>VDFB02105785.1:443130798-443428951 GCA_007258455.2 Sequoia sempervirens | reverse complement strand
TAGAAGATGGAAGATATGTAGGATTATGATGAATATAAGGTGGGGGTGTAGAAGGAGGTTTCTAGATGATTTGAGATACATCAAAACCATGGGGTAATTTGGTACATTTATTTAATAACATAATAATATATTGTTCAAGATGCTTCATGATATATCTATACATCAAGTCCATAGCTTGCGTATCTTGGGTTGTTGAACAGTCTCGATAACTAAGAGGGGGGGTGAATCAGTTATCATAAAATAATTTCTTTACTTTAATTAATCCAGAGCATGTTTATATTAATCAGATAATAATCAAATAGATATGAAGATGAAAGCACATAACAACACCATGCACAATGAACACCAAAATTTACATGGAAACCCAAGAATGGAAAAACTACAGAGAATGCTAATTCTCAATTATAAAACACCAATTAAGGTGACACCGGCTAAGGTGATTTTTAGAAAGGGCTCATTGCCAAAATTCTCACTGTAGGTAAGGCTCATTACTGGTGGGCTCACTGCCCAACTATTACAACCAAAGATAAAAAGGCTCATTGCCAAAAGAGAAAGGATCACTACCAAAATGCTCACTACAGGTAAGGATCACTGTCGGTGGGCTCACTGCCCAATTAAAACATATGATTACTGTGAACCCCAAATCTATGTACCTACAAAACAAAGAGATTAAACACCCTAAGTTAGATATTGCAAGCATAAATAAGGATTCCCCATGAAATCCATTTACAATTTAAACTAGGAATGAAAATATGCAAGAACACAATACAAGAGATAAAACAAAGATGAAATCCTAATTTAAATAGCAAACTCTTGATCCCATGGGGGAATTGGTGCTAATTTGATGTGGAAATTTGGCCCTTTCCCAACTCCAATGATGCAAGCTTGATGATTTGAAGATGAATGATCCACTTTGATGAAGTATGGTGAGGACTCCAAGCCAAATTTGCAAAAGAACCTAGCTAAGAACTCAATGATGTGAAACTTGATAGATATTTGAGCATGGTAACTTTACTCAAATTGTGGATGATGAAATGAGGAGAGGAGCTCTTCATTTATAGGATTTCAAGATGGATGAAAGCCCAAATTTGAGCAATGTGGGACTAACTTTCATCCAAGGATATGGTGCCACTTGTCAAGCTATGAATGGATGATGGCTGTGCAAGATTTGGGGTTTGTGCCAATAAATGCCAATATTTGAAATTCAAATTTGTTGAAATGACATGTAAGAGGGAAGGGGAAAATGCAATAAATACCACTTGGCTCAAGGCAAAGGACATGTAAGAGATCTTAAATGCCTTGTTGGAAGGACTTATTCCACTTGGATTTTGAATTCAAATTAGGGAATATTCCAAAAGATGCCATGTGAGGGAAAATAGGATTTAATAAATGAATTAAATCTATTTTCATATGCAACTTGCATTATCTAGAGGATGTGACATGAGATGAGGTTAAATTAATCAAGGGTTTAATTAATTTAACAGGAGATTAGATGATGTGACTTATTTGACTTAGATTTATGGATTTATTTAAATTAGATAAGAGAGGAATATGATAAGAGGCTAATTAAATAAATATTTTGATTTATTTAATTAAAGGGATGGTGTTAGATTAAATCAAATAAGGTTTTAATTTATTTAATTTAATGGATAGACTTTAGAGATTTAATCAAATAAATTGATTATTTAATTAAATAGGGATAATTAGATCAGATGGATTGATTTAATTAACAAGAGAAAATGACTTTTAATTAGACAAAATGATTTATTTAATTAAGAGATGAATATTGATGAATTTAATCAGATAAGGGAATTTGATTAAACGGTCAGACCGAGGGATGATTTAGGAAGAAACGATGTTAGTAAGTTAGGATCAGGTGCACGATGTCAATCAATATATTTTCAATGTCTACAATTACAAAATAGTCTCATTGAAAAAAATGAACTGATGAAGCTACATCTACATATGCATGAATTCAGTTTTGGTTAAGAGAAAAATATCTGTTTGTAGCAAATCTGGTCAAGAATCTTCTGCATACCTTCCTCGCACAACCTCTGCAAAGCAGATTACTTCTTCCCGATACTTTCCTTCAACTTTCTTATTGCATAATTATTCGCACCCTTTTATCTGCTCGCACACTCCATATTTTTTTCTTTATCGAACAAAATAAACTTTTACTTATACCATTCCATGCCTTCATAATCTCCTAAGCCGACCAAACACAATGTCTTCATAATCTCCTAAGTTGGCCTAGCAAAAACATGCCGGCTTGAAGAACAACCTTGAAATATTCAATAAGACTTGGCACGCTAGCATCAGACCCAAAATATAGGTCACACATAAAGATCTTCTTACCACGTTACCAAGGGACCCATAAAAAGGTCATACATAAGATAGGTTCATCACATAGAGTACTTTGAATTAAATGAAATATATTCTGGAGTTGATGGGAATGCCACAACCAAGACAAAATCTTGATTAGCATCAATTTCAGTATCAACCAGAGAAACATGATTAGACATACCAAAAATTATAACATGCTACATGAATGTTCAGATAGCAAGGATACCTAGAGTAAGCTTTGAGCACATCAACCAACATCAAAATATTAGACTTCATTATTTTGCATTAACTGTCTTCCACAGATGTCCCAAAAAAGGAAGTACTAACATATCCGAATTAAGGCTAACATCCACACTACGTACTCGATAGGATAGATCATTTTTGTATATCATCCATAGCACAACCTTTTGGATCCTAGGTTTTGAAATCAATGAAAATAATGCTAAATCATCTCAACAACTTCTCAACAATCTCCCCCTTTGGCATTGATGGCAAAACAACAAAAACTCAAAAACAAAAAACTCCAAAAATCCAAGCACTCCCCCTTTGTCAAGCAATTTAATACCTCTTCTTGTTTTTGTTTTCTCTTCATTTCCTCCCCCTTTTTTCCATCAAAGGCAAAGGGAAAAATTAGAACATTTAGGAGATCAAGTAAAAATAACACTTTTCACATGAAAAATCTTCTTGTACCTTTCTCTCACAGTTGGAAGAATCCTCTTCCAAGCTTGTAGTGCAGAAACCATGTTGGCACACATACTGTCCAGTAGAGTCACCAACATAAATGAAGATGACCATTCCGGAGATAGGCACTGTCATTCACAATCCTTTGCATCAAAAAGTATCCCAGAGAGATGATCCAACTAGACCTCAACAATTTCTCTGACCATCCAGAAAGTTCTAACCAAATCTCCCCTCTGTCTTTGAATAGACAATAGCTCAGCTTGCAACTATCCAACTCTTATTCTTTATTTTCCATATTTATCTTTGAAGAAGTCAAAGCACTTCCCAATATCATTCAATTCAGATTTAATAGCTTCAATTTTGCTTCTAAAATTATCAACAACAGTAGGCCATCGAAGACAATACCTATAGATGTCAGACATCTCCTTAATGCATTCTCTTGTCTCACCAATGTGCTTGGATAATTTATTTTTGGCTTTGACACACCTTCTCTCAATCATAGCTTGGATCTTATGACCTTTAGATCCTTCCTGAAACAACCCTTCTTTAACAACTTCTACCAGATCATCTGGTAACAAGTTAGAAACAATTGAAACAATAATACTCTTTTGAGCAGATAATCAATAAAAGAATCTTCAATTCCAAGCCTACTAACAGGAGAGCAGGCATACCACATTTCACCAATCTTTTTCATATAACCTTCATCCAACACTGAACAAACTTCATCTATATTGAAAGAGTTAGATCTAGGCAGAGACTTTTCTTCCTTCTCCTTCTCTTCTGAGATAGTGATGACATCCTTTGTGTTAATTTTCCTCCTTTTAGGTTTTGGAGGGGAACCACCAATGAGAACCTCTAACTCCTTGCCAAAGGAGGAACCCTCCTCAAACTGACTGAAAGGCATAGCACTAGACACTATCACACCAGAGCAAAGATTCATCTGCAAGGATGAGAAATAAACTTTGCATGCACTTGCTTTATCTTCCATACATTCCAAATATTTGTAATCTTGCTTTCTGACAGGGATGTCAGACTTCCACTTAACATTCTCCTTTGACGGTAGCAAACTCAGAGAGTAAAATACTAAAAACATGAGTAAAGACCCAAACTGGAAGGGATAACTCTCAACCAAAGACATTGTGACATTCTCAAATAGTTTTTCCATTATTAGGATACACATGTCAAATTGTTTATTTTCCTTCACCATCTTATGTGCAAGATACACAACAATAGCCGAAGTAGAACCTTCACAATTTTGGAAATAGATTTTGTAAGTGATATCATAAGAAACATACCTCACTGCAAGATCAGTAATGGTATTTATCAGTAGAGCTCGGGGGTCTTTGTCGATACTAGTAAGTTCCTCCATGTCTCTGTATTTCATCATTTTCTTCCCAGGGAGGTCACTAACACTGCACAATCTAGTAATAGCTTCAATGGCTTCCTTAGTGATCAGATAGGGTTTGTCCAAAATGATGTTTCCATCCTTGACTCAACTCAACAGGAACAAGATAGACTCTCCGTCAGCAAACCAGGGGAATTCTCCCCATAAATCTATACCCAGGGCACTTACATTCTATAATTCATTAGTATTCAACCCTAGTTCCATTTCCTTCATCTTTCGATGGTCAAATTTGTCCAACTCTACTCCCTTCATCCTTAGCAGAATATCGCCATTGGATTCTCTATCAATGGATTCCATCGTTGTGCTTGGTTTCTTCAATCGCTTAGAAAAACCTCTTCTCCTTCTTTGTAGATTGTGAGAAATGATTTGAAACTCCACCTTTTATCCTTAATTTCTCATGATGATTTTTTTGCCAAAAACCTACATCAATGATGCCATCAATAGTACTTCACTTTTCAATCATCTAGATTAAGATTCATCATATATCACCAAATGGATCAAACTTAGTCATGTTGAAAACACATCACTATTACTTCAGAGAGGGGGAACCGACAACATATGTATTACAAAACTCTCCCTGAGCCAAGGTAGTTGTCTTAGATTTTGGAAGAGCTTGTACTGAGATTTGGTACCACATAAGATCTCCCCACACTCGTTTCATTTTTCTTCCAAACCATGATAGTCTTCTTCTTAGATTCATCTGATTCTGCAACCTTCTTTTTGTTTTTAGGCTTTTCTGGAGCAACATATATGCATGTGTTAGCATAATGCTCGGGTTGACTACACTTGTAACATATTTTTCTTGACTTAACTGAGTGAACCCTAGATCTGCATTGATTAGCTTTGTGACCATAACCATGGCATAGATAGAAATAACCCTGAAATAGATTATTCATTCCATTCCTTTTAGCCAGATCAAATAATTCACTTTTGTAATGAATTTCTTTGTGATCGAACTTGTGACTGTTAAAGCATTGAATACTCAGTTCCTTCTTGCTTCTACACTCTACAACCTTATGTCCAAAATTTTTGCATAGAAAAAAATAGCCATTGAATGATAAGTACCTTTAAGCATTTGGTTGCCTGGTCGAAGGTCTTTTTTGTAGGTGTTCTAGAGTTTTGAACCTTGTCTGTTATAACTGATGTGTCTTCAGCTTTAACTGCTTTTTCTTCACCCTTAGTGTTCTAATTTGAGCTTTCACCAGAGAAGACAAGTCCTCCTTTATCCTTGTGACATTTCTATAGGCACAAGAGTTGATCCATAATTATGCTACTTTCACATACTCTTGCTTCTGATTTCAACCTTCTTAACTCTTGATCTAACTTCTCATTTTATTTTAATTTTTGTTTGATGGTATCCTTGAGATTTTCTTTAGTTTTCTTCCATTCTTTCATTTTTTCGTTTGATGGTATCTTTGAGATCTTCTTCAGTCTTCTTGCATTCATCCAATTGTAGCTTTAGATCCACAACACTTTCCTTTGACTCCTTTAATTCTTGGTTGACCTCTCTGTGTCTTGCTTTCAATTTTTGGATTTTCTCCCTTAGCTTTGAGATACAAGCATTTTCCTCCTTGAGGTTTTCTTTCAATTCTTCATTTTTAGATTCTATGCTTTCCATATCATCTAACATTATCTCCATTTCTTTCTCAAAGTAATAATCTCCTACCATCTTCTTCAAGCTACAAAGATCTCCCTCAAGCAGTTAAGCTCTATCTCCAAGGGACCAGGCTCTGATACCAATTTTTGAACAGTCTAGATAACTGAGAGGGGGGGTGAATCAGTTATCATAAAACAATTTATTTACTTTAATTAATCCAGAGCAGGCTTATATCAATCAGATAATAATCAAATAGATATGAATATGAAAACACATAACAACACCATACACAATGAACACCAGAATTTATGTGGAAACCCAAGAAGGGAAAAACCACAAAGAATGCTAATTCTCAATTATAAAACATTGGTTGAGGTGACACCGGTTAAGGTGATTTTTACAAAGGGCTCATTGCCAAAATGCTCATTGCAAGTAAGGCTTACTACCGGTGGGCTCACCACCTAGCTATTGCAACCAAAGATAAAAAAGTCTCACTGCCAAAAGAGAAAGGCTCACTGCCAAAATGCTCACTGTAGGTAAGGGTCATTGTTGGTGGTCTCACTGTCCAATTAAAACATCTGATTATAAAATAGTCTCACTAACAAAAATTAACGGATGAATTTGCATCTACATATGCATGAATTTAGTTCTGATTAAGAGCACAATATATGTTTGCAATAGATCCGGTCAAGAATCTTTTGCACACCTTCCTCACACAACCTCTGCAAAGTAGATTACTTCTTCCTAATACTTGCCTTCAACTTTCTTATCGCATAAGTCTTCACACCCTTTTATCTGCTCACACACTCCATACTTCTCACTTTATCAAACAAAATCAACTTTTTCTTATACCATTCCATGCCTTCATAATCTCCTAAGTTGGACAAACATAATGTCTTCATAATCTCCTAAGTCGGCCTAGCAAAAACATGTTGGCTTGAAGAACAACCTTGAAATATTCAATAAGGCTTGGCACGCTAGCACTAGACCTAAAAGATAGGTCGCACATAAATATCTTCTTACCACATTACCAAGGGATCCATAAAAAGGTCATACATAAGATAGGTTTATCACATAGCAGACTTTGAATTACATGAAATATATTCTAGATCCAATGGGAATGCCATAGCCAAGACCAAATCTTGATTAGCATCAATTTCAGTATCAACCGGAGAAACATGATTAGACATACAAAAACTTGTAACATGCTACATGAATGTCCAAATAGCAAGGATACCTAGAGTAAGCTTTGAGCATAGCAGCCAACATCAAAAGATTAGAATTCATTATTCTACATTAACTGTCTTCCACGAATGTCCCAAAAAAGAAGTACAAACATATCCAGATCAAGGATAACATCCACACTACGTACTCAATAGGATATATCATTTTTGTATATCATCCAAAGCACAACCTTCCGGATCCCAGGTTTTGAAATCAATGGAAACAATGCTAAATCATCTCAACAACTTCTCAACATGGGCAAGGTCTTCCAATGATGTTTAGGAGTATCGATCACTTGAATGTGGTCATGATGTAATATTAAAATGGATACTCCAAAGGGATTTGGTAGATTACCTCCTCAAAGGGTGTATCATGAGATGATGAGGGGAAATATTGAGAGGCCATAATTTCATTTCTTGCTTGGGACCTTGTGATATGAATCCGAGAGAGAGACCTAGGAATAATGAGGGGAGATGAAAGTAATTAGGGATTATTAGGGTAGACCTTGGATTTCGGAGGATGGAGATGATAGAATAGGAGATAATGATATAATGGATGGAAAGGAGATAATGATGAAATGGATGAAAAGGGGTTAATGATAGAAATGGATGGAAAGGGGATAATGATAGAAAGGGAGGAGACAAGATCAATAATGTCTCAAGATATATAGATCCTTGATAGATAATGATGGGGTTTTTCTTACACTAGGCTTTGATAATTTCCTAGGAAAGGCTTAGATTTGTTCACTCAAGCTTGGATATTCACTTGAGTAAGGCTTGGATAAAGGATAATTTTTCTTACCTAAGCTTGGATGATCACTTAGGTAAGGCTTGGATATGCTTACTTAGGCTTGATAATCGCATAAGAAAGGATTTGATGGGGATTTTGATATCAAGTATTAGGATCTAGATAGACTCTTGACAAGATTGATTTAGATAGGATATGATATGGATTAAGATAAGATAGTGAGATAGGTCAAAGATGATACAAATTTGATGTGATGATAATATTGAGATTGGATAGGAGGATAAATGATGAAATCAATGATGATGATAAAGATAGGTTGATGACTGATAGGACCAAGGTTCAAGGATAATTGTTTGATGACTAGGTTGTGATAATGAATGAAATAATAGGATGAGGAAAACATGATATATTTTGGATCTTGATATCATACAAATGGTTGACATTTTAGGTGAAATGATGGAAAAGGAAGGGTCTCCTAGGCCTTCCCTAGGACTACAAAGGTCAAGATTGAAAAGTGAGGTCACAAGATGGTCAAATTATGGTGAAATGACAAAGGCATAGCTTCAAGAGCTACATAGGTGCAGCTTCAGGATACAGAGGCACAACTTCAGGATACAAAGGCGTAGCTTTAGGATATAGAGGCACAACTTTAGGCTACATATGTGTAACTTTAGGCTACAAAGGTGTAGCTTTAGGCTACAAATGTGCAACTTCATAGAGACCTATGCAGAGGTGACTCAAAATGATGCACATGCATCATGGGATGATGTAGAAGCATATTTTTACAATTTGAGATGGATTTTGATCATTTTTGGCAAGAGAAAATCCAAAAAAAAGATACAATGGCTAACTGAATTTCAAGGTGATAAAGATTTAGTTTTAGCAATACAAGTTGAATGGCTTCATTGGTTTTACACATGAAAACATGTCAAGCACAATAGCACAACCTATATTTAGTCAAGTAGGCATGTTAAAATAATGTATTCCCTCCCTCCAAAGGTGTAATAGCTTTGAATGGATTGGTAACTAGGGTATGCAAAGTTCAAGTACCACCTTACACCCCTTACATTAGAAGGACAAAATCCTACCAAGGAATATGTTTCACCTCAACAAGAGAATGTACGTGGTGACTGAATTTGAGTATGATACTTTACCCTTACCACACTAAGAAAAGGTTGATGGTATTAAAGGATTATAAAATAAATCTTGGTGTATCTTTTAATGGTGAGCCCATTTGATAGTTCATGAGATTAGGAGGGTCTCTCCTTCTCTCATTACCAAATAAGTCTTGACGAATTGAGGGTCTCATGGCTTGGCTCTTGAACGATGTTGGCTACACTTTGAGGTACAAATTCACTCTCCCACATTTAGATACTTTGACATAAAACATGGTTGTGGTCATCCTTGAGGTGATCAAATCTCTAAGAAGGCCTCCTAATAGGAAAGATTATACTAGGTGTTTTTGGTCACCCAAGATCACATGAAGTGCAAGGGGAGAGCATACACACAAGCTAGTAAGCCTTTGGATAAAAATTAAAACATAAAAGAAATGAACATGTGTGAGATTTCTGATCTCCAATATTACACTAAGTTCAAAGAGAGAGCATACATCTACACACACTTCCAAGCATGACAAATAATGTTCTTTAACCCACTAAACTACTTTAGACATGCCTAGATTAGTGGAAAATAAATCCTTGAACCAATGAATGTATCAAATCATTAGTAATATCAATGATGATGATCTTTGACAAGCGTTATATAGTTGCACCACTTGTTATTTGCTAAAAAATTAAGGTTAGATGTGAAAATGGATGAAAACCCCTAGAAAATGTAACTTGAAACAAAAGCATAGCTTTACTTGAAAAAGGTGCCACTTTGCATAATAGAAGCACAAATTTATGTTGTAGAATCATAGATTTATGAAGTATAAGCACCACTTTATGCTATAGAGGTGCAACTGTGTGAAATAGAGGTGTCACTTTGTGAAACGAAGGCATAGTTTGACAAACAATGCCTAAAAATGACTTTGAGCTCGCCAAAAAATGAGATTTTTGAATAACCCAGTTGAAGAACCTACAAAATGAAGCTATAGGACACTTGAAAACATAGATAGGTTGCTAAAATATGTTAAGTTATATACTCAAAATATCTCCAAAATGAGGAAAACCCTAGATCACTTAGAAATCTTACAAGGAACCCTAGTTTTTTAAAACCTTATAAACCCTAATTTTTGTAAGAAAATAATGAATCAACTTAGGAAAATAGAGTGTTAAATGATGTAATATTGTAAAAAAAGGCCTGAAAGGTTAGCCAAACCCTAGATCTAGGTAAAATTAATCAAATGCAAGCTTCAAAACAAAAGTGTAGTTTTGGGTGGCAGAGGTGCCACTTTATGCAACAAAAGTGTGGCTCTGTGAGACATAGGTACCTTTTTATGAGATGGAGGTTCCAATTCACATTTTGAAGCCAAAAAATGACATCTTCATCATCATTAAAACTCATAAAAACTTCATGAAAAACATTAATTCAAGGATGGGGATCCCACCAGATGTGCCAAAATGAAGAGGTTGGAAAAGATTGAAGGCAAACAAAGGAAGATAAAAAATAATACAAAAGCACGATACCTTCACCTAGAATATTTTCCTCTCTCTTTGATGAGAAGAAATGGAGTGCACCCTTATTCCATTTGATTTTCTCTTTGATGTTGATATGTGGATTGCTCAATGCTCTAACATAACCTTGATATGATTTGATAATGATGATGATAAGTTTGATTCAATAGATATTTTGATAGCATGTAGGTATGATTATGTGATAAGTGATATTTTCATTAGGTTGCATTAGATTGTCTTAGGTGAAAATGAAGGGTGATATCCTCTAGAAATAGAGTCTTGAAGAGGAAAAATCAATAGCTAGAAATGATTGATGATGGATGGCTAAGATTGGTTGAGGATGAGGGTTTGGATCAAAGATGCAACCGTATGACAAGTGTCAAATGATGGATAGGATTTAGGTTTAGGATTGAAATTAGGATTGAATCCGTATAGCAATGGCTAGGATTAAGAGGTTAAATGAGATGAGTGGATAAGATGAAAAACTAGTTTGACTTTTGGGTAGGTGTCTAGGTTCAATTAATCTAGGCAATGAGTTAGTTAAACATGTGAGAGGGACATTTGTCACATGAGGAAAAAAATTGATTATGATCCATGTGAACAAGATGAGGGGCTAAGATTAGATGGGCAAAGATAAAGGATAAAGGGTAATTAATTAAATAAATAAAATATTTAATTAATTAACGAGATCATGTGAAGGGATAATAATTGAATAAATGATAAATATTTATTTAGTTAAGGGATTAGGACAAGGGATATTAATTTTAAATAAATGATAAATATTTATTCAATTAAGGAATTACGATAAAGATGGGAAAGTATGAGAATAATTAAATTAGGTGTGGTTGGGTAAGGTCATATTTTAGGTCTCTACTCTTATCTTAATGTAAGATGCATTTTTGCACATTAATTTTCTTTCATTATCACATATCAAATTAAATTTGATATGACATAATAAGTATAAATTTAATCTTTAAAATTAACTAACTATAAATATAATTTTAAAAGATAGTTATTGTATTCTATTAACTTAATATAACCTATTAATTAGGTATCATTTATAATTGTAAAGTTTAACTTTATAATTTAAAGAATTGAATTTATAATTGTAAAAATAATAAATTTAAAATAGGTCATTTCCTTTTAGTTTGTTAAGAGATAGTGGAGGTTAGTATTGAAAGACTAGATATGCTTTAATTATTATTGTGGGACTTAGTGTAATTTGAAGAAGAAAAATTTAATTGTAATAGCTTTGTTATTTTTAGATTCGATATTATGAGTATGTTTGTTGTGGGAGGTAAAATTTTTAATGGTTTTTTAATAGATATACGACTTATTTAAGTATTGGAAGTGATATTTAAAAATATTATTTATATAATTGTTATGAAGTTTAAGAATAATGTTAGTAATTTGCATATATTTAAGATAATTATTTATATTTTATAAAAAAAAAAAGGTCAATAATTTTGAGAAGTTAATAAATTAATAATTTACAATTTGGATATATTGATTTAGAGTTTGAGTTTTTTAATCTTATAAATAAAATAAAAAATATTTTATTTTATACTAATAATTTTCAATTGATATTTAATATAGAATAATCTTTTTTCTTTTCAAATTTGACTTTTTAAGTCTAGATTTTTTTTCTTAAATTATTAATTTTAAATGATGTTTAATGTAGAATAATTCTTTGTTTTTTTTTTAATATTTCAGAGAGTAAAGTCTTTTTCATTATGAAACACAAAAGTTTTAAAAAATAATTATCTCTAATATTTTATAACACAAAATATTTATTTTTTAAATCCAAAATAATAATACAAAATAAAATTAATTCAAACATTTTGATTATATCATATAAACTAATAAAATTAAAAATAAACTTCCTACAAACTTTTAAAATTACAATAAATAAATAAAAATAATTTAAAACAAACATTAATAAACTTAAAATATTGAAAAAATAATAAAAACTTACACATCATCCACACTACACAACACTTATTATATGGGCCAAGGAAGAAACAAAAATAAATACCATTCTTAAATTTGGACTGGGTAAAAGGTACGAGAAACATTAATTGCTAGTCTTCTCTTTTAATATATTTATTTTTTTAATTAGATTAAGAAAGCTTATATCAAAATTTGACTTACTCACTTCACTTTCAATAAAAATAGACACCTCAATTATTTAAGGGATACATATTCCACCACTCCCATATTTGGGGGACATGTCGGTGCTCATGCTAAAGACAAATTGAAAGCCTCTACACTAGAAAACATGAATTAAGAAATGAATTACTTTGGTAAAATGTGCAGCTCTTTGATAAAATATATAGGTAATGAAAGACCACTATTCCTCTTTTGCTGAATTTAAACTCATATTATTTTAATTTATATGAAGTTAATTTTATGTATATTAAAAGGATAACAATTTCATAAATTTATATTTTTTAGAAAATTGGATAAAGTTTTAAGAAAATTATATTTTTCTTATTGTGAAATTTCTATTTTTTAAAATTTTATATTTGTTTTGGGAGGTCTTAATACATGTACATACCCTCATCCTCATAATAAAATTTTCCAATACATTTGCACCCTCATACGACTTGTCAAGGATCCCTAGCCGTTTAACCACATATGCTAGTAGTACAAAAATCATTAAGAAACCTCAAAATTCAAGAAGGTAAAAATAAGATTCCAAAATTATAAGAAAAAAAAAATTGTAAAAGAGAAGTAATGAGCAATCAAGTAACAAAAGGAAACATCTCAACTCCAATTAAAACCATTTAAATCAAATTAAGTCTTTGAGGCCAAAAGGACTATTGCAAAATTTAACAAAAAACAAATTATCTTAAAGATACAACACTATTGGCTTCAATTTTGAAAACCATAAAGAATCATGAATTAAGAAATAAACAATAATACACATTCTCGCAAAAACTTTCACATTACATCCACTATGTGACTTCTCTAAGCCACTCAAGGGGTGGAGGGGAATGGTGGTCTCAAACCACATATATAGAATAGCCGAAAAAAACATACTGATCTCAAACCACAAATATCCATGTAATAACAAAGCATAGTCCCCCCCAACCCAAGATATGCCAATCAATTTATCCATAAATCATATATATCTGAAGTATCTTGTATAGAAGTTATTTGTACATTGGATCTTAGTTTTCTATTATCACTAAGACAAGTTTAAGTTTGGTTCATTTTCCTATCATTTTATCTATATGTACACATTTTGTTACATTTGACTAAGTCTTGCATTAGTTATGTCCATCCATGCACCTATCTTAATACATTTGTTACTTATCCTAAATTTAACCATTTCCATATCTTGCATCATTTTTGAAAACATAGAGTTAAAACAATGGTTAGGATATGACCCCTTAAATTTTAAAAAATCTAATTCAATTTTAGTTGACTCTCACTCATTCTATTAGCAATTGTAACTTAGATAAACACAAGTTTTAGTGATTTGAGTTATTTGTTTGTATTTAAAGGTATGTATTTCCATCCATTTCAATTTCTCTCTCATCCTAGAAGTGTTTAAGGAGCAATCAATAGCAAAATAATTTAGTGTGATGCACTAAAATAAATATGCATATTCATTCTAGAGATGTTTTGTAGTCTACCAATCTTTTAAGTGTGTTTTTTTGGGGTTGATCTAGGAGAACATGTCTCCTTGCAACATACAACAATCCTCTAAAGGTATTTCTAAATAGTAATTATCTTTAGAGTAGAGAAAAATAAAGAGAAAATAGAGGCAAACTATAAAGTAGAAGTATAGAATCATAAATATCATGTGTGGTATAAGGATGAATTCATGGTCACAAAAATGACCTTGGGACACAAACTCAACCCTGACAAAGCATGGGTCTTACATAAATTTTGAGGCATTGCATAGACACATACATCATTTACTAGTCCATTGATAATCAAATCTAGAATTTAAATCAAAATGTTCATATCTTTGACCATCAAGCAATTATCCATCTTATTCACATTTAATTTCCTAAATTAGTATTCAATTCAAACTTACCCATACCCACAACTATCGTAAAATTAATCTAGGTTGATTTATACTTGTGTATGCATCTTATTAGATTAACCTAACTTAGTCTTAAGGAAACATTATTTTCCTTTTATTTTTTTGTGAACCCAATTGATTCTACATGACCTAATTTCCCCAATGGATTTTTTCTATCAAGTCTTTTAGATTTACAGTTTTTTTCATTTTCATGTTTCATTTTAAGATATAATATACAACTAATATTTCAAAGTGTTTAATATAAAAAAATATTTTTGAATTGCATTTATCCTAGCTTTTTTTATGTAATAATCTACCTATAAGCCTAATCTACTATTACAAAGGAGTGATCATTCAAACCTAAACATGACCTCCTATTTTAATGATATTAAGGTTTATTCTAATGCTCATTTTGAGAACACATAAGAAAATAATGATTATTATGATAATGGAACTCATGTGGAAAACAAAGACTTCACAAATGAGCTCAGTGGTTTGGCTAATACAAAAATCCAACATAATTGGTTGATATGATTCACATTTTCATTAATAAGCAATTTAAATTGGAGATATTACATGTTTTTAGCACTAAAATTGATTCATATACTATGGCTAGTGCATCTACCTCCTCCCACTCTTTCACCATTGATCCCTTCCCCATCATTATCCCCTCAATTACCATTATTGATTCCTATAGTGTGTTCCCTTCCTCCACTAGTGTTCCACCACATAGTATTTTTCCTTTCTCCACCTTCCATCATTATATCATCTTCCTCCTAACTATATCCCTCTTGACATATCTACATCCCAATTGATGTATTATGCCTCCACGTGTGTTTCCTTTACCACTATATGCCCCATTATCAACCCTCTTATTTGTTCCACTACTACATCCACCAGTCCATCCCATGTTATTTCTATTCGTCATTTTATCTCTCCTTCCATGGACTTGCATATTATTCATTACCTTTCTTCTTCCATACCTCTTTTCCAACTCATCAATTCTTACACCTCATACTCATTCCTATACATGCTATAGCATTCCACAACCTTCATCAATTACCCTTCCATATTCCACCCTCAATGCACTTGTAGACATCTAAATTTGGACACTTAATTTATCCAAATTCATCCCCTTTCGTCTTATTTTCGTTAATTAAGTAATACTACTATTATTTAATTAATAACTTTAATTCTGCCAAATCCCTAAGGTATTTAATCAATAATACCTTATCTCTTTAATCCTCATTCCATCAATTGAATTAAATAAATATTCCATTTATTTAATTTCCTTCATGTCACATCCTCCATCATTTTTATCTTATCCTAATCCATTTTCTAATCTCATCATTAGGATGTGCACATGCCTAATCGTTGATTAGGATGTGTCACATCCTCCAACTTTGCAAGTTGGCCTCTAATCTCTCTTAGCCACCTAACCTTCCTCTAACCCCTCATCAACTTGTCTAATCACCCCTTTAGTCAACTCTCTTCCCATCCCCCAAGGAATTTTAATTCCTTTTGTCTTCCCAAAGTCCTTTGAGGAATTTTTAATTCCACTCTCATCTTTCAAGGAATATTAAATTCCTTTTCTCTTCCCCATGTCCTTTATGACATGTGTCCTTGGTCAACCTTATTAAAGACTTTCTCCTTTTGGACAAGGCACTCCACTTCCCCATGTGAATTTTTAATTCACTTTTAATCCCCCAAGGCACTCAAAAGGAATTTTTAATTCCTTCACTCCTTCCCACATGTCCTCTACTTATTCTTTATTCTTTCCCATCTCCCCATGAGAATATTTGAGGAATTTTTAATTCCTCACATGTCCTCTCACCCACATGGGGACAAGGACCTCCTTTATGAGGAGATCTTGTCCAATCCCAAGGTACTTTGTACCCCCCCTCCATGTCATGTACCATCCTTCCACCTCATGTCCACCTCACCTTTTAGGGCTATATCACATGCCACATGTCAAGATGTGAGGGCTTGTGAGTTCTCAACTCACCTTAGCCCTACATCTTGATCATTGGTGGCTCAATCTTGGCCATCCATTTCCCTAGAGATTTCCAAAATCTCTATAAATACCCCCTCTTTTCTCTCATTTTAGAGGGGAGATCATTTTGCTAGCCAAACTCTTGCAATTTTATTTCTCAATCTACACTTAGCCATTTTCATGTTTTCATCCACTTGCACTCATCCTCACATCCTCATCTAGTTTGCATATCTTGTGTTGTTTCCAACTTAGACTAATCTTGAGGTGTAGGTTGTTTTGGTGTTTATTTGCACTCTTTTATTTGTTGCTTGTTTTCTAATGCTCGCATTCGACCTATCACATTTCTGGCACGTCCGGTGGGACCCACAAATGGGTCTCTTTCTTTCACGTTTACTATTTTTTGCATTTTTGCAGGTCCGACTTACAGAGTGGCGAACCTATCCTAACAGAGTGGCGGACCTATCCTACAGTGGTAGACCTGTCCTGACAGAGTGGCGGACTTGTCCTCCGGTGGCGGACCTGTCCTGTAGTGGCAGACCTATCCTGCTGTGGCGGACCTGTCCTGCTGTGGCGGACCTATCCTGCTGTGGCGGACCTGTCCTGACAAAGTGGTAGACCTGTCCTCACAAAGTGGCAAACTTGTCCCTACAGAGTGGCGGACCTGTCCCTGCAGAGTGGCGGACCTATCCTCCCGAAGGTGAAATTTCAAGTTTTTGTCGATTGTCTTTTGGTAAATTAGGCACATAGTTTAATTAAAAAGGGTCAATAAACCTTGTTTGGCATGTTTGTGGAAGGCTATTCGACGTATCCAATCCCCTTGCGCCATTTGGCGATCTTGGGTGACAAGAAATTGTAGCTTTCCAAGTCCTTTGAGTCACCCCTTTTTTTCATTTTCTTAGTGGGACCTGCTTGGGGATTTCGTCACCCTAAGGGATGATTCCAACCACACGTACCGGCGGGGTATATAAAGAGGGGAGAGCGAAAGCTGTACCTCAATCCAACCACATTGTAATTGGCGAAGCATCGGGATGACGTGAAGATTTGGTCCGAGCCTTTAGTATCTCGCTAAGGTTCCCGACTCACGCTTGTAATGGGTTGGTGTTCACGGTTTGGGCCTCACGTACCGGGTGTATATCGAGGACTCCTTAGCAACCATGTTCATCCTAGAGTAGAAGAATTTGTTGGCCATACCTGTTTCTACTAATCTTAGGGTTGTCCTGTCTAAATTGTCTTTCTCGTGCAAAACTAGTCATTATCAATGTTTGCTATATTTTGGGTCATTTGCCTTACCCATCTATCAAAAAATTGAGCTTAAACTTATCATTTGGCGGACCTGTCCTTATGCTTTGGCGGACCTGTCCTTACAGAGTGGCGGACCTATCCTTCTGCTCTTTGTTCCCAGGGCCGCCATTTCCACACCATTTATCCAATTGACTCTGTTCAAAAACAATTCTTCTCAGTTTTTCGTGCTCTTTCCAACGACATATAACACTTCATCCTTTTGAGCAAATTTTTCTCCGGTGGTGGACCTGTCCTTCTGGTGGCAGACCTGTCCCTCCAGTGGCGGACCTATCCCTCCGGCGGCGAACCTAACCTTCCAGTGGCGAACGTAACCCTCCGGTGGCAGACCTGTCCCTCCGGTGGCGGACCTGTCCTTACAGAGTGGTAGACCTGTCCTTCTGCTCTTTCTTCCTGGGGTCGCCATTTCCACACTGTTTATCCGATTGACTCCGTTCAAAGGCAGTTCTTCTCATTTTTTCGTGCTCTTTCTGATGATATATACCACTTCATACTTTTGAGAAGTTGGCTGGGGCACCCTTTTCTTCACCATCTGCCTCCTCGAGGGGGGTATACCCTACCATTCTCTCCGTTTACTCCTTCCGAGTAAACTCTTATCCATTTAACACATCCTTTCATCATTCTGAACTTTGGTTCTATCATTCTGATCATCCGTTTACTCATTCCGAGTAAACGTTCATCCATTTAACACATCCTTTCATCATTCTGAACTCTCGTTCTTTCATTTCGATCATCCGTTTACTCGTTCTGAGTAAACGTTCATCCATTCAACATATCCTTTCATCATTCTGAACTCTCGTTCTGTCATTTCGATCATCCGTTTACTCGTTCTGAGTAAACATTCATCCATTTAACACATCCTTTCATCATTCCGAACTCTCGTTCTATCATTTTGATCATCCGTTTACTCGTTCCGAGTAAATGTTCATCCATTTCACCCCTCCTTTCCTCATTTTGAACTCCTGTTCAGTCGTTCTGATCATCTGTTTACTTGTTCCGAGTAAACATTCATCCATTCAGCGCATGCTTTCATCATTCTGAACTGTCGTTCTATCATTTTTCTCATCCGTTTACTTGTTCTGAGTAAACGTTCATCCATTTCACATATCCTTTCATCATTTTGAACTCTCGTTCTATCATTCCGATCATCCATTTACTCGTTCCAAGTAAACGTTCATCCATTCAACATATCCTTTCATCATTCTGAACCCTCGTTCTATTATTCTGATCATTCGTTTACTCATTCTGAGTAATCGTTCATCCATCCCGATCAACCGTTTGCTCATTTTGAGTATTTGTTCATCCATTTCTATCATCCCTTTCTCCAATCAAATCATCATTTTCCCCACCCAAATCCTCTAAACTTCATCTCGGGTTATTATCCAAATTGACCAAAGTGTCTGATCTAATCATCATCATTAACATCCTCTTAGGATTGTCACCCATCCTAAGTTAATCATCATTGTCGGCCCAATCAATCCATTTTCAATCTCAAAGTGGATTCGGTGCCGCAATCATCCATTCATCCTTTAATCTAATCAATCAGCATCCTAAGTCATCTAAGATAATCTCTGAACGGGATTTGTAGTCTCTTTCGTCATCCATCAATCGATCTTATCAATCAATCATCGATTGATCTTATCTAATCCAATCCAATCCAATCCAATCGCATCCCTATCCAATCACCTTCGACCCAATCAATCTACTTCCATCTTGAGGCAGATTCGGTGTTGTAATCATCCTTTGATAATCAAATCCGATCATCAAAATCAATCCCATCGTATCATCCAATCATCCTAATCTGAGCTTTAATCCAATCCCGATCTGAGCTTGTCCTAAATCCCGATTTGGGCTTTTGTCCATTTCCATCCAAAATCTTTATCCATCATCTTTATCCTTTCATCATCATGAATTCTTATCCTCCATCAATAGTGGTCAAGGGAAACCCTAATTACGTCAACGATGATAATGAAAGTCTTGTTGATCAAGAGGTATACGACATAGATCCCCTTGACACTATCATTGCTAGTAAGCTTTCTCCACGCACATTCCAAAATCCAATCACCCCATCGAGTTATCCCATCATGTCTTCATCTATGCCTAATCACACTCCTTATGCTACCTTTGACAAGGGATGTCCATCATATCCATCATATCCTTCATCTACATCATCCCCTTATCCTAGTTTTCCGTCACAATACCCCTATCTTGATCCCCCATCCACATCCTCTTATCTCAATCCTTCATCCACATGTACCCACTACCCTAATCTTCCATACCAATCCGCTCAGCCTAATCCTACATTCACACCTTCCTATCCTAGTCAAACACACCCATCAACTTACCCTAATCCAACATCTACATCTCCCTATATTAATCCAACACCTGCATCTTCCCATCCTAATCCACCATCCCAATACCTTTATTACAACACGCCACCCATATCTTCTACCAACGATCCACCGTCCATGTCATCCTATCCTAACTCCCCATGCCCATATCCTTACCTTAATCCTCCATCCAGTCTTAATCTTCCATCTAATCCTAGTCCACTAATCCATAAACCTTCATCCACTCCCGCCTCGCCATCTCAGCATAGCGTATTCAAGTTTCTCCAAGGACTTATAACAAAGAAAACATCCCCCACTCCACACATTGCAGTTGTGGAACCATGCCATCCCAACCCATCATCCATGGTCGTTAGTGACGAGACCCTTCTCCATCCAACACCTATCATTGATGATACCATCACATCCTTTGAATCCACTGAGTCTCCATCTCCTACCATCACATCCTCTGAATCCACTGAGTCCCCATCTCCTACCATCACATACCCTGAATCCACTGAGTCCCCATCTCCTACCATCACATCTACCAAATCCATTGAACACCCACCCCCTACTCCAAGAGCCATCGAACCTATCAACGACATCCAATCCACTTCCTCCACTCCTAGTATCCATCCCCAGGAATATTTTGAATCCTCTATCCTTCCATCTCCCCAACTTGAAGAGTCCCCCCATGACTCCATTATCACGCCTCCTGCACACGATGAGTCATGCCAAAAGCCTGATCCAAAGCATGCCAACATATCCCCTCCTCCAGATCAAGATCCTACCATCCCATCTAGTCTACCGCAAGATCACAGTCCCCCATCCATTCCATCCCATGATCCTCTTGACATTCAAGACTCTACCATTCCACCTCCATCTCCATTGCATGAGCCTGCTACCACAAAATCAGATCCTATCATATCCCCTACTCCCTCTCCAGATGCCACCCATCCAAATGCTGCTATCCCATCATCTCCTTCTCAGGATCCCCCATCATCGCCTAAAAATGCTATCCCCACACCGCTTGCATATCCCCTTGGTACTCTCACATTCTTCCATGGTGGCCTCCTTGCAGAAGAAAACAAGTGTATATACCACCCATCATCCCCACCTAATAATGGACTCGCATCATGTTTTCAGAATAACAAAAATCCTATCATGGATCGAATGCTCAAGAACATGAACTATCAAGGAAAAGGTCTAGGCCTTCACGAGCAAGGTATTTTAGAGCCCATCCAAGTCAAAGAACAAATCTGCATGCAAGGTCTTGGATCTATTACCCAAGACTCACAATCTAAACACATTGGTACAACCTCTAGACGTCCTCAACGAGCCTTTTCCAAAAGAAATGTTGGCTCTTCCCATCGCTCCACCAAATCATATGCTGCCATCCCTCCTCCTCTATCATATCACCTCAAAACAACCATCCATATTCCTCCTTCATCTGCTCCATCCATTTTGGGTCCTTACATCCCTCCATCCACCATCTCCCGTCCTTCATCTACTCTATCCATCTTGGGTCCGTATATCCCAAGATCACCTCCCCCATCTCATCCTTTCACCCATCCAACACCTATACATGTCATCCATCATAAACATCCCTCTCGCATGTCCCATAATCAGGATCAGCAAAGGCACATACCTAAACATCCTCCATCTACACTTAATCCCCATACTCCTACCTCCATTGCCCCACATCATCCATCTTCTCACACCCATCCCATTGCTAGTACGAGCACTTTGGATGCCAGAGGAAAAATGCATAAATCCAAGCATCCACATGAATCTAAAGCTCCCCATGTCCCCTCTATACAACATGTTGAAGAAAAGAAAAATCAAATCCACAATCAAAATCAAATCTATAGCTCGCAAAGAGCCACCATAGAAAAGATCAAAACCATGTGGATCCCAAAGAAAAAAGATGCAATACCATCAAATGAAAAATCTATAAGAACATCCAAAGTTGCTAATCCAAAAGCTAACCATACCCACCTTTCATCTCCTAAGTCTGTTTTGGGTCCCTATGTCTCGAAATTCACTATTCCATCTCCTCCATTATCCCCACATTCTCCATCCATTAGTCCTCTTATCTTTTCACATCCATCACCACATGTGCCAATGTTGGTCCTGAACTCATCTCCCCATCACGTATCCACCCCATCATTCTATCCATACCATTTCACACATCCCACCCATTATCCCCCGTATCTTCCCCATCAAATCCCTCTCATTCATCCTCTAGCATAATCTATTTATCCCAAGGTTGTACCAACATCCAACAGTCAGTTTGAACATGAGCTCTTAATACCTCGTATAGAACTTGATGCTTGAGTCCTTCATCCATATCCTTATCGCATGTCTTCTAAATCCACTTATTCGCCTCCCTATCCTTATCCATCTCCTTCTGCATGCTATGCAAAAAGTCCAAAAATCCAAAAAAAGTTAAAAACATCAAAAAATATAATAAAATCAAAAAATCAAAAAACAAATCAAAATCCAAAAATAGTAAAGAAAAATAAATTCGTCCTATGGTGAAAACCACTCTTTGGTGGCGCCTTGGATAAGTACCATGATGAAAACCTGGCAAACAGGTGTCATGCGTAAATCCCCATCTGCACTTGGGGGCAGCTTCCTGATATGCGTTCCCTCCATCTACTTTGCTTCCTACTACGCTTTCGGCTATGCATCCATCTTCTTGCTATACATCATTTTCATCCATCATCTCCACCCTATCGAGCTTACACATCCTGTTTGGAATATCTCATTTATTCCAATCCTTCCATCCTCCTTGTGATCTTGATAACAATGGGGAAAACATATAAGCATTCTTTGGACACCTCTTAGCATACATTCCCCTCATCCGCACACTATCCTAATCCTCATTCGCACTCGTCTATCTTCCTTATCCACCCGTCATGCTACCTTCCATCTCCCTTCCTTATCCATGCATCCTATCTTCATCCATCTCACTCCTTTATCTTCCCATCCACTTGTCGTTCATCCTTCATTCCTCCCCGCACATGACATATCTAGAGTGGGGGCATCTATCTTCCTTTGTGATACAGTCCTTGGAGACATCATTCATCCTGTCCAATCACATCCTTGCCATCTCCCCATCCCTATCTCCCTACTTCATTTCTCTTTATCCCCCATCCCTTTCATCCCCCATCCCTATCTCCCTACTTCATTTCTCTCTATCTCCATCCCATTTCATCATCCCTTGTCATTGGCCTCTGGTTATAGGTTTCTCCCCATCCCCATCCTCATCCTCCTATCCATCCATCAAAACACTCCCTTTCATATCCCCATCTTTGTCATCCTACCCATCCCTTGTGTCTTCCTATCCTCGTCTTCTTATACATCCAAACCTTCCCCCTTATCATTCTCCATCCATCCTAGCATCTATCCATCTACCTAGCCAATCCCCTCTTTTCATCCTTCATCCTTCACCCCCAGCGGTCCCACCCGGTCGGCGGACCTGCCCCCGTGGTGGCGGACCCGTCTGTCCGGCGGAGGACCCGTCCGCCCCCGCGGTGGTGGACCTGTCCGCCCGACGACAGACCTGTCCGCACGGCGGTGGACCCGTCCGTCCCCTCGGTGGCAGACCCGTCCGCCCCCGCGGCGGCGGACCCGTCCACGTGGCGGCCGCCCAATGCCCCCCCTGGTGCGAAAATACAAAAACTATTAAAAAATCCACCTTCGACCCATTTTCTAATTTCCCCTCGCCATCAAAACCCATGTGTTGAAATTTTCAAAATTTATTTAAAAACCATATTTTTGAGGGTTTTGATTTTTACACCAAAACTTCCGAAGGCCAAACTTTTGACTCGGGTGTCCGTTTGAGCTGAAATTTGACAGGTGGTTGTGTTAGGAGATAACAAGTGGATTCCCAATTGGTCTCTTTGAAAGCCATTGGAACCCGTTTTGCCACATTTTCGGGGCCTCAAACTTTCATCTTGGCCCTCAAAATCCCAATTTGGTGTTTTTTTCCAACATTTTGAAAAATTGTTTTCACTCATCACTCGAAATGCATATCTCGCATTTGGGATGTTAGTTGGAAATTAATCCTATCTCAATAATGGGTATTTCTTGACAAAAAATTGGACTCTCGAAAGTATATCCGTGAGATTTCCTAAAATGGCAAAATTTGACAATTTTTGAAAATTGCCAAATTTGGAAAAATCTGATTGTCAACACCTTCCATCCCTTAAACTCCAAAACTGGGTGTAGAATCAATCCCATCACATCCTCCAATCATTCTCATCTTCACTCCAACCCGGATATGATCTTTCATCTAATCCCAATCTGAGCTTAACCAAAACCCTAATCTAGGCTTTAATCCATCTGCAGTCAAGATCTTTGGATATCGACCAAAGTGTTCAGATCCCTCCCTCCATCTTCTTCAACTTTGTCCTATTCATCCATTCTAATGAATCCATTCACTCATTCCGTGTAACCATTCATCTATTTCGAGCCTTCATCTATCATCTCAAAAATTCCTCAAGCCTCTTATCATCTCCAACATTCATCAAACCTCCTTCTATCATTTCAAACTCTCATTCAATAATCTTGATCAATCATTTACTCCTTCTGAGTAATCTTCCATCTATTCCAAACCTTCACCTTCTTGTTCCAAGAATCAGTCATCTATCCATCCTATCATCCTCCTAATTCATCTCTCGATAACTATCCCATCCTTGCACTTCTTGATCACCATCATCCTATCTAATCCAATAAGTCTATCTTGTCCCATCATGTCAGTCCAATCATTTTATCCCCTTCATCAGGGTTATCCCATCATCTTTCATCCATCACTTGTCTTTGGCCTTTCGTCAAACTATGTTGCCCCTCTGCTTTCACGTAGGCAAGGCCGATCATTTGATCCGCCCTCGGGGTTCCATCATCGGTCTTTCTGCTTTGTCCATCTGCTCCTTTATCATCTATCATCAGTCTTCAACTCTTGTTCCTCTTTGTCTGTCCCGTCTTTATCATCCATCGAGGTCTCCTATCTTGTGTCATGTCTCTCGTGTCGCGTCGTCAAGCTATGCCCTTATCTAGCTGGATCTTCACAAATGAGATTCACTTGTATTATCAAATCCAATCAGTTCTGAATATCCTGCATCATATCAATCTTTTAATTTAGTATCCATCATCGGTCTCAACAGGATGCATCCTTCCTAACAGACCTCATCAATCCCATCCATCCCCTTGATTGATCCTATGGCAAGGGACATTTGAAATTAATTGTGATCTTTTGATGCTTTTGGATTTTGTTTATCATTTGAGCTCCCTATCATCACTTGTCATGGTTGCCTTGATCCATCATATCATGGTGTGCTTTGACTAGTCAACATAGGGGTGTATCTTGATCTTTTCTATCTTCTCGGTTGTCCCACGTAGTACCCACCAAGATCCCTGAGGTCTTGTGTTACGCTGGCATCCTTGTGTGCTTGTGGTTATCCCAATACCTAGCCTGACCAAGGTCATCTTGACTTTGGAGTGTTGGGATAGCCTTCTTGTTTGTTATGTTTGTTTTATGCATTAGACACTAATCCGCCTTGGTTCTTCATACCTTGGCGTCTTGTGTCTTATGCTATAGCAAAAATCAGTGCTCCGACGATAGAAAATTGCATTTGGATTTCATTTCCTCTTCATCCTCTCATCTATCAAAATCCCCATCCATTCATCCTTCATCACACTCCCCTCCCAATCTTCCATCACATTGCATCATCTTCTTCAACTCCCCTTGCATCATCTCATCCATTTCGAGAGCCCACCTGTGTTCTCTTGAACTCGCATGTCCTCTCGAGGAGGCATCCTTCATCCCTAACTTTCATCTTTACCCCCATCATCTTCCTTCCTAGTCACTTCTTTGAATGACTGGGGCATCTTTTCCAATCTAACCATCTTCTTCTAGGTTCTATGTTTTAATATTATTTGAAATGATGCTACTTGTAACACCATCTCAAAGAGGGGAAAAATGTAGACATCTAAATTTGGACACTTAATTTATCCAAATTCATCCCCTTTCATCTTATTTTTGTTAATTAAGTAATACTACTATTATGGTTAATTAAGTAATACTACTATTATGGTTTTGCAAATGTGGCAATTCAGGCTTAACCTTGGAGAAAACTCCGTTAAGCGCGCTTGAGCTAAACGATTGGGATGGGTGACCTCCCGGGACGGACTAGTGCTTCACCTCTGTGAGCATCACCTAGATGCAATGAGTGCTAAGTGGACCATTCGATATCATGAGAGATGGGTTCCGTGAACCATTACTCATGAAACATGGGTCAATGAGTTTGACTCGAAACTACACGGTTGAATCTTGATAGCAATATCATAATTTGCCACGCTGTGGAAAAATACCTCCTACTTATCAACTTTAATTCTGCCAAATCCTAAGGTATTTAATCAATAATACCTTATCTCTTTAATCCTCATTCCATCAATTGAATTAAATAAATATTCCATTTATTTAATTCCCTTCATGTCACATCCTCCATCATTTTTATCTTATCCTAATCCATCTTCTAATCTCATCATTAAGGTGTGCACATGCCTAATCCTTGATTAGGATGTGTCACATCCTCCAACTTTTGCAAGTTGGCCTCTAATCTCTTAGCCACCTAACCTTCCTCTAACCCCTCATCAACTTGTCTAATCACCCCCATTTATTCAACTCTTCCCACCCCCAAGGAATTTTTAATTCCTTTTGTCTTCCCAAAGTCCTTTGAGGAATTTTTAATTCCACTCTCATCTTTCAAGGAATATTAAATTCCTTTTCTCTTCCCCATGTCCTTTATGACATGTGTCCTTGGTCAACCTTATTAAAGACTTTCTCCTTTTGGACAAGGCACTCCACTTCCCCATGTGAATTTTTAATTCACTTTTAATCCCCCAAGGCACTCAAAAGGAATTTTTAATTCCTTCACTCCTTCCCACATGTCCTCTACTTATTCTTAATTCTTTCCCATCTCCCCATGAGAATATTTGAGGAATTTTTAATTCCTCACATGTCCTCTCACCCACATGGGGACAAGGACCTCCTTTATGAGGAGTTCTTGTCCAATCCCAAGGTACTTTGTACCCCCCCTCCATGTCATGTACCATCCTTCCACCTCATGTCCACCTCACCTTTTAGGGCTATATCACATGCCACATGTCAAGATGTGAGGGCTTGTGAGTTCTCAACTCACCTTAGCCCTACATCTTGATCATTGGTGGCTCAATCTTGGCCATCCATTTTCCTAGAGATTTCCAAAATCTCTATAAATACCCCCTCTTTTCTCTCATTTTAGAGGGGAGATCATTTTGCTAGCCAAACTCTTGCAATTTTATTTCTCAATCTACACTTAGCCATTTTCATGTTTTCATCCATTTGCACTCATCCTCACATCCTCATCTAGTTTGCATATCTTGCCATCCAAGGAGCATACACATCAAAGATTGAAGGGCCAACCAAAGGATCGATTCGAGACAAGGTATAAAGTTCCATTTGTTGCTTTTATCTTGTGTTGTTTCCAACTTAGGCTAATCTTGAGGTGTAGGTTGTTTTGGTGTTTATTTGCACTCTTTTATTTGCTGCTTGTTTTCTAACGCTCACATTCGACCTATCACAACACTAAACCACAAGATAGATAAATTTTTAAAAATATTGAATGTTAAACTTGTAGTGTTGAAAAATATACACCCTTCCATTTTCAAACTTTATTTGCATCCCCTTAATTAATTAGATTTAATTTAGCCTTTAATTTTCCCAATGATGCATTCAAAAGCCTAATTAATTTTATTTTTTGAAAGGAAAACCCACATTTAATCAATGCCTACACTTAATTGCACATCTTAGAAAATGTGTGCCCTAGGTTTAGGGCCTAAGACCCATTCACCCAAGGGATAATGGTCCTCCTTAAGTCTTGGATCCTATTTTTTAATATGTTTTTCATGGTATTTTAATGATCTAAATTCAAATTTGAAAGGTCGGCTTGTGATCTTTAATTGTTGAATAATTAAGGAAACACCTATAACTACAAGTTATTTTTATCAATTCAAATCTAAACATTATCTAACAAGCTAGAGGTGAACTACACATGAGAAAAGATTATTGTCAAGAGCATTGGAGAGTAGATTTATCAATCATTTACAACAACATTCAATATCCTATTATGATGTCAAGATTTATGTGTGTTCATGCATGTTTTTGGAGCTAACATTGTGATGTAGGTGCCAAGTTTCAAGCGAGCATTCAAGCATCAAGATATATCAAGAAATCAAGCTATTATAGGCAACATACAATCCTTGGAGTGATGTGTTAGATTTCAGTCCTCTAAAGGTAGCCATTAAAGGGTTTGGTGAGGTGTAACAACCTTTGTTCATTCATCAATTCCTTCATTTTATTATTATTTCATTATCAAGGTTTAATTACCAAACTAGGGTTTGACAAAGGAAAACCCTTATCCACCAAAAATAAACATTTTTCTCCTCTCTTTTTGTTTGTAGATTTGTAGGTGAAGAAGGATTGGAATTGGACCAAAAGTGTGATTTTGCAAAGTTGTCAAAGTTGTCAAGACATGAAAAACTCACATATAGGTTTTATTTTCAAATTTCTGACAATCAAACCTAGGGGAATTTGAAGCTTAGATCCAAGATTTGAGGATTGCAAAAATAATTTTCAAACCCCCATATAGAGACCCATTTTCCCCTCGATGAATATGTCCTTCAACAAAGCCTGAAACCATATTTTGGAGCTAGGTAAACACCATCCTAACCTTGTCATATCTGCTAGTTAATTATTTTTTCTGATAGTGTTATCATAATACTTCATATTCCAAGTGGTAGATCTCATAGGTTTGATTGTTAAAGCACTTTTATCTTTCTCCCAAAACTATTGTTTAGTCATTTTTGTCATAAGTTAAGGTAGCATAGTGTCCAAACCTAGGGTTGACTCACCTTGAGGGTTGTAAGTCAATTCTAATCAATTGTGTCACTATCCCTCTTCCTAATGAACATGGAAACTTTGGATTTGTGATTAGGTGGACACCCCTCTTTGCTTTTGACATATCTCCCTCATCTCACATCTCATTTTTAGGTCTCCTATCCATTCTCCCCCTTTTCCTTCATTTCATTTTGGTGAAACCAACATTGTAAATATTAAAATATGATTTGGAGACATTCAAAGCCCTAGATATATATTTACATTAGTTTTTTTTGCATTAGTATTCTTTGCATTACATTTAGGGTTTAGTTTTGCATGTTTATATTATTTAAATTCATAAATTTTTTTTTGCATACATCTTGCATTGTAGTTGCATCAAGAGTGCCTTTCAATCATTTAGATTCAAAAATTAGTTCAAAATTGCATTCTAAAAGTTATCACTTTGTTCACTATTTGTCACTAATTGTACTTTCATTAAGAAAACTAAAACTAGAAAATTTTGTCACAGAATTCACAGTCAGCAATCTAAAATAGAGAACTCAAACATTAAACCAAAAACACAAACTTTAATTTTTTCAACCCCTGTATAAGGACCCATTTGTCCTTGGGTGAACCTATCCTTGTACAAGTGCTTTTTCAAATTTTTGGGCATCATTTTGTCTTTATTTTCTTCATTTCATTATGTTAGATTTGTGTTTCAGTTTTAGAAAATAGAAACTTTTATAGTTTCTTGCATTAAGTTCAATTGGTAAAATTAATGCATTGTTTGAAATCAAAATTGGCATTAAAAAGATATCACTTTTTATTTTTTTGCATAGCTTAATCAGTAATTATCATGTTTCAAATATTAAAATTGTAAAATATTTTTACACACTTGCATTGTAATTCATACTTCTAGGTGCTCATTATATTTGCATGGTGCCTTTTCTCCATTTTGGGCATACTTTTGGTTTTGTGAAACTTGTATGAGCTTCACAAGTTGGTGTCCTATTTCCAATACTTTAGTGAGACATAGTTCGAGACTCGTCATCCTATGCTAGAACATCTATCGTGGATCTTAAGTTTTCTAACTCTTTCACTCATAGTGTTGACACTAGTCAGTCCATTATGGCTTTGATACTACATTTCCAATAACTACTTTCCCAACAACTAATGTAACTGATGTTGACACAATGGTTGATAATATCACTCAAGAGAAGCTAAAACAAATGGATGAAGCCTTAGAAAACTTCAAAACTTTGTGAGTGTTGAATACATTTTTGGTTCTATAGTTCCTATCATAGATAACATGAGGAAAATGCTTGATAATGAAAAAGGAATAGAACTTGTGTGTATCCAAGCTCATATAATTGACAACCATGTTCATACAATGGCTAGTTGTTCTCAAACTTTGGGGTACACTCAAAGTCAAGGTGGAAATAAAAAATCTCCTAAGATTGTGGTGTCTATTCCTACATACACTCATCCAACTATTACTACGAGAAGGAAACCCACTAGCAATGTCAATACAACTTTAGGTATTTCCATTGGGAATCCTTTTAGCTTTGTGAATTAAAATCTCATATCTCCTAATCCATCACCTCTCATAAACTTGCAATACTTGTCCTCCAAATTTACATATACACCTCCACCTTATTCACCTCCATCTCACAACACAATTGATGATTTTGTCCTTAACCAACTTTTGTAAAATGTTTCATCCCTCCAACAAAAAATTTCCATATTGAACCAAAATCAAAATGTCCAGCCTTCAAAATATATCAAAAGAAACCCATTATCCTTGGAGATATTTGAGAACACAAATGCCACAAGGTATAGAGTTTCCTAGATTTGAGAAATATGGTGGTAAATGAGATCCTTGTAACCATGTCTCGGCATACACAACCTTATGTAGTGACTTAATCTTTGAAGATAAGCTTTTGGCTAAGCTTTTCCCTAGGTCTTTGAAAGATATAGCCTTGTAATGGTTTTTCTCTTTACTAAATAATTCAATTTGTTCATTCAATGAACTTGTTGATGCCTTTCTTAACCATTTCCAAGTGCACATTGGTCCCAAGATGACCTTAGATAATGTAATGATGTGTAAACAAAAGGATGATGAAAATATCACTGGTTTTATAGCATGATACCAATTTCTTTACTCATAAATCAATATTAAGATTCCCAATGTCGATCTTCAAAGAATGCTCATTAAAATTTACAAAAAAAATAATCCAAGATAAGCTTGGGATGATGAAATTTCCCCCCTTCATACATTTGTGCACGACTCTTTGTGACTATCAAAATTTGGTTAACCATTGTGAAATGAAAACTCCCTCTAATCACCCTAATTTTTTTTTTTTTGTGCCCCATAACAATTTCCAACCATTCATGAAACAAAATAATACTTTTTACAAATAAACCCACCTCAAACAAGTCAACATGTTGAGTCTGAAATGGCTGCCATAAAAATAACTCCATATCACTTCTGAGAATGTAATAGACAATTTACCCTATTACTTGATACCCTTCATTCCATCATGTTGCAACTTTTGGTTAAGAACCTAATTACCTTACCTCCTATTAGAATCCTTGATCCTAATAAGTCTTTGCCCCCGAACTATAATGCTAATGCCTTTTTCCATTATCATCGACAAAATGGACATGATACAAAAAATTGTAAGCATCTTAAACACATCGTGCAAGACCTTATTAATTCTAATCACATCTAGATTGGTGGTGTTAATGATTAAGGAAATAAGTCAGTTGCCCCACCGAACCAAAATTTGCAAATTTTTACTAATCCCATGCCAAATCATAACATATCTTTTGTGAAAACTAGTGATACCAAGAATGATATGATGACTAATGATAACATGAGCAATAATGATGATGATTCTATAGATACTATGGTTAACCTCATTGATGTTCAACCCCATAAGGGAAAAACCAAAATGTCTCTTGATATTGCTTTCTCACAAAATGACATAACCAAACATGCACCTAATGGTCCTCTTTACATTGTCGAAAGAATCGATTACAAGCCTACTAATGGGATATTAATTGATCTTGTGTGTGTAGAGAATATGATTACCAAGGAATTATTATTTTTGCATGAAATTTATCAAGATTCTTATGACAAATCGAAATCATGGATCAAAACACATAATGGTTTTAATTGCCCTACGATATGTTTGATCATTCTTCCTTTAAAAGTTAGAACGGAACAATTGAATGTCTCATTCTCCATCATTTCCTTGTTAGACCAATTTCATATGAAGCTTGGTTAGCCATGGCTATGCTCCATGAAATTCATCCCAACAGTAGTGCATAAATGCTCAAAATTTCCAGTTGGTAATGAAATTTTCACTATGCATCATAGCAGTTTTAATCCTTTGTCTTCCCACATGGGAATTGATCATTAAATTTATTTTTGTCTAAACCCATGGAACCGATTAAGCCTCATGAGGACTTATTTTTTAAATCTTACCAAAAATTCAAGGAAAGGCACATAGTAGAATTGTCCCTTAGCAATATGCCTCAAACCATGATTGAGCCTCCTATTATTGATGAAACTATGATTGAACTAAAATCCCTTCCAATGATTGAACTCAAATCCCTTCCAAGTAACCAAGACAAATCAACCATGACAAATCATCCACCTATTTCCTATAAGAGACCAAGAGATAACTATACAATTCATGTTGTACCCCTAAGATTAAACAAGTTTATAAACATAAAGATAAATGTTTGAACAACCTTTCATGGTTACTTTTGTTCCTCCCTTGTGAGAAGAAAGAAACCAATGGTTGAAAAACCCACTCCTACACAACCACAACTTGAAAATCATGCAAGATGAAACTAAAATGCTAAAGAGTGTAGGCATAGACATCATGCTATTTCTCATCAGTTAGAAGAAATGAACAAAATAGAAAACCAAGATAAAACACCAACTAGAGCAATAAATGATGATTCTCCACCTTTGCCACAAAAAAAAACAAGAAACCTCCATGAACATCATCATTAGGCCTCATGTTATGATTAACTTGGATGATGATTATGAGATTGCTAAGATTGACGAGGAACTACATAATGTTGAAAATTGAAGTGTTTTCACTTAATACTTTGTAAAACTTTAAGATTGTTGATCTAAATATGCTTTCCTTTGTTACATATTTTTTATGGGTGATTATCTAATTAATTCATTTTATCATTTGTAGAATGAAGATAGAAGGTTGTAGAAGAATTAGATAAGATATTAGAAGATACACAACATATACCATGGAGAAACCCTTTCAGGAAAAATCTCCACCAAGAATCAATGTATTATTTAATCTCTAAAGTAGATTACAATAACTCCAATTCTTGCTTGAGAATGCTACTTTTGCCTTCACCAAATCTTCTTCACAACCTGCAATAAAACTAATAATAACTCTCTTCAACTTGCTTGAGGTAAATAGGCATTAATCAACTTTGTAAACTCCAAAAGAGTTACAATTACTATGTTCAACCCCTATCCCTAAAAGGTATGCCTATCTCTTGCAAGTAAAGTTATGTTGTGAAGAACAATGTCAAAACTTCATCTTCATCCATTTGGGCATCCCAAACTGAAGTACAAACTCAATATTTATTCTGTAAATATCTTCAAGGCTTCATCCTTAAAGTAAGCTCCCAAGAGTGGGTCCACTTAACTTAGCCTTCTAAAATATCTTACCATGCAAAGGATTTAATTCCAAGAAGCCAACTTGGGCGCCCAAGTTGGGTCCAAGTCATTTCCTATGAACTGAAACATTTCTCTCCACCATTCATGCAAGAATGGTCATCCCCTATTAATTGAAGGTAGTCCATGTTATCTGTCATGCAACTCAACTCATTAGTCATTCATTCCAAGTTAACTAAGTCAACTAGCATTCAACTAAAACTAACTAAAGATAACTAAACCATAACTAAACTGAACTGAAGTGAAGTAAACTGATTTTGAATTGAATTGAACTTCATGCATGTAAACATCAAACCCTAACTCCTAGGATCTTTACATGCATTCAAAAGTGTTATCTCTTACTCCAAATAGTTAATTGAACTCAAGGTGAGTGTCGCCTACCATGTGGGCACCCCATGTGCCCCTATTATTTAGGAACTCATATTGGACACCCTTACATGCTCCTAACATTTATAATTAATTACAAATGTCAATTAACATGATTATTTCATCAAAAATTAATCTCTCTCTAATCCTAGTGTTTGAGAACACCTTCCTAGGACTTAGGAGATACATGAAATAAATAATGTTTAGGATAGAAATTAAATGGCATCCTATTTCAAACACTTAATAAGATAAATTTATTGTTTTCCTCTTCAATGAGCTTAGATGATAACAATCGTGATGATCCTCCTAACAAAAGTGACTCACCATGTGTTGAACCTGGTGATTCTCCTAGTACAACACTTATCGTTGTCTCTTTGGTTAGTTTTCCACCTTTTCCTATGATGAACAAGACTGGGATGTGGATGACCTACTAGAGGTTGACTCACATGTTCCATATTAGTCTTTTCTTTGTGTTCTTTTCATGTTCTAAGTTGTGATTGCATGTTCTTTTCATGTTCTTTGCAACATTAGGCTTGGTTTTATATTAATTATTCTCAAATTAAGTGTGAAAAAGGGATACTTTTTTCTACACTACATTTAGCCCCCACTTTAGTGAGAGGACGGGCTTGCTTCAAACACACACTAAAGTAGCCATTCAAGAGGGTTCCAAGTGTACCAAATGTCGATGGTATAAAATAACAAAGATCAAGGGGGTGGTCAAGCCCCCAAGATCAAGATCCTATGGCAAACCAACATAGGCACAAGAGAACACACATGTAAATGATGTATGAAGCAACAACAAGATACAAACACACACTGTCAAAGACAAAAAGAAGAAATAAAAAGAAAAAGAGGGTGTATCAAGCCTTGACCATTTTTCCAATGTGATGTGGATTAGATCTAGGTTGTTTGTCCAAAAAAATGTTTACAAGTGGAACATGATGTCCACTATACAAACCAAACACACACTCACATAGGCTAGTGGAACCTCAGGCTGTCCACAAGATGAGCCCCTAGAGAGGTGAGACACATACACACGTGGTTAGTATGCGCTCACACACACAAGAAAGTGGATATGGTAAATTCATGCCTAATTTTGGCTCCCATATCCTAACCATACCAAATCTAGATACCTCCTGATAACTTTGATAAGGTGCCACACAATGAAACTTCAAGCTTATGAAAATATGCAAGTAAAAATTTGTTCAAAGGGACTTTGCTTAGTTCATGTAAAGTCTCTTCTCAAGGAACATCGTGTCTAATGTCTCCAAGAGAGGACAAGTCAAAGAAATCTCACACTCTTGGAGGAAATCAAACCCAATGACACCACCAAGAAAAAGACACATCACAAGAATAAATAAAATCAAACATTGAAACATGAGTGTCGATGTATGCCCCCACTTTAAAACAGTTGCTAACACCATTGCTATGAGAAATTGATTTAAATTTGAAGAAGACATGAGAGATTATTCAAAAATCCCTATGCCAAGTCATATGTTCCCGAATGAAACTACATCATGAATAAGAGGTTTCCCCCCAAAATGAAATTCTAAAGATAACTTAGTAGGTCACATGCAAGCCAACTTAAGGCATGTTGTCCACATCCCAAGCTTGCTCTTATATATACATGCAATGTAGTCAACTAGCCAAAAGAGACATCAACAAGTGGCATACAAGGACAAGGATAACCTAACCCCTTACCCCCACTTAGTGCAAGATAAACATGAGCTGAGATGATTGATGAAAAACTTGGAAAATTGATATCAATTAGAGGAACTAGGTGCTTCAATACAAAGAAGAGCACCACAATCCTTAAGATGTTGAATTTTATTACTCAAATCCTTACATTCATTATTAGAATGATCATGAACTCTATGAAATGCACAAAATGAACTCTTGTTATAGCATGTATTTTGTGTTCTTGGAGGGAGAGATATCAAGCGACCTTGGAGGAGTCTTGAAAATATACTCTCTTGATCAATAGTAGAAGATGTTTCTTTATTTTACAACAAAGGTATCTCTTGCTTAGTACAAGGTGTCATTCTTACACAAGACTCTTTAGATGTTGAGATTTTGTACTCTTCTTTAAAGGAATGTGTAAAATCTAATCAACTGCAATCGTTAGTGTTTTGTGTGATGACATTTATATTAAGTGAGGATTTATTTGTTTCTTTCATTTCTTTCAAAGGACAATAACCAAGACCACTAGTGTCTATTAGTTCAAGATGCACTAATGTTAAATTTGGATGAGAAGAATCTTTTGTAAGATTGTTGATATTGAGTGAAGATCTTTTTTATGCTTTCTTTTTTTTCTTTCGAAGAGAAATAACCAAGACCATTAGCCATTTCTTGTGTGTTAGGCTCTATTGGGATGAAAATACCTTGTTCTCTAGCATCACATCCTTTTCCACTGTACCAAAGTTGTTTCATAAGTTCATAACCTCTTCCATAAAGATTTTTCATTTCATTTGGATTCATTGGTTGCTAATGATCAACTTCATCAAAGTTTGTTGTATAATTTTCTTCTTCTTCTAAAGTGGTTGAGGTGAATGCTTTCGAATTTAATCTTCACATTACTGCTTTTTCTTTTCCCTTTTCAGACTCATTTGTTATGATCTTTTATTCACCCATGAATGTAGGTGTGAAATCTAAGGAACCCCAATCATCTTCCAATAACTTTATGACTTCGTCCATATGCTTTTATTTGTGTTTCTATTACATGGGTTCCACTTATGTAGTTGGTGTCAATTTCTTCAAAGGATTTTCCTTGCCTTTCTCAATGCTCAAAAAACTGTTTGGTTTAGGGTTGGATTTGATTATACACACTTTATTGTTGTAGACATACTTCATTATATGATGAAGAGTAGAAGGTACCCATTCATTGCATGAATCCATGGCCTTCCTAAAAGAATATTATATGAAATATCATGAGGCATAACATAAATAGGAGTTTGTAACATTCATTTTCCTACTGTAATATGCATAGTGATCACACCAAGTGGTTGTTTTCCAACATTGTCAAATCCTCAAATCAATAAGGAATTAAGTTCAATTCTTGATTTATCCATGCCAAGATTATCCAAAAGGGTTACACTACACACATTAAGAGTTGATCCATTGTCAACAAGGGCTCACTTTATCCCTGTTCTATTATATTGAGCTATTATCATGAAAGCTTTGTATTGTTTTTACACTTCTAACGGAGGTAATTCATCTTCATGGAAAGTAATGTCTAAGTTGGCCAAAGTTAGAGCTTGAATTTGGGCTGCCACATCATTTTGACTGCACATTAGGAGGGGTGGGAACTTGTTGTAAGGTACTTTGAATTATGTTATGATAATGAGGGGAGGCTTGAATAAGGTCCCATAATGATATCTTAGTAGGAGTATTCTTAATTTTTTCAACAAGATCATACTCCTTTCCACTTTGTAAAGGAAAATGAGGAGGACCAGTCAAGATAGGGTTAGGAAATGGGAGGGATGTTGGAGTTGTTTGTCTTGGTTGCGGATTATTTCTAGTGTTATATGTATGAGAAATGATATTATAATTTGATTGCTACGAAATATTATTCTTAGGTGGTTTGAGGATGAAAATGGGTTTGTTTTGAGTTTTTGGTTCGTTTGAGGGTGGGTAAAGGATAAGTTTAGGCTCGGGAGAGTACTTCAAGGGATGTCTAATGTGCATAAATTTAGAAGATTTATCCTTATTTTCATTATCTCTTAGTGAAGGAGAGTCTAATGTCACTTCATCATCTTCATATAAGGAAGTCACATCACTATTGTTTGAAAGACATGTGTCAATGTTCTCAGTTTCTTGCATCATGATATCCCCCTAGTAGGAGAGGGTTTAGGAGAACCACAAACTAGATGTTCATGACATTCAAAGGTTGGTTCTTTTAAAATGACTCCATCACAAGCAAGGGAGTTATCAATTGTTGGATTTTCTTGCTTATCAATAATGTCATTCTCTTGTTCAACAAGGCTTTCCCTAGGGGAAGAGAGACAAGTAGGAATTTCATAACTTTCATTGGTTTGATATTCTAACACCAAAATATCTTCTTTGCAAATAGGAGAGATATTAGGAGGAGAACAAGTATGATTACCATGGTTATATATGATTGCATTCCTTTGTCCCATAATGTCTTCCAAAAGAGGATAGGTAGGGGAAGAAAAATAAATAGGGTTATCATAGATCTTAAGGATTTGATCATCTAACACCAACATATCATCCTCACAAATAACATGGTTGTCATGATTTCTTACAATTGCATCCTCTTTCACTAAAACATTCTCACAAGCAAGATATGAATGGAAATTGGGTAAGGTGATGTTTATAAATGTGTCTATGATCTCCTTCTCTTGTTCTATAATATCTTCCAATGCAGGAGAGTTTATAGAAGAGGAGCTTTCAACATTGTCATGATTCTCAATGGGTGTTTCTTCTAACACCAAAATACCTTCATCACAAGTAGGAGAGGTATTAGGAGAAGATAAACCATGATTATCATGGTTTTCTATGCTTTCATCTTCTTCTATCATATCATTCCCACAAATAGGAGAGATAAGAGCAGGTGTGGAATTAAGGAAAGTGTTAACTTTTAACTCTCTTGCACTAAGAGACTCTCATAACTAGGAAATGTATTAAATGAATGACTAACATGCTTATTGATGAAATTTTCCTTTGCAAACTTGGAAAAGAAATACACTAACATTTGTGAAAAGTAATCTATACAACCTTAGTATGCAAAACCCAAAATGGAAAGATATTTAGAATGCAATGCAATGACCTAGAATGAAATGCAATTTCCAGATGGTAAACAAGGTAATTTGTTGATTACACTATGTAACAATTTGAAATAAAATGTTGTAAATGCAATTTTGAAATTAAGCAATGCACAAAATTAGCCAAATTAAGCTAGATTTAATGAAATGAATGAAACATAAACTCAACAAACTAAAACAGATATCTGATGACAACAAACAAAAGCACATAAATGAAGTTTTTAATGCTATAAAATGTAGTTTTAGGTTTGATCTAGGACTAAATCACCCAGATGGATGAATAAGTCCCAATTAGGGTTTTTGGTAGATTCAAATAGTGAAAAATGGTCAACACAAAATTCCCAAAAATCTGGGGAGAACACTTGTACAAGGACTAAATCACCCAGATGGGTGAATGAATCCCAATTAGGGTTTTGAAGGTGATTTTGATAGATTTTAAAGTGTTTTCTAATGATTTTTAGATTCGGGTCTGCTATAGTAAGTTTCAGTTTCAATGAAATGTGAAATGCAAGTTGAAAATGTGACAAAATGATGACCTAAAAGACCTAGTTTGATATGCAATTTTTTGTTTCAATGTTGAAATGCAAGTTAATATGATGTATATGATATGCAATATGACTATTTTTTTTGTATTTTTCAAATTTAAATGATGCAAACAACACAGTCCTAAAACCCTAACTGTGATGCAAATTTTAATGCAAACTAAACACCCTATATGAGATCTAATTCAATGCAAATGAATGCAAGATCTAAATCTAGGATGCAAAGGACTCATAAAATCAGAAAACTACAATTTTTACGCCGGGTTCACCAAAATGGATTGAAGGAAATAGGGTTCCACCTTTTGGGAAATGAAACTAGGGGGTTAGGACCTATTTCACTCTTAGTTCATTAGGAAACCAAGATCCCTCAACAAAGTGACTCAATTAAGGGAAGGAATACACAATAAAAATAGTTTGTACGATTTCCTTAGGTGTGATTAAAAAGGGTTCACCACTAAGCAAATGCTTATAAAGAAGGAAATGAAAGAAATATGCAAATCTAGCTATGTAACCTATAAAATGAACTCAAGATTAGAATAATAAACTAAGGATGAACAAAGAAGCACTTGGAAGATGAAGATGACAAAGAAAAACCTAAAAACAATGAAATTTTCTACTTTTGATGTGTACTGGGACTCATACGCTAGACTGGGCGATTTGTCCTAGTTTAGGGTTTTTGGGAAAAAACTGTAATCTTTGGGTGATAGATGAAGATCCTCTAAAAACCAATAAAATAGCTATATAGGAACTCATACGCCCAAGGTGGAAGTTTTAGTCCTGTTTGCATAAATCTTCAAAACACACATCACAAGAGAGAGAAAAATGTTGTTTTTGTTAGTGGATGGGGGTCTACCTTAGTCAAACCCTGTTTGAGTAATTCAATTTTGAAATGAATTGAAATCACATGAAGGAATGAAAAATGAACAAATTAATGTAACAACTCACCAAAACCTTGTTGAATCCTTGGAGTGTAGATCTGCAACGTGTATGAGTTGGCTTCAATGGATGTAGATCTTGATCACAACACTTGATATGGCTTTGAATGCTTGAACTTGGATCACAAATGCTACATCAAGGTGTTAGCTCACAAACACACATGATGCATGAAGACCTTGACATGGTGCTTGAATATTGAATTGATGCTCTAAGATTCTTGATAATCAACTCTTGAATGCTCTTGAACACTTGGAATTATCTCTTGAAGGATCTAGATCTAGGTGAGACTCTCATGCTTGAAGATTCTTAGGTTACTTAGATTACTTAGGTGAAATAATGATTTGAAACCTTAATTAGATAGGAATTCCATATAATTTACCATTTATTAGATCCCAAATGTCAGCATTCACAAAATTTAAATTGAAAACCCTGATTTCCTGTGAGCAAAACCTTAAAAAGGGGTCAAATGAGACTCATACACCCAAGGTGGCATATGGGTCCCACCTAGGGGGACTCATACACCCAACGTGGTGTATGGATCCCTCCCTAGCTTTTTGAGTTGAGGAAATGTTATGGGGTTAGAATATTAAGTATATTTATTGAATTTGTCAAGATTTTGGTTGAAATAAGCCTTGGGATGCATAATAAAGGGTCTTAGTGACCTATTAATGATGATTTAAAGGTCATAAATGTAAGAGGGCCCAAAAATTAGTGTGAAGGTTTAAATAAATACAATTTACGACACTAAATTAAGGTAAAATTAGGTCTATTTAGTTGAAAAGGGCCCTAAACTTAATGTGAATGTGTACAAAACTAAATCAAGGGAGCATAAGGCTTAGTTTTATATTATTTATTCTCAAATTAAGTGTGAAAAATGGATACTTTTTTCTTCACTACAGAAACCAACCCTCATTCACATACTCACAACAATCTAAAAATTCAACTTAAGAATGGTTTGGAACAACATAAAAATCTACAAGAAGTGTTCTTTATTCATTCAAAATCTCCTAGAAATTCAAGAATTAGATAGCATAATGAAAACTCTTGGTTGTGCAGCCATATGGGTTGATGAAAATCATTACAAATCTGAAATATGACTAATGCAAAATAGAAAATATCAATACAAAAATTATCTCCTTCAATTTAACTTCTATCACAAGCCTCTAGCATCTTCACCCTACAATCTTCATTAGAAATCATTGATGCAATCAACCATGAAATCATCACTATTCTTACTATTGTAGCACACCTCCAAACCTTCAATAAAAAAGTATTCTTGGTCTCTTTCAACCTTCTTTCATTTGAAGCTCTCAAGCTCCCTTCACATGAACTTTAGTAGCTCACTATCTTTCAAAATGTGGAGCTCACTAGCTCCCAAAACATGGGATTCTATGCAAATAGAAATCTACAACAATGGAGTCTTCAAATCCTCTCTTCAATCCAACAAAATCTCCCCATCTCACCTACAAAAACTGCCAAATCCATCTCCCCAAATGACAAGGCATCATAATATAGAAGTTTTAGAATGAGAAAACCATTATGGTTTTTCAAAACCACAAGAAAAACACATCCTTGGAAAAAGCACACCCAATTTAGAGAAATAATCATAAAAAAAATAAAAGTACTCAATGCTCACATGGCCTTCATATCAGAACCTAAACTATGGCCAATCAAATTTGGTCAATTCTTGCATCTTCATTGATCTTCGATGACCTCGATGGCTCCAAATACAAACATGTAGTAACATGTAATGGCATGCAATGCATGCAATTGAACATGCAATCACATGCACCCCAAGTGGTCCCCGCCAAGAAATAGATGCCCAAAAGGAATATTTCACCATTTAAATGCCTTGGAAACATTTACCTCAACACATTTCCTCCAAAAATTGTATTTACATATCACCACAAGAGAAAATCACATTATTGCAAATTAAAATATTTATTTTCCACACACCTTAGACCTTATTGAAAGTAAACAAAATTGAAATAACAATATTTTTGGTGATGCAAGATTGCTAGTACCCCTAGATGCTCCTACATCAATTTCATAGGCCTATAACCTCACAAAAAATTGGACTACGGTGTTAATGGATGCCCTATTGGAAACACAAGGGAAGACAACTAAGAGGGGGGGTGAATTAGTTGTCACAAAAATTCAAAACTTATTCAACTTATTAACCTTATTCTCATATTTGATTATTAACCATGAAAACATAAATCATCAACACATCAAAAACACACATAGAAACACACCCTTGCACACTCCAATTCGAATAAATAATCACTCTTATATATCTGCAACAAGAAATTTCATCCCTTCATGTTAGCCACAAAGAAATAATAAAATGAATATGAACTGTTGGCCCAAAACATTAAAGATTAACAATGCGAATCAACCAAGGTTGGCCACAACTTAGTGAGGACCCAAATCAACATCTCCAACACGAAAAAAATTCAATTAATTTCTCCTTGAAGATCCACAACACACTACAAACACTATGTCGGCCAAGAATAAGAAAAATATGAACACGCAAGAGAAAATTGCCAACCACGAGCACAACGACCAATGCAGATATGCAACAAAGATAGAGAATGATCTAGAAACATTCACAATAATCAAAAATCACAAGAGAAGCATATGAAACAACTGTACTAACTAAAATAACATCATCTTTAATTAGAAACACCAACTGAAGAAACAAAAAAACTAACAAAATGAAAATCTTCACACGGATCTCTGAAACTCAACGTGGATAAACTACATACACTTAACAACAAACCCTTTAGTCCACAACCTCTGATCAACAATGTACATAAATAACTAACATACAAAACTTCACTTCACCATTGACAACTTGCAATTCATTTATTATAATTTTCTCAATATCCTCAACATAAACAACTTCAAATACATTAATGCTAATAGTGTTGATATCAATGACAACCACATATCAAAAACACAACCACAACATCCAACAATATCCCCCTTTGGAATTGATGACAACACATGATGTGAAAAACACCATCAACACAACTAACTCATGCTTAGGTTCTGACTCATCTCCTCCTCAACACTTTCACATAATATTTCTCCCCATAAGGCTCTTCTCCTCAGGTAATTACCAGTTTTTCACATGATTCTTCTCCCCCTTTGACATCAATGAAAAAGATCTCTAAGCTCTAAACCACATATCTGAATTTTTGAACCATTTGACTACTCCCCTTGAGTAGCAGCCACCACAACATCAATCCAAATTAAGATATGATTGTGAAATGCACAGACTGATACAATGCATTGCTTTGCATCTTAGTTCTAATTAGGAGGGGTAATCACCCCTAACTTCCCTTTGAGATACTCAAAAGTATCCTTAGGAAATGGCTTGGTAAAGATGTCTACAATCTACTCCTTAGTAGGCACATACTCCAATCTAACTTACTTTTCACTTATCTTCTCCCTCAAAAAGTGAAACTTGATAGATATATGCTTTGTTTTTTAATGCAACATCAAATTCTTGGAAATGTTAATAGCACTTGAGTTATCATAGAATATAGCAATAGGCTCATCATATATAATTCTAATATCATTCTGCATCTTCTTCATCCATATGACTTGAGTACAATTGTTAGCAACAGTAATGTATTTAACCTCTACAGTAGACAAGGAAATTACATTCTGCTTCTTGCTTAACCATGAAATTAGCTTATTACCCAAGAAAAATGCTCCACCACTAGTACTTTTTTTGTCATTCACATCTCTTTCCCAATCAACATTAATAAAGGCACTCAAGGTAAGATCATCATCTTTAGGATACCATAGGCCATGATCAACATTTCCCTTCAAGTATCTAAAAATTCTTTTTACAACAGTCACATGAGATTCCTTCAAAAATTATCTTAAAATCTTGCAACAATACATACAACATTCATGATATCAGGCCTAGTTTGAGTTAAATACAACAATCCACCAATCATTGATCTACATCTTGTCTGACTTGCTTTCAGAGAATCATCTTCTATTGTCAACTTGCATCTGGTCACCATGGGTGTACCAACTGGCTTTGAATCTTCCATACCAAACTTCTTCAACAATTCCTTCACATACTTGGACTAAGATATAAAAATCCCTTTATCTAACTGAGCAATTTGCAATCCCAAAAAGAATTTCATCTCACCAATCATAAACATCTCAAATTCATTTTGCATCTCATTAGAAAACTTCATGCACAAACCATCATCTCCTCCAAAAATGATATCATCAATAAAGACTTCAACAGTTAAATCTTTATTGTGATCAATCTTGAAATACAAATTACTATCAGCAGTACCTTTGTTAAATCCAAGCTTCAAAAAATAATTATCCAATATTTCATACCATGCTCTAGGGGCTTGCTTGAGTCCATACAATGCTTTCTTCAACTGAAACACCATATCTTCCTTATCAGTCAACTGGAATCCATCAGGTTGCTCAACATACACTTCTTCTTCCAATTCACCATTTAGAAAAGCTGATTTTACATCCATTTGATAAACTTTGTAGTTCTTGTGAGTAGCATAGGCAAAAAATAATCTTACAACTTCAATTCTAGTAATAGTGGCAAAGGTCTCTTTAAAATAAATTCCTTCCAATTGTGAATATCCTTTACATACCAGTCTTGTTTTATTTCTAACCACTTCACCTTGCTCATTCAGTTTGTTTCTAAAGACCCATTTAGTTCCAATCACATTTTTATCCTTAGGTTTGGGAACAAGAATCCATGTATCATTTTTCTCAATCTGTTTTAACTCTTCTTTCATTGCTTCAACCCAATGCTCATCTTTATATGCTTCATTCACACTAGTAGGCTCGGTCTTTGATATCAAGCAATACTCTTCTGCAATCTTTCTCCTAGTCTAGACACCTTTGTTCTTATCACCTATAATTTTATCTTTTGAATGATTCAATCTTACATACCTCAAAGTCTTCTTAGGATGTTCTTCAACTCCAGGTTCTTCTAATCTCTCTTCAGCTCTTTCACAATTTTCTCCTTCTTCATTTTCTTGATTTACCGGATTGATTTTCACTTGATTTGCAGTCTAAACTTCTTTCCTTTGTTTGTACTGTCATCCCGATCATCAAAGTCATATCCACGGGTTCTAGATAGTGTACCTAAGTCTTCATCAACCTTAACATTTTCACTTTCAACCAATTTATTCAATTTTTTATTGTAACACTAGTAGGCCTTGATTTTAGTAGAATAACCTAGAAAGATACCTTCATCACTCCTAGCATCAAACTTTACTATGTCTTCATCTCTCTTAATATAACATTTTCTTCGAAATATCTTGAAGTATTTAATAGTAGGCTTTTGACCAGTCCATAGCTCAAAAGGGGTCTTACCAGTATTTTGATTTGTACCCAGTTGAGTGTGTAGACAACAGTACTCACAACTTCTCTCCAATAGATATGAGGAACATTTCCTTCCAACATCATTGTTCTAGCAACATCTTCAATTGTTCTATTCTTCCTTTCCACAACTCCATTTTGTTGAGGGGTTTGTGGTGTAGATAATTGTGTCTTTATTCCATGTTCTTCACAAAAAGAATTAAATTTATTGGATGTGAATTCACCACCTCTATCTGATCTCAAACATTTAACCTTCAAACTTGTCTCTATCTCAACCATGGCTTTAAAGATCTTGAAATTTTCCAGTGCTTCAAATTTCTCCCTTAAGAAAGTAACCCATACCATTCTAGAATAATAATCAATGAGTAACATGAAATACATGTAACCTTGTAAACTTCTGACCTTAGAGGGACCACATAGATTAGTATGCACAAGCTCTAACAATTCATTTGAACAATTCTTTTTACTCTGAAATGAAGTCCTAGTTTTCTTTCCCAACTGACATTTCTTGCATATTGCATTAGTAGGTTTCACCGACTTAGGTAGATCTCTCACAACCTTAGTGGAACTTAACTTGAAAATATTATCAAAGTTAATATGACACAACCTCCTATGCCATAACCAACTTTCATCAACTTGAGAAATCAAACAACTTTTACTAGTAGCACTCAAGTGAAAGATATTACCTTTTGTTTTTGTACTTGATGCAATTTCATTTTTGGAACTCAATATTCTGTACTTTCCATCCTTGAATTGAAGATTGTATCCCTTATCAACCATTTGACCAACGCTCAAAAGATTATGCTTCAAGCCTTCCACATACAGAACATCATCAGTATTATGCTTACCATTAAGAGAAATGCAACCTCTTCCATGGATCGCACCAGTTGTATTATCACCAAATCTCACAACACCACCATCATAATTTTCCAAGCTTACAAATTTACTTTTGTCTCCTGTCATATGATTTGAGCATCCACTATCAATTACCCATTCATCTTTATCTTCAACTTGAGTAGCTAGGGATTTCTCCACATTTGTACAACCAATAGATTCAGTAGATACAAGATTATTTCCTTGATAGCAATGAATACACATTCATCATCACTTCTATTTCCTTTATTAGATTCATCATCTGTCACCTCTTCATCAACAGTATAGTAACACTTCTTCTGAAATCTAGGCTTGTTATGTCTTGGTTTAGCAGCTCTTTCCGGAAATCTTGATGCAAAATGACCTATCTTATTGAAAGAAAAACATTTAAGAGGAAATTTTCCTTCATACTTACCTTTTCTTCTCGGTACTCTTTTGACAATAAGTGCTTCTAGCTCTTCTAGCTCTCTTTCTTCTTCTTCAATATGCCTGATTTCATCCTTATACTTGAATGTCTTTCTAGATGAACTTTCACCCAGGTCATATCTCTGTCTATCTCTTCTAGAAGTAGTATCCTTAAATGCAGATTTGACCTTAGGAAGGGTATCACCGAATTTGCTCAACTCAAAAGCAGTCAGCTTACCAACCAACATATCTTTGGTTATGTTTGTTACAATTCAAAGCTCTTCAATAGCACTAGCTTTGACTTTGTAAGAATTAGGCAGGGATCTAAGCACTTGAGCAACAATCTTAGATTCGTCTATCTTTCCACCAACACGTCTCATACCACACATAAGTTCATTCACTCTTTGCATGAAAGTATTAATGTTCTCATCATCACCCATTCTCAACCTTTCATATTTCCCTTTCAAACTTTGCAACTTAGCAATCTTCACATTAGCATCACCTTCATACAAGGTTTCCAAGTTCTTTCCAAATCTCATGAGTAGTCTTCAGATCCATAACATTTGTCATCTCAGAATTAGTCAAAGCACTCAATAAAGCTTCCTTAGCCCGGATATTATACTCAACATCTTTGATCTCATTATAAGTAGTAGGACCATTTTGTGGAATAATATACATATTACTTGTAATCCTCCAGTAGGGTTCACCAATGCATCTCAGATGGCACTCCATTCGAGTCTTCCAAAAAGAATATTTTTTTCCATCAAATCTTAGACTATCCTTCTTGTAACTTGTCATCCCGAATCACCTCAAGTTGTTAAACTTCTTCCAAGGAACTTGCTATGATACCAATTGTTAGCAACGCAAGGGAAGACAACTGAGAGGGGGGGTGAATCAGTTGTCACATAAATTCAAAACTTATTCGACTTATTAACCTTATTCTTGGATTTGATTATTAACTATGAAAACATAAATAATCAACACATCAAAAACACACATAGAAGCACACCCTTGCACACTCCAATTCGAATAAACAATCGCTCTTATATATCCACAACAAGAAATTCCATCCCTTCATGTCGGCCAAAAAGAAATAATAAAATGAATATGAACTGTCAGCCCAAAACATTTAAGATTAACAATGTGGATCAACCAAGGTTGGCCACAACTTAGTGAGGACCCAAATCAACATCTCCAACAGGAAAACACTTCAACTAATTTCTCCTCGAAGATCCACAACACACTATAAACACTATGTCAACCAAAAACAAGAAAAACATGAACACACAAGAGAAAATTGCCAACCACGAGCACAACGATCAATGTGGATGTGCAACAAAGATAGAGCATGATCTAGAAACATCCACAAGCATCACGAATCACAAGAGAAGCATTTGCAACAACTGTACTAACTAAAATAGCATCATCTTCAATTAGGAACACCAACTGAAGAAACAAAAAAACTATCAAAATGAAAATCTTCATAACTCGATCAAATCTTCACATGGATCTCTAAAACTTGACGTGGATAAACTAGATACACTCAACAACAAGCCCTTTAGTCCACAACCTCTAATCAACAATGTATAGAAATAATCGACATATAAAACTTCACTTCACCACTAACAACTTGCAACTCATTTATTACAATTTTCTCAATATCCTCGACATATACAACTTCAAATACATTAATGCTAATAGTGTTGACATCAATGAAAACCACATATCAGCAACACAACCACAACATCCAACATACCCTACAATATTTCTCAGTATTTGGAGACTACAAAGTAACCAAAATCTTCTTTAAAATGGAAAAATCATGCATATATCAACAAGGCATTAACCCTAATTTTTTGCACTATTCACATTCAAAATTTGTGACCTAGGTTCATACTCGCCTAAAATAGGTGTCATAGATGGAAGGAGGAAATCTTCAATAACTTCAAGTAGTTGGGAAAATGGTTTCATTAATGCAAGTGAAAGAAAGCTCCTTGTTGTGTGTCCATGAAAACCACTTCAAACACTCTATTGGTGTCAACATGTTAGTGCACTAAGAAGAATTTTGTGCCTACCCCTAATGCCCTGATGAGACATGATTTATTAGGCATGAGGCATCAACCACATCACATGCCAAGAAGGGATGAGGGGAAAATGAACATTAAAATTTCAACCCTCAAAGGACTTAAAATAATTTTGGAATAGGAAAAAAGAAAGATTCATGGCTTGGAAAGACATAGGGAGGGATGTGAAAAGGAGGATAAAGGAAAAGAAGATGTCGATAGCTTGAAAGGCCAACAAACATACACTCGGTCAAATTTGGATTTTACAACTTGATATTTTGACTAAGGCCTAAACATGGGGGCTAGAGGAATGGCGGAAAGCAATATGATCCAATTGGAATTTCTTATATTAGTTATTAATGAAGGATCATAATCCACTAAGATACAAAAGGGGAAGGGACTCAAGGAGAATGGACATAGTAGATTTGAGTCTAGACACCTTGCGAATCCAATTCCAAGTCCAAGCAATGCAATCCTCAAGTAGCTTCAACCGATTTTAAATTTAGAGAGAGAGTGTGTGTGGTTCTTCAAAAATGAGAGGACTTAAAAGAAAATATATTTTTCCTTTTATCTTCTCATTTTCATTTTTTAAATCTATTTTCACTTTATTTTCTTTAAAATTTATTATTTTCATTTCACAAAATGCATTTGAAAATTAAATTAAAATTCCTAAGTCATTTTCTCTCCCCAAAGGAAAATAAAATAATCCAATTTAATTTCTTTACAGGCAATATAAATATTTCAGCTATCTTTCCCAAATGATGGATTTTTTTTAGCATAATTAAATGAACTGCAATAACTTAAACATGTCTACTGTTTATAAATCAACTCTTTCCCTTTTATTTTGTTTCCCTAATTTTCTCAATTAACAATACATCATTTTAAAATTCAATGATTTAACCTTCAAAATACAATTCCATGCAAATGAGGAAAATTAATAACTATGGTCATATTCATGCAATTATGGGTTTTCCACAGCACATGAAGTCTAAAATTTCCACCAATTTAAATGAAAAACCACAAGGGAAACTAGGCTCATCTTGCACTCAAATCACAAGCAATAGGGGTTACCATACACATTAGCCCAAAGTGACATTTTTGATATATCCATTATTGGGGAAATAACCCAAACTTGCATATTTAGGCAAATAAATGATCGTATACATGTACTTGCACACTCAATTCACATGTCAACCTCACCTACTACACATATATATAATAGCTAAAGAAAATAAAAATCATTCAATGAATTTTAAAGCCACATATATTATATAATCATGGAATTACAATAATAAACTAAAATGTAAGATATCGATATCATTAAATTACCATTTCTATGATTCTATTATAGAAGGCGTAACACAAACATCTCAATATATAACATGTAGTAAATAAATCATTTCCTCAAAATGAACTTGGTACACAACAAAGCATGTATCTCAATGCAAGCAAACAACAATCATAGTATATGTTATTGAATAAAATGGTCAAGTTGAAACACAAATAAGCACTTAAAACAACATGCACATGCATGAAAAAACCAAGAAGAGCAAGAAGGTGTTGAGGCAGGATGTTGATGAGATCATGGAAATGCACGACAAGGTGATATCTAAGGACCTAGAAGTAGCTAGAATGTTAAAGGAACTTCTTTAGATGCTACTTGTTCTATTCTCTTTTTTGGTTTTTTGTGTTGTTGTTTGTTGTTCGCTGATGGGGTGTTGATTGTTACTTAATCAACCTATTTTTTTGTGTTGTGGGGTAGCCAATCTGCTTTGTCTTTGTTGCCTTTTCTCTTTTTTTGTACAGGGTTTCAAGGCCCCTTCAAAAACCTGTTTATTGCTAATCAAAAACATGCACATGCATGACCTAACCATCCTAAGATACATAGTTAAAATGCAATGCTAAAACAACCATCTCAATACAAAAAAGGGTAGGCTTTATAGAATTCCAATATAGTTGGGAATACACACTCTAGTTTTCTTACCAATGCTTGCTATAGCCTTCAACATTATTTCCTCCTTGTCCTCCTCTTCACTTTTCCTCTACTCAATAGGGTTGACTTTTTATTTTTCATCACTTCCATTATTTCTATGGTTAGTGTTTCATTTATAGTTCTCATTAAAAACATCCATTGATATTTGAATATCCTTCATACATACCTATTATTTGCATGGTTAACATAGGTAATAAAGGATATCCTCAATAATGATTATTATATGGTAGGGAACAATAAATGCTTCATACAATTATCTTACTCTCAAAATTGTATCTATCCTTGAGCTCTTTATCATGCTACACATTATATTTTAAGGTGCCCCTTTTGGTTTACAAAAGCCTTATATCCCCTTTCCACATCATTAGATAAGATTAACAAGTTTAGAATCATAAGATTATAAATATTAACATTTATAATCTATATTGAAACTTAAGTGATTTTTAGTAGACATTCATTAAGTCCTTTGAGTTTATTTTGGGCACTAAAAAATTCTAGTCTCTCATAAATTATGATTTATAGAAGTTGATATAAAACAACCCCTAAGTATACTAAAGTTATTTTATGATTTTTATTAAGTATAGGCAATGGAAAATCTTTTGGTGTATCTTTCTAATTCTTAGAATTAAGACTGAATAATCAAGAAGATGAATTAGATATTTTTCTATTTCATATAGGATCTAATTTAGGATATATTTCCATGATAGTAGTCAAGCATATCTTACGACAAATTCATCCTCTATATATATAAAAATAAAATTTTATATAATAATTAAACATTTGTAAGACAAGAAAGAAGGGTGAAATAATAAATGAAAATTTAGTCAAAATGAATTTTTAAACATAATCGTTTACTAAATAAAAATGAGTAAGAGATATGAAAACATATGCTACTACAAGTTGAGTAATAAAGTTATTTTGGGAAAGTAAAATTGGTTAAGGTTGCATAGGAGGTTGTTAAAGAGGTCTAGCTCCTATTTTGTTCTTTTGATCTCCGTGAGTAGACAAATAGAAGTAATGTGTGTACTTAGTTTAGATTGTGCCTAATGGTAAGAGATTAATAAAAGAGAGAAGTATGGCAAATATAATTTTAGCGAATGACTTGCTTATGATATCATGCTAATTGTTTATACTATTGCATTAGAAATACAAATAGGTAATGGAAATTCAATATTGTCAATTTGTTCAAAGCCTTTAAAATAAACCAACAACTTAATAAAGGTTTTGCAAATAAAAATTTAAGAACTTGAAGTTTGTTGCTCTTTGACAGGAAAATGAAGCAACAAAAGTCTTAAGAGAAACAAGAGAATTTGAGGAAGTTAATCTTCTCGTCAAGAGATAAAGTAGATAAGTGAAAATTTTAGAATAAGAGAGAGTTTTATTCTCCTTGGATGAGAAGAACTATCCAAAAAGGAGCAGTATTCTCTCGTGAAGAATTTGCAATAATCCAAAATAGAGAAAAAAATAGTAGAGAGAAAAATAGAATTGATTTGTTTTTAAATTGATTTAACAATACATAAATAATAGAAGCATGTCTCAAGAAAATGTAAAATAAAAAAAGAACGAAAGAATTGTTACAAAAAAATGAAATATTTAATCAAATAAACAAAAAATAATTGTAAAAATTCATAGAGAGCATGAGCCATAGGTTGAAACATCTTCGATTCAGAGCCAAGGACTAAGGTGTATCCATTCCACCAAAGTCATACAAGTGCAATCTCAACCTTATCTCTGATGATGTCTCAGCCTTGCACTCAACAAGACTTTAACTTAATGCTTCTCGGGCTCTCCTCCAAGCACAACTTGTTAACCAACTCAAGTCGGCTTATCATAATAAAACATATATGGAGATTTTGATGCCAAGTTGCCTTAACTCGTGCCTTTTTTCCTCTTGAGATTGTTATTTTTTCCATCTACTCCAACTTGCATACCCTTTTTTTGAGCATAGATATTTTCTTGAGAAAGAAGGGAAGTACTTCTTTTGTCCTCTTGCTCCAAGTAAAGCAGCTCTTGACCCGGATCTAAGAAAAAATTAAGCCTACCTTTCCTAGTGCAACAAGTGTCTACAGTCGAAGTTGGCTTTCTGTGACCAACACAAGTTATTGCAGAATGTTGGGAAGTAATGTATGAAGCATGTAATCTCCAAAGATGATGGAGGAACATAATTTGTTTAAATTTCTTGTGGACATGCATGTAGGCATGTTTGGAGGAAAAAAGGATTGTGTTGTGCATATCAAATACACATTGATGTTGTGTTTCTTCACGGTGTGTTGCTGACAATGCTTTATTGGACTCATCAGGGTTGTAGCAAATTTTTTATAGTTACACTTAATTTCTGTTTTATTTCCATTAGCTGCTATAAATTGATGTTTTTAGAGCAGCCTATTAGTTGGTCTTATGAGACTGATGTTTGTTGGTAATTACAACAATTATGGTACTATTTGATGTAAATGGTTATCTGCTACTTGATGTCTTCTTGTTGTAATTGTTGTTTTTTATAAAAAAACAACCTATCTAGTCTGCTGGTTATAACAACAATTGTGTTGTTAATCTGATGTAACTTGTATTTGTTGTTTTATTATTTTTATTAATAAAAGTCTTCTTCAATGAAAAATAAATAAAAAGACTTTATCTCTAGCAAACTCATTCAAAATCATTCAACTTCATCAACAAACCAAAGACCCATACCAAACAAATTTATAAAACACTACATATACATTTTTCAAATTACTATTTCTTCAACAACTTCATAAACTTTTTCATGTATTTTCTCTATCTAAATTTTTGACTCAAATAAAGCCTAATCTAATGCCTATTAAGTTGGAGGATTCCATGGATAGATTAATAATATATGAAGGTATATTTCCTTCTTTAATAAAGTTTGAGAAGGGGGTCGGTGCCCTTTTATGTGATCAGCTTTTGTGGACATTTTCATGGAGGTGGTGTCCATACAATACCTAATACCATTGAAATGACATTTGCGTGTCCTACCTAATTGACACCCAATCTTAGATTTGGAATCTTATGGAGAAAAATATATATAGTTGTAAGTTTCTAGATACCATACTTTTATTCATTCTAGGCTGGAACTCACCAAGACTTGGAAAAGCCTTTAGCACGAGGTCATTTATTTATTTATATTAATAAAATTAGAGTTTAAAAAAAAAAAAATTAATAATTGAACTATATTATAGATTAAATATTTATTCCCTATGATCATTATTACCTTTTATTGGTTACCTTACGTGTATATGTGAAGGAATGTGACCTCACCTTTTAGATAATATAAGTTAAATATATATAATTATATTTGAATCAATAAAGTAAAGATAAAGTTTTACTATTATTTATATAGACTTTGATGTGAAAATCGGCAACGAAAAAACTTTAGTAAATAAAAAATGTTTGATTTTTTTAAAGATATTAGTTAAATAATATAAGTTAACTTTATTTAAATATAATAAAATAAAAATAAATTTTAAATTTATATTAATTTTTTAAAGATATATTTTATTTAAATAATGGAAAATGTATAAGGTTAGTTCATTAGATGCTCTCTTTTACAAAGTGATTTTTTGACTTTCTTTAAGAGTATGTTTTGAACTTTCTTTACCCGTCCAAGCTTTTAGTGGGCATAATTCAACCATGTCATATCAATTTTTAATAATATATAATTATTTATTTTGTAAACAAAAAATTAAAATAAAGTTCATATATTTAAAAAATTAAAATTAAAAAAAAAAATTAAATAAGTAAAATGAAATAATTTTTGGGTAAAAATAAATTTTCAAATAAAAAATAATTTTAAAATAAATAAAATCATTCACAATAGATATCTTGAATTTTTTTAGACATATATATTTAAAATATCTATATTAGTTTATATAAAGATATATTTTACAAATTAGAGAATTCATTATATTTTAAGATTTAACTATGTATAGATCAATGTAAAGTTAAATATTTTTTCCTTAAATTAATTTAGGTTGATTAAATAAATGTAATTAATTTGGCATAAATCAATTTAAATTAAAATGAATAAGATTAGTAAATGTAACTCCTATAGAAGATGTAAAAACCTCACACCACTCTCACAAATACTAACTTTATTAACCTAATTAAACTTAATTAAAAAGTGTAGGTAAAACAAAGATAAAAAAAAAAAAAAAATACACTAGAAAAATAGAAAACCTAGACTTTGGCACTCCCCCTTAACCAAAATTTAGGTGGATGAAAAGATGGGTCCTAGCAAATGAAGCCCGATGAGGTGCTTGCCTACACAAATATCTCCCCAAAGAGATGAATTCTCACCTAAGAAAAGAAAGAATACCCTCCAAATAGAGAGAGAAAGTACCCCAAGAGTAAGGAAGGACTAGGTAGCCCTCCCGAAAAATGAAGCATCTTGCACCCCAACAAAGCTCACAGATGAAGACAATTGCTTTCTATGAAAGATTTAGTTAATTTTTTGGTAGTTTAATTGGAATTTGAGCAATAGTGGAGTTTGATGACCTATCCATGAACGAACTTCCATATGTAATGCATATGGACCTCTATGTGCTTGGTCCTCTGGTGATGGATTAGGTTTTATGAGATATGAATATTACTTTGTTTTCCATAAAATATGAGTGATGGTCATTTGAATTAAATACCAAACTAAATGAGAATATTTTGAATCCAAATAGTGTTGTTGATGACATTCACAATCCCCTAATACTTGGCCTCGCTAGAAGATAGAGCAATAGTAGTTACTTCTTGCTCAACCAATAAGACTTGAACCAAGTGAAAATTTGTAACCTAAAGTAGATTTGTGATCCTAAGAATCACCTACCCAACTTGAATATATGAAGCCCACCAAGTCAATATCAATGCTTACTACATAATAAATCCAAAAATTATGAGTACCCTGAATATAGTGTAGAATTTTCTTGGTTTCTTTTCAATGTAGCTCATAGGTTCCAACATGGATCAAGAGACCATGTCTAAAAATTAGGAAACACAAGGTCTCATGTAAGTTAGGTAGATGACACTACCAACAAGTTGTTAGTACAAAGTTCTATCAATAAAGGGTGAAGAACACTGAGCTTCAAGTTTGAATCAAGAAAGAAAGGGGGTCAAAGTAGAAATGTAGTCAATTATGTGAAACCATGAGAGAAAATATATAGCATAATTAGACTATGCAATGGTAATCTCAAAAGTCAATCAAGATATTTATATCTTAAGAAAATAATGTGACGATCCCATGTCGGTCATAAAAATATTTTCATGAAGGGCTGTTTTTATGCCAAAATGGTGGATGAGGAAATCCTCATGATTATTAGGTCATTGATATAGAGAAGAAAAATGAGTGAATCATCCTACTATAAAATTTAATATTCAAATTAAAGGAAGGAATCCATCTTAGTGTACCAAGCTTGAGGCCTCTATTTTAAACCATAGATAGATTTTTGGATTTTATAAACCAAAGAAGACTCTTAGATAAAATATTGTGGTTGCTCCTTGTATATCCACCTCAATGTCTCCATGAATAAAACCACTATTTACATCTATCTAATGAACCTCTCGTTGATGTTTTGCAACAATACCAAGTGTGAGTAGATGGAGTTCATTTTTCTATAGGTGTAAATATCTCAAAGTAATCAAAACTAGGAACCTTGGAAAACCTCGTTATAACTAATTGTGCCTTATGCTTATCCACCAACCCATATATTTTGAATTTTTTTTAATAGATCCACTTACACCAAACAAGTTTCCTTCCCTTAGAAAGGGGACAAGATCCAAGTGTGGTTTCCAATCAAGAAGCTATACTCCTTCTAGATAGTTGTCTCCCACTCATGAATACTAAAATCATCTCAAAAATATTATGAATCAAAGGCAATAGAAATGATGACATGTGGAAACCCTTGAAATTATGAATGTGTTTTCTTAGTGTTTGATGGATCTCTGACCTAATCACCTACAACCTATAGTGTTTGTTGAACCTAAAGTGGACTTGAAGTGAAAGATTCTAAAGGGGAACTATCAACCTTTGAATGATGACTAATATAGGAATGAGGTGAATCCTTATTGTCACTCTCAACATCTAAAGTGGAGGAAAAAAAATCCTCATCATTAGGAATCTACCTAGGCAGATTTGAATCTTAAAAGATCTTAATCAAGTCCAAGAAACTTCAATGTCAAAGGAGGATGTTGATAAGTGACATAAAGGATCTTAAAGGCCCCCCCTCAAAATGAACACTCCTCTCTATGAACAACTCATGTATAGTAGGGTGGATTAATTAATAAAAAGTAACACCATCTAGATACCATACAAATGTACAAGGCAGGTACTCTATGAATCTAGTCATACATTTCTCTAAAGAAATGTGGACCCGTGTACTATGTAGGAGAACCAAAAAATTTAAAGAGATTAACTAATGGTTTTTTACCATTCCAAGCTTCAAAATGAGAGACTCCCTTCAAGGCTCAATGAGACACATGATTCTAAATATAACAAGCTTAATTAATTATGTCCACCCAATATTATGGTGCAATAAATTTGGAGTGAATCATATAGGGTGTCATTTCCTTCAAGGCCCAATATGTCATTCTTCAACACCATTCTACTAATGATTGTATGGAGCTTAATACTACAAATCAATCCCCTCTAAAGTGTAAAATTATGCAAAATGATGGTTGACATACTCACGACCATTATCAGTGCACAAAGATTTGATGGATTTCCCCAACTCTTTCTTTGCAAAATTTTTGAATTCCTCAAAATGCTTAAAGACCTCATACTTCTATTTGAGAAAATATACCCAATTATACTTGGAAAATTCATCAATGAATGAAAAGATATATCCATCCTTACTACAATAAATGTGTGGAAATAGATCAACCAAATCATTGTGTACTAACTCTATTGTTTTTGAAGCTCTCCATGTCTTCCATTTTTCAAACTTCTCTTTAATAAACACAACTAGAAAATTAAACTAAAGAAAACACTATAACCATGCTCTATTGTCTAAGTTGATACAAGTACTAGTAGTTAATATGGCCAAACCACTCATGCCATAACTTACTCACCTCAATAGAATAAGTGAGAAAAAATAGTCAAAGGAGGATCAAGAATGAAATGAGAAAATAGTTAGTGCTAATATTGATGGTCTATTCTCCCCACTATAATTATAAAACCACTATACAACTCTCTAATAACCATTGAATCATGAGTAAAATCAACCTCCTTGCTCGACTCTACATGAGGAATCTAGTAAAATGATAGGATTAGTTGATAATGGGAGCACATAAAGAACATCCTTAAATGTGCCATCCCCCACATCAATTAACCATCTCCCACACACTTTAATGGGAGTGTCATCACCCATTAAATTATTAGATATAGAACAAGGTTCCAAATGTGTGAATATGTCCTTAGATGAAGCCATACAATGTGAAGCACCCAAATCAAGAGTCCAAGTGGATGGTTGTGAGGAAACTACTATAAGGGACTTGTACTTTCCTTTCCCCTTTTTGCTATATTTTTCCTTATTAGACCCCTCATGTGAACTCTACTTTACTAACTTAGGGACACTAATATTATTCTAAATTCTATAATGTATGTCAAGTGATTTTTTTTATTTATGTAAGCATTTTTGTTTATTATGACTGGGCCTTTTACAATTGGCATATTTGACCTTCTCTTTCTTAGGCTTGTCACTTTTAAAGAAGAAGTCGCATTGGCTACTTTAGAAGTAGTTGGTTTCTAATTCTTTTTCTCCTTTCCATTTTTTGTTCTTGTCTTTATTACCTAATCTTCTTTATTCTTTTATGTCTTGGCTGGAAACTAGGGCATATAAATTATAGGATTTGAGAGTGTCTATCTAGATGATCGTATCACATTTTCCCTAGTGAGAGAGATGGTAGTTATCTAAAGATGACATGGTAAATTGAGTTTTGAGAGCACACTTAGTGGCATGAAATGCAAAAATAAAAACTAAATAGTCAAAACCAAGCTTAGAGAGCATACTAAGGATCAATTATTCATCTTTCTTTTCAACTCCACACAATTTTAACTGTAATATTAATTATTTTAATTTAGTGAAGATTTATTGAATGGTGTTAAAACTTCATAGAATCAAACCAACAAGCTCACTTTCCAATTTATGAATTTTTATAGAATCTTGAGTCCCAAACAAAATTTCTAATTTACTCCAAATTTTATTTGGTGAATTTAGATATTTAATATGAAAGAGTAAATTAGAAAATATAGACAAAATAGAATGTTTCATAAGCTTCATCACATTTTTTAAACCGCATAGGCTTTTCTATAAATAAAGTAGGTTCAATTTCTAATCCCATTTTCATTATGTGTGAATTAGTCTTTTTGAAGTAAATTACCATTCTTGATTTCACTCAAAATAGTTGTATAGTGTGAGTAGAGGAATTAAAATTTGATCCAAAATGTAGAAAATAAGAAATATAGAAAAAAAATGTGTCAAAAAGAAGACAATACAAGTACACCCCATGTTACTAGTTTCTAAAGTGGTCCTTCCAACAAGTACAATATGTGGCACTTTATGATTAGTGCAATTTATAATGTAAATATTAGATTTGTAGACTCTTATAGGGCGTAAAAATGACTAAAAAATTAAAACTATAATCTAGTATAGTATAATATCAATTTACAAGCATCAATACAAAGTACATAAAAATTACACTCTAAAAAAAAGGTCCCAAAAATATTTTGTATGCATAAGATATGGCCCTTGGAAGGTCTCAAAATGAGAATAGTGCAATAAATTTTGTAAGAATCTTCAATTTTTGAAATATTAGAGTATTAAATAAGAAGGCCACTAATATCACTATAAAGTGTACAAATTTTTACCCTTAATTTAAAAAATATATGTTAAAAAGGGCATTTGTATGGTTGAAAATAACTCTCCCAAATTGGCATATCAAACTAAAAATCTCAATGGAAAGGGTAGAGGGGTCCTAGTGGAAGGAGAGTGGTGGAAGGGTAGTGCTACTATGGTGGCAGTGTTTTGACAACAATCTAATGGTGACTTGGCAACCAAAGGGTTGATCAACATGGAGGTGGTGTAAGAGGTAGAATAGTCACAAGGGTGGCATAATAATATATGGTACTGACATGGAGGCAATGGTGGTGTCACTCACAATGGTGACCCCACAATGGTTGTTGAGCGGTGTTTTGGTGATCACTAGCTACTTAGTGGCTAATCTACTAGCCACTTCACTTAGTAGTTTATCTAACTACAATGAACTATCTTATCCTTTATTCATTTTTTAATTTGATAACTATACAATATACCTTGCATATAGTTGTATGGCTCTACCAAAAAAATTCTCTCTAAAATTCCTATGTTTATATGAAAATATGAGTTGGTGTTCCTTTTGGGCATAATGGAATGGTCCATTTGATCTTAAAATACCCTAGAAATTAGCATCATGTATGATACACCATTCAAACCCTCATTCATGACCTAGCTTCCCAATCTCTAAATTTGATAAATAAAATTCATCTTGACTTTCTCAAGCCTTCTAGATGTTATGGAGCAACAAAAAATGCTACTAGGATTATTGAAAGGTTGCAATCACTCAAATTTTAGAAAATGTGTATAAATAATAAAGGTTAAATATATGTTTATCAAACTTTATGATTCTCTAAATCATTTGAAGATATAAGAAAAAATATATACTATTTTTTTTATTAAACCTACAAGCAAGTTTATTAGTTCTCCTGAATCTCTCAAACATAGAAACTAAAGATATATCCTAACACCAAATGCTCTAATACCATGTTAGAATTTGTAAAATAGATAAAACCCAAGATCTATTGCAAAAATAGAGACTATTAAAATTATAAGTATAAATGTTCAATAAAATCAAAATAGCATTACATGGTTAGTATCCAAGAGAGTAATGCAAATACTCAAGAAGTAAAATAAGATTAGAAAAGCATAACAACATGAAGCTACAAGATGCAAATACAAGCTAGAAGAGTGTGTATATATAGTCTAAGTGAAAAAGGGGTGGCAAATACATTGAATAGGGAGAGTACACCAAAATTTCCCAAGAATAGTAAATGAAACTCCCATGAAAGATGAAGATGCCTCATACCACTCACAATAATACCCACTTTATTAACCTAAGAAAGATTAATTAAAAAGTGTAAGAAAAACCTAGATAAAATAAAAATAAAAACATTTTAGAAAAATAAAAACCTACATTGAAAAACATAATATTAATGATGTAATTTAATAATAAACATAATATTAGTGATGCATTATTAAATAAAAGAAAATTAAATAAAAAAGTAACAAATAATAATAATAATAATAATAATAATAATAATAATAATAATAATAATAATAATAAGTAGAATAAACTATATTGAAATTACTATGTTTGAATTATTTTCCATTATCTTTTTATAATTGTTGGGAAAATATGTCTCAACCTTGCAAATACATAAGGTATTGTTGATACGTCAGTGCATGGGGTGCAGGGGGGTTACCCCCCTTGCGGGGGTCCAAGGGGGATAATCCCCCTTGGCAAGGAGTCTGAGGGTAGTGTGCCCCAACAGGGGTTCGGGGGGTAGCGCCCCCGAAAGCCACATTTTATGTATATTTTATTATTATAAATCTGGACAGTTCATCATTAGGTTTCATATCTAACGATCAGTATTTTGTTGTCTTGACTTTCCCTAGAAGGCAACCCTATTTTATGAGGGTGTTGTATTATGGCTGTGTATTGTGATGTATTTTGAGAGTCTGATAGCGGTCGTGTTGTCTCTAGATCTTTGAGTGGTGATACTCTTGTGAGAAGCTTGCTCTGCAAGTATATTGTAATCTTTGTGATTTCTGAATAATATATTGGGCGGCTTTTGGAGTGTGGGGTTTTTCTCCCGAAAGGGTTTTCCCCACGTAAATCATTGTGTTGTGGTATGCATGATATTTGTGCTTATTTCTATTTAAGTTTCTGTAACTTTTAAAGATTTGTAAAAGTTCTTGCATTATTCTCCTCTCAAGATTAGTGTAGGAAGTTGTTCTGCTACCTTAGCTTCCTTACAATAATTGTTTGCATGCATTGTATTATTCATTCTATTACTATTCAAAAATAAAAAATTAAAGTCGATAATTTAAACTCAAAATGAAAATAAAAATAATTCTTGAATAAATGTTAAAATAAAACATCTCTTTTCTTCTCTATCTACTTAACTATTTACATCTTTGTGAATCTATTTAATAATTTAAATAGATATTATGTATTAGCATACCTATATTTAGAAGAATCTATGTAGAAGACGTCGAGATATATCATTTTCAAAATGTATGCTTAAAAATCTTATCCTCACTTATTGATTTTATATACACAAACTTTCATACTCCATTATGCCATGATAAACACCCCTCGCATAAAAAATGATTAAGTATCTACATTTATTTCTCAAATACTTTATTTCCAACTATTTTAATTTTTACCCTAAAGTTTCTTGAAAGGGAATTTTACTCTCCCTTTCACATGAAAACTAAAGTCTTTTTTCGAAGCCTTTCATATACTTCACCATGTTGTGAGTAAAGTCGACAAATTTGTCCAAAGTGGGTACCAACTTCCATAGACCACGTTTTATAATATTCCCCTTTACTCAAATCTCTATCAAGCGTAGGCAAAGTCATAGTAACATTAAATAAAGTGGTCACCTATCTATGTCCACCTACTGTGGAGAATAAAATTGAAAATTATTTTTGGTACCATGCAAGCTATATATTATAGGTCACCAATAATGGTTGACTAATAGTTGTGTCTTACTTTCCTCTAACTTTGTTAACAACTCCCTTTCTCTCCTTTTTATTTAATAATTAATTACGCCTTCACCTTACTTTCCTCAAACTTAGTTAACAACTACCCTTTTCTCATTTTTAATTAATAATGATTTTTTTATATAAAATGTTTAGTGATTTTAGGAAAAACAGTTCTAATTACTAATGGATATGTTTTTGCTATATAATTTAGGGGACAATAATAAGTATCAATCTATCATTGCATTATTTTGTTAACGAGGCATATGCTTTTCTAGAGATGGTTGTTTCACCATTTGATAATTTAAAAAAATTAAAATCTATCATTCTAATAGAAAACAATTAACTAATGATCAAAGCATAGGTCTTTAGAGTTTGGATTGATTATTAATGGTGTAATAAATGTAGGAAATAGATGATAATATATATATATATATATATATATATATATATATATATATATATATATATATATATATATATATATATATAAATTTAATAGAAAAAATATTGTAAATGTTATGAATCAATTTATCATTGTGTCAATAAGTTTGGATTTGTTAGATGACATTACAACAAAAAAATTGTATATTAACTGTTAGTTTCAAAGTCGCATTTGTGAATCTAGTCTTCATGTCTATAGAAGTGAATTATGTGTCTATGGAAGCAACCCTAGCATGCACATTTAAACTTCACCTACCAAAATGATCTATTAGAAATATGTTGATTGTGAATGGTTCACTTTGATTTGTTATACACGTGTCTACGAAATAGTGTCTAGAGACACCATTTGAGAATGTGCTAGACTAGGATCTATTCTTCTTTGATCAAGCTCCTAGGTAGGTTGATTTAATGATAATGAACAAAGATCAAAGATATTAGGAATTCATGCAATATGCTACTAAGATGTTGATGTCACAAGATTTTTCTTTTGTTACATGCATGTGCTAGACTTTCCATTCCCACATTCCTCCTAAGATGTTGATGTCACAAGATTTTTCTTTTGTTACATGCATGTGCTAGACTTTCCATTCCTACATTCCTCCTACATCCTATAATTAAATATCAAACTCTAAAGTCAAAGAGTGGGAGGGTAGGGATAAAAAAGGTACGAACCAATGAGATTCCAAATCCTAATCAAAGAATATTGAAACACAAGGGTGGATTCAAATCATAATCAAATTTTTAAAAAATGTCTACAATTGGAAAAATTAGATCTAAAACCCTAATGGAGACAAAATAAACCTTAAGTGATAAAGACTAAGGGGTGTAAAAAAGTCAAATTCACCATTTTATGTATGTGAAAATAAATGATTTTGCTATAATTTACTTAGAGAAAATAATTAATGTTGGTATTTTAGTGATGGGTGTGATCATTAATGATGCAATAAATATTGTGCAATGTAAGAAATAAAAAAAAATTACTTACCTCAATTTGATGGAGAAAAAATGCCATAGATGTCACAAATTGATTTGATAATGTGCCAAGAAATCTAGGCCTATTAGAATACAACACTAGATTGATGAAATTGTTTGTCAATTATCAAGTTTAAGGCTACATCTACATATTTGAGTGAACTCCACATCTGTGGAAGCAAACTTAGTGCACATTTATATAAACTTTGTTGATATTTTTTTAGTTGGCACTAGCGGTATCCCCGCAACCTAGTGGACCTTACCTAAAGCTTATGTTTTATGTCAAGTTGGGGTACTAAAGGGATGAGTTGAGGTGAGACTAATCTCTCAAGAATGTTTGCAACTACTCCCCAAGCCACATACACCAAATAAACTCGGGTAGCAAGAATCGACCTTAGAACCTATACGGGACGAACCCAAAACCCTTAGCCAACTATGCCACCCATGGGGCCTTTGTTGATATTTTTTAATTAAAAATCTATTGATTGATAATGATTCATCTTTGATCTAATATATATGTGTATGGGAATGGTATCAAGACCTAATTTGAGAACTTGTTATGTAACACCCCTCCGATTTGCTATGTTTTCTCTGACAATTCAGATACATTGATAGACCATATTTTATGTTATTGTTATTTGATCGCTGACAGTGGAGCGATGATAGATCTATATTGATGAGATGATACACTATATTGATGGTTTATGACATGCTTTATGTTAGTTTTAAGTGATTATTTGAGTGATTGATATATGCGCATCTGTATTTTAATTGATGTTGTAGTTCATTAGTTTATTATGATACTGTATTGGTGAAGGGAACATGATTGCAGCACTCGCATGTGAGTACCCTGTGATTCCATGATTCTCTCTTCACGGTGTGTATGATTTATTATCTGGATACATGTACGGCATATGTTTTGTTTGTAGGTTTGCAGGTACAGGACAATGGCTTCACCTGGATTCACAGGTCTGAGTGTGTCCACTACCCAACAATAATGTTGATTGGGAGATAATAACGGGTTTACCTAGTCAAACCTTTACCCTAGTTACAGTGTGTCATCAGTCCATGTATTGGTTGTATTATTTATCCACATTTGTCTTGTTATTTTAATTATTGTATAGGGTTTATTTGTGAGAATTAATTTATAAATGTTATGATTGGTTATTTAATTAATTTGGACTATTGATGTTGAGGCTTTATAATTGATAAATTAATTAATTTAATTTATGTTATAAAGTGATTTTATTATTATATTAAATTTGATTTGAAATAAATAAGTTATTTAAATTTCAAATGCATAATATATGTAAAAGATCTTCAAAAATATCTATGGTTGTTGTAGAAAAGATATTTGTTTTGTAACTGGAAGTTAGAAGATTTTTATTACTATTGGTTGAAAATTGATTCCCGAAGAGAATTATTGGGATTGTTGAAAAGAGGTTATTTCACGGAAGGAAGGGGTTATTCTGGAGTAGTTGAATTTGTTTTGGGTTGTTAAAATTTTGGTGATCTAGTTTTGTTGCATTTCTTTTGGTTCTAGATTATTTTTCTGTTCTCTAGAAAGTGGTAATTCTGGGAAGAGGCTTTGGCAAAGTTGGAAATTGAAGGTTATTTAAACAACAAATCTTTTGGAACATGTTCCTTGTTGCATTTTGTAAATTTAATTTGAAAAGGTTATTTAAATTATTATTGTTTTGCAAATTGGAAAGGTTTCCAGTAGAAGAGGATTTCATTATTTGTAGAAGTTTTGTATTTTTGTTTAAATTGAAAGATTGTCGTAAATATTTACAGCATCTATAGAAAATAATTACAGTCTGTAGAAAATATATTTTAGATCCTCTGTTAAAATTGAGTTTTAGAAATAGATTTATACAGAAGAAAATTATAGTTAAATTTTAGGAAACGTTTGTTGAAATTGAAATTGGGAACTCAGTTAAATTTGTGAAAATCATGTTCCTCTGTAAAATTTGAGAAAATTAGAACCTCTGGTATTTTTTATTGAAATTTTTTTCTCTTAGAATATTTTGGTTAAAATTTGTCTTTATGGATAATTGGTTTTGATATATATATATATATATATTCATTCTAAATATATACATCTATATTTGTGAATTTCCTGTAGCAATTTATTTTAAAAAAAATAATTTTGAAAGTCTGAAGAATTCACTGTACAGCGAAATTGACCATGCTTAGGAAGCTTAAAATAGATATGTATATATGTATATATATAAATAAAATTATTGTGAAGGTTGGGGGGGCTTAACCCCCACAACGCCCCCATAAGGGAAGCGTTGTTGTGGAGGTAGCGCTGCTACCTTCCACAACCACATCCCCCCCTATGTGGGGAGAGCTGTGTGGGCAGCACCCCACAACAATAGCCTTATGGTTGTGTATGCATATGTTATCGCCCTTTATATTATGTGATTCATATTATTTTAAAAAATAAATCTATACTTATTATATATATATAGAATATGTATATATATTGGCATGTGCTTTTTATATATTATATATTTAATATATATATATATTATGTATAATATATATTAAATAATTAATATATATTATATATATTGTATATATATAATAAATATATTAATATATATTTAATTTAAAATGCATAAGTTGATATTTTAAAATGTTAATTGGAAAAGTATAATTGATTTTATAATTAAATAATATATATTTTTATATGTATATATAATTATATATAATTATTATAATTATATATATACATATTAAATATATTTATTTAATGGTTGTTATTTCAATAGGTGCATGCAAGCATGAATAGTTAACTTTAAATGATTGATTATTTTAATTGAGGAAATTGAGTTAATTATTATGAGTAGTTGTGAAACTGAAAGTTAAACATTTAGTTTAATTCGTTGTTGATTTATAAATTGGAATTATGTTTAAATGAAGCATTTTAAATATATGAGTTATTGATTTATTTGAATTTAGGAAATTGTAATGGCAGCTTATTTAATTACTTGAGTGGCTTATTTTAATTGTGTATTCTTCTCTAATTATGTATTGGGGGGATATTTATTATTGTGAAAATGTAAGCCTTCCAGAGATTGTAAATTGTGAAAGGGTTGTTGTGTCTTTTGTTCACCCTTTGAAATTTCCTTGGGTAGTGCACATAGTGGGGATTCAGTATTTGACATCCATGGGGATGTTTTACCTTTTTAGTTATGGTAGTTATTTGTTATCAGTTTTAGTGCATTGTCTACCCTTGGGTTGTGCAATAAGTATATTGTGTTGTCAATAGGGGAGTGGCTTTCAACGGGGGCCAGCACACAAAGTGGTGCCAAGACAACTCGTATGAGAGTCAATATAATCAGTGGAAATTAAATAACCTATATTAGGGGAAAGGGTAGCTTAATACATTTAACTTGATAATTTAGCCTCACTCATTGGCTCAAGGGCTTGTATTAGACTTGAGATGAGTCAGGAAGGCCTGGAATGGTAAGATCATTATCTTGTCTTCTCAAAAGATAATTGATTCTGCACTGGTATGCATGTGGGGCTAGAGTTCGTGAGAGGTTACTAGGGTAACCTAGGATGGGGGCCGAGACCTAGGAAGATCTCCTAAGGATAACCAATGCAAACTTTGTGATGACACTCCTCCTATGACAATAGTCAGTTTGTATTGTACAATGGATGTACTTGATTCAGTGGTTCTGGAAGCAATGTAACCTTATGTTATGTGTTTACTGGTTTAGTGTTGTTTTGTGTGTTGCCTTTGTCTAGAGGTAGTAGGTTTGTCTTGGTTTCATTTTACTATCTCCTAGCATGAGGTTGGCCCTATGGGTACCACATGGATGGGTGGATCGTGCACCTTACACTGTTGGGTTTTTTCTGCTTGTTCGTGATGGTGGGATCTTCCAGTTTGGAGAGCTCATGTGTATATATGGATATGTTACTTCTCTTATGTTCATTATATCAGTGGGACACTATGCATTTATAATTGAGGAGGGTCTGTGTATTTTGTAATTGTATCATTTTGTATGATCTACCTCATCTTGGAGATGAGCTTTGTAATGGTTTATTGACTTAATGTAATCTTTGGAAGAATTAATTATTGTACTTTTTATATTATGCAATGGGTTAATGCTTTGATGTATGTTGTTTATCATGAGTTAATTTCATATGCTATGGTTAGATTAATTTTGTAAGTTTTGGGATTCACATGTAGACGTGTTGGGTGGCCTAGAGGATGTATGTGTTTACAGTAGATTACTTTATTTGTTATTATTACTCTTTTTAAGAAAAAATTTAGTCGTGCTTCCGTAGTGTTGCATCATCCTCTAGGTTATGTGGCAGGGTTTTACACTTGGTATCAGAGCCTAGGTTTAAGCACTGGGAACTCTGGGATAATGGGGAAACCACTAATTTGTTTGCGTAGGATTTAAGTTGCATACCTTGTCTTACACCTTGGTCTGTTTGTGTAGGATCATGCCACCTAAGAGAGGTCGAGGTCGTGGTCTAGGCCATAGAGGCAGACATGGAGGTAGTCAACATAACTCACCTCTTCCTATTTCTCATGATTCAGATCGTGAGGAACACCAAGCTTCCCAAAAAATTCCAAGAGGCGGTATTTAGAATCTAGATCCACTAGGGATCAAGGCCGCTCAGTTGCGTCAATTGTTGGAGGAGAATCTTCCCTGTCTTGGACTGAGGCAGGAGGTAGATTAGATTGTTATTAGAGAGAGGGATGTACCAGCACAGTCAGAGGCAATTGTAGTTGTACATATGAGAGATCTACTTAAAACTCGACTGCCCTTATTTGATGGCTCAAGCAGCGGTTTAGAGGTTGAGACCTAGTTGATTGACTTGAATTGGTGTTTTTCTATACACCTGTATGGTAGCAACACCAGAGCCAAATGTGAGATTATGCACCTGAGAGACTTTGCTTCCACATGGTGGAGATTGGAGGAGCAGAAGCTGCATATTGATATTGTTACCATATCTTGGGAGATGTTCCTAGAGAGGTTTCGTGCTAGATTCCTCTTTGATAATTGGCGATAGCATCGTGGTGATGAGTTCCATACTCTACGACAAATGACTATGTCATTGGAACTATATGAGTGTCATTTTTATGAGCTCAAGCAATACGTAAGAATTGGTGACGACGAGGGCATGTTAGTGCAACACTTCCTTAGGGGCTTAAATGTCGGATTAGTGGGGGTGTGCGGGTTTTTGAACCCAAGACTATGTAGATAGTAGTAGAAAAGGCCAGACTTGTAGAGGAGAATTTGGCAATGGCATTGGGTGGTCATGTTAGAGTGCAGATAGGCAGTACTTCAGCTGCAGGACCTAGTGCACGTAGTGGCTAGACTCAGGGAGTTGGACCACCCAAGGCACAACAGATACCGACACAGAGTGGACAGTACCAGAACTCACAAGGGAAATAGAAGAATTTTCCACCTAGATAGAGTGACAGTTATCAATTAGGGGGTGACAGGAACTAGAGGCATGCCAAACACTTTAGTAATGCATAGCTGACACAGAGTACTCAGTCTACCTTTAGGGGTAGTGTTCAACAATCTATTGCACCTTCTAAAGGTAGAGGTTTTGGCAAGGGTACCTGGTGTTTTTCTTATGGCCAACGGGGTCACATAGTGTGGTAGTGTACCAATAAGGGCACATCAAGATATACACAGAGGCTAGTGGCGTCAGAGCCGACTGTTGGAGATGCAGGTAGAGGGAATCAAATATTTGTTGTGATTGACAATTGCCAGGTTGATCATTAGAGCACAGTGGTGGAGACTATTGGTATGTTACAAGGTAACAGAGTTACCATTTTGTTTGATTCAAGATCCTCAAACTCAGTTGTTTCATCGTCTATTGTGGCACGCTATAGACTAGGGGCAGTAAGGTAAGATGATAAGTGGCAGGTTGAATTGTCATCTGGTGCTAAGGTTGCAGTGCATTCCTTTATACCAGATTGTAGATTGGAGATTGGATCCTTCCACAGATCATTGACCTCCGCATTATACCATTGAGGTCATATGACATTGTCTTAGGGATGGATTGGATCAAGGCTCATAGGGCCATGATTGATTGTTGATGCAAGTTGATACAATGTATAGATGCATCTGGTAGTGAAATTGAGTTAGTAGGGGTTCAAAGACCTATATCATTGAGGATGATTTCGACTATGCAGCTGAGAAGATGTGTTCATCAAGGATGTCGATTATTTACTGTGACAATAGATGACTTGGAGATGGGTGATAGAGAGGAGAAGGTTTCTATAGATAGCCACCCCATACTTCAACAGTATGTAGATGTTTTCCCTGATGAGATTTCAGGGATGCCACCTCAACACAACATAGACTTCAAGGTTGATCTTTTACTTGGTTTTGAACCTATTTCATGAGCTCCATATCATATGACTACTCAGGAGCTTCGATTGCAGCTTGAGGAGTTGTTAGAGAAGGGTTTCATCTACCCTAGTGTTTCACCTTGGGGAGAACCTATGATTTTTGTAAAGAAGGATGGTTCCCTTCGTCTGTGCATAGACTACCATTAGCTAAATAAGGTCACCATTAGGAATTGATATCCCCTACCTAGGATCAATGATTTGTTTGATAAGGTCAAGGGTGCTACGATCTTTTCAAAGATCAATCTTAAGTCGGGATACCATCAACTATGTATTATAGAGTCTAACATTCATAAGACGACCTTTCACACATATTATAGTCACTACAAGTTTATAATGGTATCGTTCGGGTTGACGAATGCACCATATGTATTCATGAGCCTGATGAATGGAGTCTTTCGCACGTACCTAGATAGGTTTGTAGTTGTATTCCTTGATGACATATTGATCTATTCTAGGATAGTTAAGGAGCATGAGGAACATTTGAGGAAGGTTTTATAGTGTTTGAGGGATAATCAGTTGTACACCAAACTGTCCAAATGCGAGTTCTTCAAGACTGAGGTCAAGTACCTTGGACATGTTATATCAAGAGAGGGCATTGCAGTGAATCCTACAAAGATCCAGGCGATCATAGATTAGCTTGCGCCCACGAATGTGGAAGAGATACATAGTTTCATGGGACTAACAGGTTACTATAGGAATTTTGTTCAGGACTTTTCTAGGGTAGGACATCCTATCACTTCTCTTCAGAGGAAAGAGAAGAAGTTTTTTTGATCAGAGTAGAGTGAGGCTACATTTCAAACATTGAAGGAGAGGTTGACTAGTGCACCGATCCTTGCGATACCTGATCCTACAAGAGACTTTGTTATACGTGCATATGCATCTTTGGAGGGGTTAGGAGCAGTATTGATGCAAGATGGTCGAGTCATTGCGTACGAGTCACACAAGCTCAAGGATCATGAGTTGAACTACCCCACGCATGATCTTGCGTTAGTTGTAGTGGTACATGCTTTGACTCAATGGAGACATTTCTTATTGGGGCATCATTTTGAGTTACATAGTGACCATCAGAGTCTATAGTACATCTTCACGTAGCCTAACCTTAATGTTAGGCAAAGGCAATGGATGGAGTTCCTCTATGAGTATGACTTTGAGGTGAAGTACATCTAGGGGAAGGAGAACATAGTGGCCGACGCTCTTAGCAGATGGAGGCACGAGCTATCTGAGTTGAATCTTACTGTGGATTTGAGGAGCTAGATTCTTACCACTTACAAAAAGCTGGTATTAGGAGGTGAGATCTGAGATTGAGTCATATAGGACTCTGGAGGGCAGATATTCAGGATATTTTCTAGAGACAAATGGGGTACTGAGAAACATGGGATGTATATATGTTCCATCTTTTAGAGGTATTCATACCTTAGTTATGATAGAGGCACATTGGGCACCTTATTCAACTCATCTAGGAGTGAGAAGATATATGCTGATTTGCAACCGCTTTATTTCTGGGCAGGTATGAAGTGAGATATCATTGACTATGTATTGTAGTGTTTGGAGTGTCAGCGAGTTAAGGCTAAAAACCAACATCCGGCTAGTCTTCTACATCCTCATTTGGTTCCTAAGTGCAAATGGGATATCATTTCATTGGATTTCATTGTTGGGTTACCCAACTCTTTGTGACAACACGATGCTATTATGGTGACGGTAGATAGGTTGAAGAAGGTAACACACTTCTCACCTATCCGTTCCTCCTACAATGCTTCGTTAGTTGCTAGAGTGTTCATGGAGGACATTGTGAGGTTGCATGGTATTCCTTGTCGAATTATTTCTAATAGGGATCCTATGTTTACTTCAGCTCTTTGGACATCATTATAGCATGCTATGGGGACACAGTTGAACTTTAGTTCAATGTGTCACCCTGAGATAGATGGAAAAACCGAGAGGGTCAATCAAATATTTGAGGATATGCTACACATGTATATCATGGACCAACAAACATGATGGGGGGATTATCTCTATCTTGTAGAGTTTGCATATAACAACAAGTTTCAGAGTTCTATTGACATGGCACCTTTTTAGGCATTGTATGGACGACCGTGTTAGACTCCTTTGAGTTGGGATAGGTTGGAGGACAACATTTTATTTGGTCCTGACATGCTTCAAGATATGGAGCAATAGGTGGTTTGAATCAGGGAGCATTTGGTAGCTGCACATGATAGGAAGAAGAAGTATGCAGATGCACATCGCATGGATTGCCAGTTTGTTGTAAGTGACTGAGTTTTTTTGCAAGTGCGTCCGCGAAAGAGTCCAATCCATTATGGAAAGGGTTCTAAGCTTGCACCTCACTTTTTTGAGCCTTTTGAGATTCTAGAGAAGATTGGGCTAGTTACTTACTACCTTGCTTTGTCGCCCAGTCTCTCACGCATCCACGATGTGTTCTATGTTTCTGTACTTAGACCTTACCACCCTGACATTTCTCACATCCTTGACTAGACTGCCTTACAGGTAGAGGACAAGCAGTTAACTTTGGAGCCCGTGGCCGTTACACAACACATGAGACTCACCCTCAAAGGTCAAGATATTGAGCAAGTGAGGGTCTAGTGGGATCCTAGAGATGACACTTCTACTACATGGGAGGATGCTACCAAGATGAGGGAGCTCTATCCTTATTTATTCACAGGCTTCCAAGAGTAAGCCTGATCCTAGGGGGGGATGTAACACCCCTCCGATTTGTTATGTTTTCTCTGATAGTTCAAATATATTGATAGACCATATTTTATGTTATTGTTATTCAATCGTTGACAATGGAGCAATGATAGATCTATATTGATGAGATGATACACTATATTGATGGTTTATGACATGCCTTATGTTAGTTTTAAGTGATTATTTGAGTGATTGATATATGCTCCTTTGTATTTTAATTGGTGTTGTAATTCATCAGTTTATTATGATACTGTATTGGTGAAGGGAACAAGATTGCATCACTCGCATGAGAGTGCCTTGCAATTCTGCGATTCTCTCTTCACGGTGTGTATGATTTATTATCTAGATACATGTATGACATATACTTTGTTTGTAGGTTTATAGGTATAGGACAACGACTTCACCTGGATTCACAGGTCTAAGTGTGTCCACTATCCAACAATAATGTTGATTGGGAGATAGTAATGGGTTTACCTAGTCAAACCTTTACCCTAGTTACAGTGTGTCATCAATCCATGTATTGGTCGTATTCTTTATCCACGTTTGTCTTATTATTTTAATTATTGTGCAAGGTTTATTTGTGAGAATTAATTTATAAATTTTATGATTGGTTATTTAATTAATCTGGATTATTGATGTTGAGGCTTTATAATTGATAAATTAATTAATTTAATTTATGTTCTAAAGTGATTTTATTATTATAGTAAATTTGATTTGAAATAAATAAGTTATTTAAATTTCAAATGCATAATATCTGTAAAAGATCTTTGGAAATATCTATGGTTGTTGTAGAAAAGATATTTGTTTTGTAACTGGAAGTTAGAAGATTTTTATTACTGTTGGTTGAAAATTGATTCCTGGAGAGAATTATTGGGATTGTTGAAAAGAGGTTATTTCACGGAAGGAAGGCATTATTCTGGAGTGGTTGAATTTGTTTTGGGTTGTTAAAATTTTGGAAATAGAAGCTCTCAAAAATTTTGGGGATCTAGTTTTGTTGCATTTCTTTTGGATCTAGATTATTTTTCTGTTTTCTAGAAAGTGGTAATTTTGGGAAGAGGCTTTGGAAAAGTTGGAAATTGAAGGGAAATCTCTGCATCAAATTTTGAATCAATAAATCTTCTGGAACAGGTTCCTTGTTGCATTTTGTAAATTTAATTTGAAAAGGTTATTTAAATTATTATTGTTTTGCAAATTGGAAAGGTTTCCAGTAGAAGAGGATTTCATTATTCGTAGAAGCTTTGTGTTTTTGTTTAAATTGAAAGATTGCCATAAATATTTACAGCCTCTATAGAAAATAATTACAGTCTCTATAGAAAATATATTTTAGATCCTCTGTTAAAATTGAGTTTTAGAAATGGATTTATATAGAAGAAAATTATAGTTAAATTTTAGGAAACCTCTGTTGAAATTGAAATTGAGAACTCAGTTAAATTTGTGGAAATCATGTTCCTCTGTAAAATTTGAGAAAATGAGAACCTCTTGTAATTTTTATTGAAAAATCTTTCTCTTAGAATACTTTGGTTAAAATTTGTCTTTCCGGATAATTGGTTTTGATATATTTATTTATATATATATATATATATACATTCTGAATATATACATACATATATATAATAAATACATTTGTATTTGTGAATTTCATGTAGCAATTTATTTAAAAAAAATCATTTTGAAAGTCTGAAGAATTCGCCATATGGAGAAATTGACCATGCTTAGGAAAATTTAAAAAAGATATATATATATAAATAAAATTATTGTGAAGGCTAGGGGGCTTAACCCCCACAACGCCCCCATAAGGGAGGCGCTGCTATGGAGGCAATGTCGTTGCATTCCACAACCACGTCCCCCCTTGTGTGGGTAGAGCTATGTGGGAAGTGCCCCACAGTAGCAGCCTTATGGTTGCGTATGCATATGTTATTGCCCTTTATATTCTATGATTCGTATTGTTTTAAATATGTTTTTTTTATATTTATTATATATATATATATATATATATATATATAAATATATATATATATATAAATATATATTATATATACAATATGTATATATATATTGGCATGTGTTTTTTATATATTATATATTTAATATATATATTATATGTATAATATATATATTAAATAATTAATATATTATATATATATAATAAATATATTTATATATGGTTAATTTAAAATGCATAAGTTGATATTTTAAAATGTTAATTGGAAAAGTATAATTGATTTTATAATTAAATAATATATATTTTTATATGTATATATAATTATATTTAATTGTATATATACATATTAAATATATTTATTTAATGGTTGTTATTGCAATAGGTGCATGCAAGCACGAATAGTTAACTTTAAATGATTGATTATTTTAATTGAGGAAATTGAGTTAATTATTATGAGTAGTTGTGAAACTGAAAGTTAAATATTTAATTTAATTCGTTGTTGATTTATTTGACTTGTTACTGATCTGGCCTTTTTCCTTCTTTAGACCCCTTCTTTTACTCCGATAGTTTACCCTATTGAAATGCAAGGGAAATGCATGCAATGTTTAAATGATGTATTTTAAATACGAGTTGTTGATTTATTTGGATTTAGGAAATCCTAATGGTAGTTTATTTAATTACTTGAGTGGCTTATTTTAATTTTGTATTCTTTTGTAATTGTGTATTAGGGGGATATTTGTTATTGTGAAAATGTAAGCCTTCCAGAGATTGTAAATTGTGAAAGGGTTGTCTTTTGTTCACCCTTTGAGATTTCCTTGGGTAGTGCACATAGTGGGGATTCAGTATTTGACATCCGTATGGATGTTTTACCTTTTTAGTTATGGTGGTTATTTGTTATCAATTTTAGTGCACTGTCTACCCTTGGGTTGTGAAATAAGTATATTGTGTTGTCAATAGGGGAGTGGCTTTCAACAGGGGCCATCACACAAAGTGGTGCTAGGACAACTCGTATGAGAGTCAGTTTAATCAGTGGAAATTAAATAACCTATATTAGGGGAAAGGGTAGTATAATACATTTAACTTGATAATTTAGCCTCGCTCATTGGCTCAAGGTCTTGTATTAGACTTGAGATGAGTCAGGAAGGCCTAGAATGGCAAGATTGTTATCTGCCTTCTCAAAAGATAATCAATTCCACACTGGTATGCATGTGGGGCCGGAGTTTGTGAGAGGTTACTAGGATAACCCAGGATGGGGGCCGGGACCTAGAAAAATATCCTAAGGATAACCAATGCAAACTTTGTGATGACACTCCTCCCATGACAATAGTCAGTTTGTATTGTACAGTGGTTCTGGAAGCAATGCAACCTTATGTTATGTGTTTACTAGTACATTGTTGTTTGCATGTTGCCTTTGTCTAGAGGTAGTAGGTTTGTCTTGGTTTCCTTTTACTATCTCCTAGCACGGGGGTTGGGCCTACTAGTACCACATGGTTGGGTGGATCGTGCATCTTACACTATTGGGATTTCTATGCTTGTTCGTGATGGCAAGATCTTCCAGTTCGGAGAGCTCGTGTGTATCCGTGGATATGTTACTTCTCTTATGTTCATTGTATCAGTGAGATACTATGTATTTATACTCCTCATTTGTAATCGAGAAGGGTCCGTGTATTTTGTAATTGTATCATTTTCTATGATCTACCTCATCTTGGAGATGAGCTTTGTAATGGTTTATTGACTTAATGTAATCTTTGGAAGAATTCATTATTGTACTTTGTATATTATGCAATGGGTTAATGCTTTGATGTATGTTGTTTATCATGAGTTAATTTCATATGCTATGGTTAGATTAATTTTGTAAGTTTTTGGATTCACATGTAGACACATTGCGTGGACTAGAGGATGTATGTGTTTAGAGTAGATTACTTTACTTGTTATTGTTACTCTTTTTAAGAAAAAAATTAGTTGCGCTTCCGTAGTGTTGCATCGTCCTCTAGGTTATGTGGTGGGGTTTTACATGTTAGACAAGGATTTAATCTCCTTTAGTCAAGCTCTTAAAAGGTTGATTTAACCATGATGACTAAAGTTTGAAGACACCATGAAGTTATGTAGTATGTTCTTGGATTTTAATACAATGTTGATATCACAAACTTTTTTGGTTGCATGCATGTGCTAGATTCTTTCTATTCTTAGATGTCAAATCAATGCAGTTTTAGTCCTTAAATACCTCATCATAGTTCATCAAATTTAAAACAACTCAAGCTTTAATTAGTTCATAACAGCTAATAAGAGAGGGGCACATTATCCCAAATTAAGAGTTTTGAATTTAAAAGTTCAAGGTCTAGATTTGCAAGCATAAAAGTGATCTAAGTCAATTTGTATGTATAAATTTGAACTAAAGTGATAAATAATTAGATGTGGAGTTGGATTTAGTTCCTAAGAATAAATGATAATGGGAGCATATAAAGATAAGATTATTTATCAGCTTTCACACAAAAATACACCAACTTATATAATATGTGCAGATCATGGTATGCCAACTTAATCATCATGAATCTAAAGCATTAAAAATCACATCTATATTTTTTGCCATTAAAAGTATAAATTAATTTACCTTTAAAATTATTATTGCACAATATACGATTAAATTTCTTTTATTATAAATTATTTTAACTCTTTAAAAGTGAAAGCACAATCTTTTTTTCTTTATTATTTTAGCATGCTCTCGAAAATAGATTTTTTAACTTAAAATTTTTATTATATCAATTAATAAGCACCAATATAGCTTAAAAATATTAACATTAAAACTTGTTATATATATTTTTTGGTTATAATACACTATTTTACCTTTTTAATATAAGATAATATAATCTTAAATTATCAAAATAAAACCATCTTAAATAATAATTACTAAGAAAATTTAACAAAAAGGCCCATTATATCCATAAGATTGGGATAAGGATTGGACCAAACAATAGTATAATTTCTAAAGGAAACACATTTATAAGAAATCAACACAAAACTAAATTAATTTAGATTTAATTAATTGTTGGATAAATAAATAGAAATATTATTTTTTATAAATTAAATCTATTTTTAAAATAATGAAGAAATAATGTTGATGTCATGTAAAATTCAATTACCATGGTGATAAAAAATGTTTTTAGTGTATTGAATATATTGGATTCTAATAGTTCTACAAATTCTATGAAATGGTGAATTGGATACAAGTCACTTATGATGAAACTTGAACATCGTAAAATTTATTTTAGGAGCGAAAACTATCTATAACTCATGGAATCAATCTAGTTGAATGCAGGCACGTGGAAATTGTTTCACCTGATCTTTGGTATTTATACCTGATCTTTGGTATTTATATGCTTATAATAATAGTAATATTTAAAAATATCTTTAGAACTATATTGTTAGGGTCAACTTCTCCTAGGTCAAATCCCTTTTGTTCCTACTTTATGAATTTAAACAAATGATGGTAGATATCATGCATAGACTTATAAATAGCCTATGTGATTCAAGCTAAGATTCCTTTTAAGATTAAACTCAAAATATTCCTAAAATGAATATTCCTTGTTTAAGACATTCTATTGTTTTCTTTCTTTATCATCACTTATAAATTGATTGTATAAACAAATGTCTCTAAATAACAAGACATGCCAAGAATTTGTAAAAATATGTGTCAAATTAGCTCACAACAACTGAAAAAAGTAGGAAACTTAGACTTTTAATTTTTAATTTGAGATCAATATAATGTCACTTGATATCAATCCCAAGGAATTTAAGATTGAATTAAGATAGAAATGTGGAGATCTTAGGGATAGGAATAGGCATATGATATCAAGTGCAAATAAGGATGAATTCAATGAATGTGTTAGATAGAGGTAAGGTTGAACACATGGAAACATGTGCAAGGATAAAATGGATAGAGAAAGGTATCAAGTTAGGAGCCAAACCTAGCATAGGAGTATGTTACTTGTAAATAGGTAATTTTATTAAATCATTGCATCAAAATAGACTCAAAACTAAATGATAATTTATATGAGTATACTAATTTTATCATTACAACTTACCCCAACTTTGAGTTGAGTGTGAATCTAAAAATGAGCATGCACTTCAAAGTATATGATCATTCTTAGCCAACATTGAAAGTAAATATTCAAACACTCATTAAAAGGGTATTTTATCTATGTAAAATAATGGACCATTCTTGGAATCTTCTTGTGTTCTCTCTTTGGTATGAGCATTCCATAGGATCTTGCAAAACAAAGAAAATATATGGACAATATCTAGCTTTTTCATACAAGTTGAATAGGCATAAATATCAAGTTGTTTTAATTGTCATGTATGGAAAGTGATATGAAAATATCAAATAGATGTATAATACAAAATATGAAAGGGATCACATTTCTTCATATATATAAAGTGATACAAAAAATACTCTACTCGATTGCAATAATGCAATATGGCACATTTGATACAACCATGTGACTCCACTTAATTATGTATAATGTGATTATTTTATTGTGGTTCTATGATAATGTTCCACCCAATTGTGAGTGTGTAGTGTGATCAAGATCCATCCAGGTATTGCAATAATTTTTTATGCAATCCTTAAGTCACTACCTAAATATCAATAGTAAGGTTTTAGTGACAATATATGTGCCTCTAATTGGTTGCATACATAGTATGCAAATTGGAGGAGAGGGAAAAATGAAAAAAATGATAATGCAAATGATATGTAATGACATGTAGAAAGTGACATATGTAGAATCATGTGATAAGAAACTAATGAATATTGAAATAATAAATCATTTAAGTATATAAAACATGTAAAGTTGTGTCATAAGTTAAGCACGTAAACACATGGGATAGTGATGATAATCAAGGTTAAGTCCTCAATATAAGTAAATAATAAAGAGAGAGTTCCCTAAAGGCTATATAAAAAGAATGGAAGTATATTGAATGTGTAATCAAATCAAAATATAGCCATGTAATCACAAATATGAAAGATTTAAGAATGAAAGCACATATATTGAAAAATACCCATGGTGTAATTAATTAATTACACTTACATAAGTTTACTTAGGCATTTAATTATATTCCTAGGTATCATTTACTAGGTGATAGGTTCACATGTTTGCCTGGGATATAAGATTCCTTCTAGAAGGATGAGTTGTCTTTAGAAGTCTTATCTTATCTAGCATCATTTCCTAGGTAGTTAGTTAGTTGACACATGTCATAAGATTACAACACATGTCAATTTGGAATTTTTGCATCTTAATGATAGCATGGAATCTCTTCCATTCACTCTTGTGGAAGTTATTTTGTCCTGTAGGTGATTCTAGGGTGTTTGAGGAGTTCACCATAAACTCCTACATGGTATTGGAGCTTCAGTGTTGCAAACTTCTTCCTAGATCTAAGGGACCAATCTTGGCATGAAAGTTTTGTTGGGTGCAATTTGAGGTCTTGAGATCCTTTCCATTGAATCCAAGGCATCAGAGAAAGTCAAGACCAACTTTTTTTCGTCAAAATTTGGCATATATTGTCAAATATGCAAGGGTTTGATCCAACCGTTTTTATTGGAGCTATTTTCATTTTTGCTTCAGAAATCTAGCTTCCATTCATTTGTAGTAAAATGATTTATGGGTTTTATAGCCATGGTCGAAATCTTAATTGGGTATCTTTTAGATTTTGCATATCTTGTACAGATCTGAAGAAAATTGTTGTACAAAAATGGTCATGTGTCATTTTTTTTGCTTGATTGAAAGTTAATAAAAATCATTTTTTCATCTTCTACTTGTTGGATCAAAAAACAATTTCTGCATTTTGTTTTTAGCATCAAAATATTTATGGGTTTCTATTATTGTCTACAAACAGTAAATAGATTTTTTAGAAATCAAATTAGAAGTAAACCTTTTTTGCTAGAAAATTCGTTCCTATAAGCTAAATTCAACTTTTTTGAAAAATTCATAACTTTTGGCCACAATGTCCATTTTTAGCAGATGAGATATCGACGAAAAGCTAGTTTCAAGCACTTCACAATGGTACATGCCATTTTTTTAGATTTTGTCTACACCAATTTGAGGTTTTTTTCATCATGGAGGCAAATATGAACATTCATCAATGCATGCACTATTTCCTTTTTTGTGTGCATTAGGTTTGCATTTTCTCTGCACTTCATTTCAGTTCCAAATTATTTGTTAATCAATTATTGCTTCATAGATTCCATAGTTGTGCCAGTTTGAGAGTTTTTCAATATTCCTTGGCATCGTGTTTTTTGTTTCTTTTCATGATTCTAATTTGAGTCCTTGAGTGACTCTAATATGGTTTCTAGCAAACAAAAGTATCTTTCCTTGCTTTTCGAATTAAAGATTCCAGTATTACTCCATAGTGTACTTCTAGTGCTTCTCTTGTAGCAGGTTATCTCACTATGGAGGGGTTGAATGGTATCTCTTTTCATCCTTTGTGTGGATGGATATTGATTGGATTCATGATGGATATCATTATTGTTTTGCATTTCATCTCTCTTTTGGGGAGGAGTTTTGTCCCACTGGGTTTTTTCTTTTTCTTTGTTTATGAGATATTTATTTGCATTGCATTTGTACATTGGTACCTAACATGGCCTCGTAGCTGAGACCCATCATTACATCTAATTTCCTTCGTAAGTTGCACTTATGGGGGGTGTTGGTGTAATTAATTATTTAATTACACTTACATAAGTTTACTTAGGCATTTGATTATATTCCTAGGTATCATTTACTAGGTGATAGATTCACATGTTTGCTTAGGATATAAGATTCCTTCTAGAAGGATGAGTTGTATTTTCTAGAAGTCTTATCTTATCTAGCATCATTTCCTAGGTAGTTAGTTAGTTGTCACATGTCATAAGATTATGAGACATGTCAACATCATATTACATGCTACATCTCAAACTTGCATATATAAGCAAGGCTTCATATGTACTTTTCCATATTCAATTTGGCATTCTTGCATCTTAATGATAGTATGATATTTTTGCCATTTCTCTCTTGTGGAAGTTATTTTGTCTTGCAGGTGATCCCAGGGTGTTTGAGGAGTTCACCATAAACTCCTACAACCCACAATTGAGGAAATATGATAAGAAAGATCTAGAACTTTGAAAATAAAGTGTAATCTCATGTAGTGATAATATATCTAAATGAGATAAGGCTCATAATCATAATAAAAAGATAAACATGAATTAATAAATATGATTCATCAAAAGTATATAGGCCATATGATAAGCATAGGATAAGAAACAATATACCATAATCTCATAATAATATGTCCTACTTGTGGAATGAGGAAAAAAAGGTTTTGGAAGGCAAAAATATTTAACATCTTTGAAGGTAACATGTTTGTCATGCATAATAACCTATGATTGAAGGTGAGCACCTTTGAGTGAAGGCCTCTTTTTGAAAATTTTAATGTTTCACGTTGAAAATCCTTTATGATGTTATCATCCCTCTAGTCACCTAGTTTTTGAAGGAAATTTTTAATTTGAAGCAAGGGTTGGACTATCAAATGGAGTCACCCTAACATGAGATTTTACAAGATAGTAGCCCTTAGAGTAAGCTTTTTGAAAATTATAATTTTTAATATATTTTATTTGGTTATTTATTTATTTTATATTTTCTATTGAACATAAGTTTCTTACCAAACATAAGGGTCTTTGTTTGATGCATATGAAAAAAAAATATAGAAAAAAATTATAAAAAATATATGCACACTCCATAGTGATGTCCTTATTTAAAAACATTAATTAATTTGGATACTATAAAAACTATGCATTATGAAATAGTGTTACCCTAAACTATAATTTTTTGAATTAAAACATAATAATTAGAATATATAATAAAAAATTATGAAAAAATATGCATGCACTAGATACTAGTGTGAATGATTTATGTTTAGGAAATTCTAAATTTATTTTTTCTAAAAATCCATTCTTTATGAAAAATATCACTCATTAAAAATACTATAAAACATAAAAATAAGTTATTAAAAAATATATTTTTAAAAAGAGAATTTATTTTTATTTATTTAGACTCTACACATGAAATCTTAATAATTACTAGTTCAAATCATCTTCAAATCGTAATAGTTTTCTTGGTAAAAGTGATAGAAAGTGAAAAATTGGTTTAAAAAGTTGAGTTCAATGTCTCACAGGTCAAAATAAAATGGTACATAGTAGTGTGAGTTTATAAGTGTGCAACATTAGAAATATAGATCATACAAGTGCATGCAAATAAGGAACAATAGAACACCCAAAGTGAGAAAATGAGTAAAGACAAACATAAGGAAAGCATAAATACTAAGAATGAAAAATGATATGCAAAAGATACCCCCCAATTAGGGGAAAGAAAAATAATGAGACTAACCATAGAAGATGAAATAAAACACAACAAACATGACACACAAAAAGAAGGCCAAGATAAAAGAGAAAGTAAAACTAAAATATAGGGCTCTAGGAAAATTCATTGCTAGCAATTCATTGTTGTAAAATTCATTGCAAGAAAATTCACCGTCATGACAAATTCACTGCAAGGAAAATTCACCACCAACAATTCACTATTGTGGAAAATTCATCAAATTAACATTTTTAATATATATTTCCTAGACTTTGATTTTATTTTTTTGCAAAAGAATATTTTTCACTACATTATAAAAAAAATAAAAATTCACTGCATTAATAATAGAAATACAAACCTCCATTATTCTTTTGCAAAAAAAATTCAAGTCTTGGAAATATATATTAAATTTTTTAATGTGATTAATATTTTGTGGTGGTGAATTGCTAGTGGTGAATTTTCCTTGAGGTGAATTTGTCATGGCAATGAATTTTCTTGTGATGAATTATTTGCAGTGAATTTTTTGGCTGTGAATTGCTAGCGGTGAATTTTCCTATACCAAAATATAGATATATTGATATGCAATCTATATGAATACTTATGGATTATGGAACAAATCTAGGACGACTCTCTTCCAAAATATCACCCTCCTACCAAAATGGGTCATCATATTCTTCTTCTTTTGTTATATCATTTGTTTTTTCATGGATTTATTTTTTCACTTAGATAAAACTTTGTGCTCTTTGCAAGCATAATATAAATTAGCAACACATTAGGTATTTATTTCTTTCTCTTTTTTTTCTTACTTCATTGTTGGTGTTTATATAGATGTATGTTGTATTGGTTGCATCACCACATTTTTATTTGGAATCCATGAATTAATATTCATAGCATGAAAGATATACTTTTGAAACACATTACATTTATTCTTGTCTTCCTTCCTTTGTACATAAGTAATTAGTTTTTCATAGGGATAATTAGAAGACATGCACATTTAAAGATCCTTGTGTTTATTTATCATAGAATATGCAATTTGAGGCTTTACAATATTTTGAGAATAAGTTTCTCTATTTAATATTCTTTGTATTCTTTATTTTTCATATTAATATATTTAATAACTTTTGTACAAGATCATTTTATTCATATGACACATTTTGAGGTATTTTTAAATGAATGTATCTAATATAAAGTGTAGATTTGATATTGGATTATAATAAGTTGTGTCAACTTTGATTACATTTGCTTCATGTACAATTTTGACATATTGGTGATAAAAAGGGAATGGATTTGTATTTTTCTATCCATGTTCAATTATATTTTTCATCTAAATATATTTAGAATAACTCATGTAAAAGATCATTTTATTCATATGACACATTAAGAGGTATTTTTACAAATGTATCTAATATAAATTGACTAGCATTTGATATTGGCTTATAATAAGCTCTTTCAAATTTGATTACATTTCCTTCATGTACAAATTAAATGGCATAATGGTACAAAAAAGGGAATTGCTTTTTATTGTTCTATCCATGGTCTTACAACAAAGACATCAATTCTATATGAGGAGTGTATCACATGACATAAAACTAGTTATTATTTAGGAACTAATTTGAAGCATTAAATGATGCATCTTGAAGTGTTAATTAAAATTTTATGTCATTTTTAATGGTATTCCTAAATGTGCATACTCTTGATGTTTGATGCGATTATTGAATAATTTATCTTCAATACAAATGTAGTATTGACATGTAGAATCAATAAGAAATTGAGTAGGTTCAATGACCACTTTATATTAATAGTTATATATAATGGACCATTATAATTATTTTGTGGGATCTTCACATAAATAAATATGATCAATAGAGTAGGAGGAGAAGAAGAAGGCGTGTCTCTAAATTTTATCATTCCCACAAAAGCATCCATATGTGGTGTATCTTATGAATCAACATGATTCTTAACTCAAGAATCATGTTCCACAATCATTAGAGATTGTGTATCAACATTCATATCATGTTTAGGAAATATGTTTGGATAACTTACAAGCTTTGGTTAGGAGGTTCTACCATATGATTTCTTCGATAATTAATTATCTCAATGTGAATCATGTTATCTAGATATGAGATCTTGTATCTAATATTTTAAACATATGCAATATCCTATATGATGTCCCTCAACCCTATGATAATTACCAAATGCTTGCACATTATAATTCTATGGAAGTACTTTAGTAGGTTCTAATGCATGAATTGGAGGAAGAGCAATCAATTTTGAGCTCAAAAAACTTTAAAGCATATTGCCCAATGATTCTTGTAACTTAGTAAATTTCTTAGAATATTTTCTTTAAAATAAATAATTACAAAATTTTTCCTTCTTATCCTTGTAACCTTTTCCCTAATGAAAAAAGGTGTGGATTTTTTTAAATTTGAAGATATAGAAAAATATTTGGCATTAACAACCCATGTTTGAATATTTCATTCTAGTAGCTTAGACTCAACACTTTTGACATGTGCATAAAGATTCATGAAAGATGTGATTTTTTTAGGTAAACATTATTGACAATTGCCATAAAAATCCCTTGATAAAAATATTTTTTCATTCTAATTCATGCAATGGAAGATGCAATCTAGAAAATATATACTAAAATTATTTGACATAATTATTGACATGCTCATTAGGTCCATGGGCACATTCAAATAGATTAGAAATGGTAACCTTGTAGGCCATATTAACTTTGAATTTATTTAAGACTACCTTGGTCAAATAAAAAAAAAATATATATAGACCCATAAGGCAATTAGAAAAATTGTTCAATAGCATAATATAATAATGTTGTAGGGTAAAAACTAGCTAAGAGCCTATCCCCACATATGAAGTCAAATAAAGTAGCAGTGAATGCATGTGTGTATTATGGTTACATTTATTATCACACGTTAATAAATAAGGTGCCACAAAACCAATGGGTGGAGGATGTGCAAAAATTTCAAATTCCAATAGTTTGTTTTTAACCTTAATGATTTTTCATTGACCTAACCACTAGGCATATTATCACTTTTCTTTCAACTAAATATCTAGATTTTGAATTAATGCATCTAGGACCACAAAAGAAATATTCACAATGGAGGTTTGGAAATAGTAGGATGGATTTGTGTAGGAGCTACATAATAAGATATGTAAAGAGTTTGCGTGTAGGATGCATAAGGAGGGATGGAATGTGGAATATAATTATGTATAAGAATGGATGATGATATGTAATGAGGTGTATACATAGGGAGGGAAGAATGAAAGGATAAAGGTATGTAATGAGAAGTGACCATGATGGAAGAAGGGACAATAGGAGAAATAGATATGGTAGGAACTATGGTAGGTGGAGTAGCGGGTGTAGGAGTAGAGGCAAGTATGGTGGGAGGAGGATAATTAGGATCTAGACCATTTTGAGGAAGAAAAATGAAAGAGGCCCGTACACTAGGAGATGGTGAAATGGTGGAAGAAGGAATGGCTATGGAAGGAGGAAGAATGATAGATGCACTAATTAAAGAGCTACATGAATTAAAATTAGCACCAATAATTTGCATGATCTCTAACCCAAATGGTTTGTTGATGAACAAATTATGAATCATATCCACTAATTATGTAGGACTTTTAGTATTAGCCAAGCTAGCAAGTTGTTTTACAGATTATTCTTGAACCACATATTCCTCATGATTAAAATCTTTAGTTTCATTCTCAACAATAGGAGAAATAAAAGTACTTATACTTGAACATAATTAGGAATACCATCTCACTACTTTGAGCTATGCATGGATTCAAACAAGAAATCCTTTATAAATCTAAAGAGGAAATATATTTTGGCATGATTAACAAAGATGACACAAGGGTTAATAAAAAATGCAATCAATAATCTGAAACAAGTGTGAAATGAAAACCTTATAGGAGAAGTAATAGTGGGTAGGGTTGATAAAAGATAAGATATATTAGTAATCTATACAACCCTAAATGAAGATATGACTATGAAGGGTAGTAACATAAAGAATATAAACCCTAGGAATATCTAAAAAGTATGATAAGGGAATTAGAAAAACATATTTTATATCAAAAAGGGATAGATACAATTTTGGGAAAATGTGTGTTGTTCACCTTGCATAATGTTAAAAATGTAAAATTAATATTTATTTGTGGCACACCCAAGAAACCTAATGACACATGCATCACATGTGTTATAGAAATTCTTGGGGCCACTTTGCATGTTATATGTAACATTGGGATACATATTTAATATGATTTGTGTACACTAGAAAAAATATATATTAAAAAAATCAATACGAAAAAGTAAATGGGGGGCATGGTTTTGTAATCTCATGATTCAAAGGCATATGGTTTTTGTAATACCACTTGGTGGTTTTATGCAAGCTTATTTCTATAAAATCAAGTGCATGAGTAGTTATTGAGGTTAGCTTGTGTAACCTTTGGCTTGTTGGCTAAGGTTGATTGGGCATCTTTTGTAAGTTGCATATGTGAGGAGAGGAATGTTAGAATTATTTAAATTGATGTCAAAAGTGTATGTGAGATTGGTGACAAGTATATTATCATTGATGTCAAGAAACATCACAATGAAATTCATTGTCCAAGAAGAAGAAATTGCAATGGCCAAAGGCCATTAAATCACATCATCCCAAGGGAATTTTCTATCCTCAATAGGTTGCAATAAAACAAAAATTAAATGTATCCTTATGTTGTTCAATCTCCTCATGTTTGGCGCCCTCATCATGAGTTAAAACAAAAATTAAATTAAATTATTTTTAAAATTGGGCTGACCCCCTCATAGTGGCACCCAATTTTTTTGAAATTAAATTTAAATAAATTTATTATTTATATGGGTTGACCCCTTATGGAGCACCCAAGTTTGCTATGAAAAGATGCATAGAAAATGTATAAAATAATGAAGAGTTGCCTCCTTTGTAATGAGAAGTATCCCTTCATGAAGTTGCCTCTTTTGTTGAAGGTATAAATAGAGTTTTTGGATTATGGAGAAGATGTGTGTGGAAGAAAAATTGATCAGTCATATATACACCAACAAATTTGTGAGAAGAGAAGATAATTAAAGATCGTTCAAAGACAACTTTTTGAAGGAGGATTTTCAAGAAGAAAAATACGTTGTCTATGATGAGGTTGATGCCTCATATTGGAGAGGTTGGTGCCTCATATTGGAGAGGTTGGTGCCTCATATTAAAAGAGATTGGTATCTCATATTGAGTTGGTGCTCAAGTATTGGGGATTAGTGTCTCTAGTAGGTTGGTGCCTACAAAGTTTTTAAGAGATTTTTATAAGCAATATTTTTTTGTGGTTTTCTCACTTAAATCTTGTGTTCCTCTTGTGTTCTTATTTGTTGATGTTGTGTATTTAAATTTATTGTGGTTGTTAATTTGAAAAAGTAAAAAGAAAGTCTTATTGAACCACTACTCATGAAACATGGGTCAATGAGTTTGACTTGAAACTACACGGTTGAATCCTGATAGCAATATCATAATTTGACATGCTGTGGAAAAATACCTCCTACTTATCAGAAAGTCTTATACTGATTCACCCCCCTCTCAATATAAACTTATGCTCATTAAGGAATCATGGATGGGGATGTGTAGTTAAATGATTCTCATTTTCTTGTTCACATGGAGTGCAAGTGGGGAGTTTGATGTTTCAAAATACTTACATGGAGAATTTGCAAGTATATTTTAATATTTATTTATGAGATAATATATTGAGTATATGTGAGTACTTTTGGAGGATGGGTTTTTCCCTCATGAGGGTTTTCCTAGGGTACATCTTGTGTCATCTTGATGGTATGTTTGTCTATTCTTTTACATTGTGGGTTTTGAATACTTGGTTAACATATTTTTCTCTTTTGGGGTAATACAAAAATTGTTATTATTGTTGCAAATTTTCCTTTTAGGTAACACCCCAGGGAAGTGTAAGAGCACACAAGTACACCAAAATATAAGGGGATACTTGTATCTCTTTTACAATAAATCTATTCTAATTAAATAAATGTAATCAATAACCATAAAATTAGTTGGGATTTAATTAAGTATTTGGGTTTCTAAATTGTAGTGATATTTTTAGAAATAATTGCAATGGATGGGGTACTTAGCTTTGGGAAAAATATGGAGAAATAATGGTTATGTCATGCAAAATTTAGTCATGAAGGAATGAAAATGAATTCTACCCATTTGTAGAATGTATTGGGTTTTGAATAGTCCCAAAAATATTAATGGGTTGGATCCAAGCCCATTGGGACCAAACCCAAGCATAAAACAATTAATCTTAGGTGCATAAATGGTTTATAACTCATGGGATTGATTTGGTTGAATGCATGCTCTTGAAAAATACTTCACCTTGATCTCTACTATATGAATATTTTGTAAGGATGTTAGTATTTTTAAAAAATAAGGAAGTTGTTGGATCACTAGGGTCAAATTCTCCTTGATTAACCCCCTTTTTAAATTGAACTTAAAACTTTGAGCAAAATATGTTAGACAATATGCATAAACTTGTAGATAGCCAATGCAATTTTGATGCAAACTAAGATTCCTTTTAAGCTCCAACTCAAAATGCTCTTGAAATGAATTCTCCTTTTTTGAGGTATTCTCAAATTTATCCATATTCATTGCTTATAAATTAAATATACAAATGAATGTCTTTAAATATCAAAAAATAAAAAATAAAATGACAAAATTTTGTGTCAAGTTAGCTCACAATGATAAGCGAAAGGGGTGGGAAAGTAGAATTATATATTTAAATTTTTTTTAAGGTCAATCTTACACTACTTGGGATTGATCTTGAGGCATTGAGATTGACCCAAGATAGAAAGGTGGAGATCTCAAGGTTAGAACGTGTGTATGAAAGTGTGCACAATTAAGGATGAATGAATTATTAATAAATGTTGAATGTGTTGGAATGAGTGAAAATAAGATTGTGATAAGCTTGAATGCATGAAAATAGGTTTAATTAGGGATGAAGCAAATAAGGCAAGGTATTAGGTTGTGGGCCAAACCTAACACAAGAGCGTTTTAGTTATCTGTATATAATTATATTAAATCATTTCATCAAAATAAACTTAAAATTAAATGAGAATTGTAATTGCAGCAGTGCAATTTTATAAACCAATCCAATTAATTACAAAATATTTATAGCAATCAAATATATAAAAAATCTTAATCTTGTAATATTTAGTCTTAATTGTTCTTTGAAGATTACAAACTCAAACATAGTACCAAAAATACTCAAACTATGCCAACTTACCTACACAACACACCTATACACACTATAATCTTTGGTGACCTCTTCAATAAAAATCTACTTTCACACATCAATAAACCTTTGTTCTACTAGTGAAGTTGATTGATTATGAATGAGCCCACTAGAGATCAAGTTATGTTGAGTGTGAGATCCCAACATCACAAAGAATGAGGTCAAAATCATACCCTAACCAACTTTGACATTATACATACCCCCAATCCTTATCTCTTAGTTAAAAAAATTCCAACCTAAAACTCATAGTCCCATATCAAATAACTAAACAATTTTATAAATTTAAAATAAAACATTTAAAAAAAACTACTTTCAGACTGTCAAAGAAACCATATTAAAATCTAATTAAAATGCTTGTTAAAAACCTTTAACCCATAATGTGGAAAGCCCATTTTAGTGATTCCTCCATGACTCCTAAAAGTAACATGCAATCTTTATAGAGCACAAATGATATTTTCTTAATAATGATTCCAACATTTAAACTATAATATGTTTAGAGCTTACTTTCCCCAATGGGCACATGGAATTTACCAAACATCTTTATAGGTAAATCAAGAATATCAATATGGATCTATGACATTTTTTATGCAACAATTTAACTTTTATTTCTTTATATTTAAAAATTAATTTTATATTTGGATGTTCATCCCATAGTGTGATGATTAAGTGGTGGCACTGTTGTGGTCCCCAATACACATGCACTATGCCTTCGCTGATCCAATGTACTCACAAACTTAACCCATAATTCCCTATGTAAAAAAATAATTTTATATTAATTAGAGATTTGATTTAAGGTAATATATATTATAGTTTAGATTTTAATAGAGATGATGTTATAAGAAAAATGGTCTTATTTTTAAGATAATAATTAATCAGTTTATATACGTGTTTCATCTTTATTTTCTTTTTCATTATTATTATTTTCTTAAAATCTTCATATCTAATCATATTTTTAATTGAATATTATATTTTACCTTCCATATTCTCTTAATAAATAAAATAAAAAATTAGGTGCAATAAAAGATTCTTAGGTTATGAGGTAAGTGCAGTAAATATGTGGCAGTGGGGTCAGATTGACAACTCATGCAGAGTGTCAAAAATAACAAATCCTCTTAAGAAAAAATAGACTCTTTATCTACTGACTGCCGACCTTTTTCCTGTTTATGTGTAGCATTGAATGTCTTCCCGACATTGATCTCTTTCATAAAATCTCACATACCCAACAATTTACAACCACTTCGATTATCATTGGCATTAGGTGAGCTAATCCTTAAAGCTAGGCTTTATAATTTCATGTTATAAAATCATACAGATGACCTCACTACAGGAGTCCATGCAGCATCATATTTTTGGTCAACTTGGAGGGATAGTAAGTCTTTGAAGAAATGTTCTTTTTTCTAATTATTTACCCATGTCCTCTGCTCATTTTAATGTGCTGGGAAGTTTCAACATGTTGTGTGCATCGATAAGAGAGAAAGTTCACATGGATATATCATGGAGGCAATGCAATGGAAGTTTTGTTGTTAGATTCATGTATTTGTTGTTTTAGAATTCTGCCTGAAGTGGGTATTCAGTGCTTTCGGATCTGTCATGTGTTCTTGTCTTCCAATGCCAGTCCCTTTTTAGCATATATTTTGCCAAAAAATCAGGTTCTGCACTGAAACATAATTAACTTAGTTTTTTCTTTGTTTTGATGTTGTTGGCATTGATTCTAAGTTCTAGATTCCAACAATGCTCGAGTCTAGTGGAGTTTGTTAGTCTGTCTGCCATGGTGCAGTATCTATCTTAGGCCTCTGATGTAATTTTTTGTTAAAATTCCTAGTTGAGGTTGGTTTCTTGGCAGCAAATACTTGATTCCTGATTTTGTACAGGACCCAATTGAACATGGACACGAGTTTACTTGCAGCTTGGGATACTTGGTTGCCAAGAACTGGTGGATACTACCACATTCAGCAAGTGGGTATTTTGGTTCTAGTAATTCGTGCTCACGATGTTCTTTCTCTACCATATTAGTCCTTCCACAGCTTTGAAATCTTCCAGTCCTGTGTCCAGTTAAAAAATCTTGGCCTTACTCCAGGGAACATATATAGTATGGGAGACTCAAACTGCTCCATTTGTTGATATAGCGGATAAATTGCCGTTGCAATGGCTGGCTTGTCTCATTTACCAAATGGTTGTCCCTTTAGACCAGGCCTAAAATGGTGGTGTCTTTGTTTAGTACTAAATATCATATTTTTTTCAGTGTCTGGAGTGAATCAAGAAGGACAGGTTCTGCTTGCATTCAAATACTCTATCAAGAATGATCCCCTCTCTGCCCTAGGGGACTGGAATATTGACGACTCAACACCATGTGGTTGGAATGGTGTGACGTGCACAGATATTGGAAGTAATGAGTCCAGAGTCATCAGTCTTGTTCTACCCCAGAGCCAGCTAGAAGGTTGTATACCACAAGAACTTGGGTGCCTTGAGTACCTTCGTCACCTCGACCTTTCTGGCAATGAGATCAATGGAACAATTCCCTCTGAGCTCTTCAATGCAACGGATATACGAAAGCTTGTCCTCGCCAACAATGCAATATCTGGTACCCTGCCTTCTGAAGTACAGCAGCTGCAAGGGTTGCAGTATCTTGACCTGTCAAGCAATGCTCTCACAGGAATCATCACTGATAGTATCACAAAATTGAAAGAACTGAAAGGTATCTCTCTGAAAAACAATTATTTATCTGGACCTGTTCCTACAGGACTTGGATCATTAGGAGCCCTTGAGGCCCTTGATTTCTCTTCAAATCTCCTTAATGAGTCCATCCCACCTGATCTTGGCAACTTATCTAGTCTCCAATATTGTCTCAACCTGTCTGGAAATAGGCTTTCTGGTAACATACCTCTAACTTTAGGGCAACTTCCTATAAATGCAAGTTTAGACCTCTCACACAATAATTTGACAGGACAAATTCCACGGGTTGGGTTTTTTTTGAGTCAGAAATCTGATGCTTTTGTAGGCAATCCTGGTCTCTGTGGTCAGCCGCTTACAAAATTATGTTTCCTTCCTTCTAGTGGCTCTGATCCTCCAAAAATCAGCTCACCTTCTGCAGTTGCAGCTATGCCTGTCCTTGAAAAACACAAAGCTTTAAGCAAAGGCACTATAACTGCTATTGTTCTTGGCGACCTTGCTGGAATAAGCCTTGTTTGTGCAGTTGTTATGTATCGATACTGGAGCACAAAACAGAAAAAGGAAGCAAAGGATGAACCTATTTCCAGGACGGTTCAAGTAGATGATAATGGAGATTATTCTTCTAGCTCGGGTAGAGTTGGTTGGTTCTGCCTTAGAAAGGTTGAAGAGACTTCGGATGGAAGTAGCTCAGAAAATGGAGATCAACAGCAAGGAACTTTGGTGTCACTAGACGGAGATCTAGACTTAGACCTTGATAAACTACTTCGAGCTTCTGCTTATATATTGGGTGCCACTGGATACACTATATTATACAAGGCAGTTCTAGAAGATGGCATGACATTTGCAGTGAGAAGGCTTGGTGAGGGTGGTTTGGGAACTTACAGGGATTTTGAAGTAGAAGCTAAAGCAATTGGTAGAATTAAACATCCAAACATTGTTCGCCTCAGAGGCTACTACTGGGGCATAGAGGAGAAGCTGCTGATTTATGATTACATTCCAAATGGAAGCTTGGCAAATGCCTATTATGGTGGGTTCTCTACTCTTCTGCTCTTCTTATTATGTGTCTCTTTGTTTATTGGGTTATGCTAATAGGAGATTTGGTCCATAGAGCATCTTAATTTACTTATGGATAGGTTTTGGGATGTCTGATATGGTGTTGAGTTTCCATTTCCCATTAATCCAAGGAGTCCATAGGCTCTTAAACATATATCTTAAGGGTTCAGTAAATCCTCAAGTGTGTTAAAATTAAGCGACCACTAGATTCATAGAGGTTATTGATTTGCTTTTTGGATTGAACTTCTTATGAATGTCTTGTTGAAACTCTACAGTATGTTTCCTAAGGAAGAAGAATGGAAGAGATGAAAAAAAAAACTTGAAGCTCTTTAACAATGTCTATAGGATTATCTTGTTGAAGATCTAGACCCCAGGCAACCTGAAAGAAACTCAGCAAATGAATAGATTATCTTTGATACGAAAACATGTAGGGGAGATCCTAATTGACAGTCCTTTGGCTGGTTAAATATTTAGTTGTAAGACATCTGTATTGAAAAAACCTGCACATGATCAAGTAAATGGTTTTTTCCATCTGGAAAAGGTGTGAATTGTCTCCTTCAGGTTCTAATATCTATCTGGGTTTTTCTGGTTCCTTTTAATTTTTAAACAGAAGGATATTGATCACCCTGTGCACAGAATTCTTCGCTGTCTATTAAAAATCCCCTTTTGTTTTAATTATAAATATTGATTTTGTTTTCTTTCACTTGTAAAAGAGTACACCATTCAGTATTCACTATTTTTGGGTTTTGATTTCTAGATTGGGGGTAGCAGGACAATAATCACCTTGTTCTGCTTCTGAGTTTGCTGTAGCCTATCCTGTCTTTTTATTATCTTCTTTAAGAATAAAACTAAATCTTCACTCTTGCAGGAAGGTCATCAAACTCTCCCTTTTATCTGCCATGGGCTGCAAGGATAAAAATTGCTAAGGGAGTGGCTAGAGGCCTGGCTTACTTGCATGAAAAGAAGCATGTTCATGCAAATCTCAAGCCAAGCAACATCCTTCTGGGGTTTGACATGGAACCGTTCATTGCAGATTTTGGGTTATACAGGGTACTAGACATGGCCAACGTCAAATATAGTAGCTCAGCCGTTTATCTAAGAAATTTTGAAGGTGCACTTTCAGGAAGCAAGCGGTCAACTGGCTCAAGAGATAGCTTACAGACAACACCTGAAATGCTGGGCAGTCCAAGCACATCAAGAAACTTTGTATCTCCATACCAAGCTCCTGAGGCGTTGAAAACTCTTAAACCCAATCAAAAGTGGGATGTTTATTCCTTTGGGATTATTTTTCTGGAAATGCTCACAGGGAAACCACCTTCTGAGAAAGACTTTGCAACATGGGGTCAAAGTTTTCTTGATGAGAAGCAGCGGATTTTGCGTATTATTGATCCAACTCTTCGATCAGAGGTGGAAGGGAAGGAAGAAATATCAACCTCTCTAAGGATTGCATTCAATTGTTGTTCTCCTTCTCCCCAGAAGAGACCAGCAATGAAGGAGGTATTGCAGTTTCTAGAAAAAATACCTTAATTACCTTTATCAACAATTTCATCAGATTAACCAATTCTTTCTGACCTTGTATCATCCTTGTATTAACATAAGTGAAGAATCTGATGAGAGCACAATCTGGATTCTACCTTAAACAACTTTACTTGAGTATAAGTAGCATAGAGTTACACACATCTGTTATTGGCAGTTGGCAAACATTTATGATGGATTGAGTAAGATGATCTGCTTCTCAAGGAAAGACCAGAACATGAACTAACATTTCAATAGTTTTGCTCTGGAGGCAAGTTCTCAGTTTTCTGGGGAAAATAATAGATGGAGGTAAATTGCTGTTGCAGGCGGCAGACTAATCACAGAGTGACTAAAGTTGAACCGGCTTGATCTCTTGAGTACAACTGACGGACATTATTGCCAGTGATTAGTTACTTAGAAATAAGTGAAAGGGAAATAAGTGACATTATAATTGTATAATTATCCAGCAGAATGTCTAATTATTTGATTTGAAAGCATGTGAATACTGTTTTTATCTTAACAAACTGTAAGAATGTTATTTTTTACTGGTTGGACACTAGAACAGAGTGAATTACAGTATATAAAAAATGTGTGAAGTCAATATTGCAAATTCTTATGTATTAGCAGCTTTTTGTCATTGACAGCCCATCCTTGGCAAAATTATTTAAGGATTGTCAAGAATTATCTACCCATTGTGATTTAGTTTTCTATTCTACTGTTGATAGGATTTAGTCATAGACACTGAGCGTCCTTGAAACACCTATTTTTCCATGATGATGAATAAATAGTGCAGATTTGAAAAGCAAAGGCATATGCTGCGAAAGAAAAGTTGATGTAATCTTGATCATGTTGCAGTTAGTGATAACAAGATTAGAATATATTCATAAAATTATTATAACCTAAAATACTATCAAAAGTCAAAACATCTATCATATCATAATTTTTGGGGGTGCAGTAATTGATTTTATTGGATGTATAGTACAAGTTACCCATATTATTATTTAAGGAAATCTATTGCAAGATATATGTGGAAAAAGGATGCAACGGTAACTAAAATTTGACTAGTTGTTATTCTTTAGTGGTTTTCACCTAAGATATGGGTTTTGACTTAGTGGATGAAAAATGGAAATTCGTGTGGTTGTTATTGTATTGTGTTTTTACCTAGTTTACATCTTTTAGTGATTTTCATAATCTAGATTTATTTGTAATTGCCTATGGAGTGTTATGTTGTTGATAATGTGGTTCTATCCTCATGTGCGTCTGTGAATCTGCAAGCACAAGGACTCTAGTATTGAAGTCTAGAGGATTCTCTGATATACAATTGGTGTGGACTTGGAGTTAGGACAGTCATGCCTTAATATAAAAATTAAAACAATCAACTCTAAATTTTTGAGTATTCTTTTGTCCACTCCTATGGAGAGGCCACGCTTGCTGGCTGGTTGGCCAATTCTATGAGGGAGTTTTTAGATTGCAAGTTTTAACCGGCATTCCAACTCTGTTATGTTGGATCATGTTAAAAAAGATCAATAGAATTACCCTAGGGACTTCATTTACAGTGACATAAAGATAGATAAATGTGGGCAAGGATAACTGGTTGCAGTTTTCCTAGAGTAAGTCCTCAAGAGGCCCTTGTTCCCCTAAATTTGATTCAAATTTTACAAACTATTTGGAGGTTCTATACCACGAATAGCCAGCCCATAATTATCATCAGTAACATTGCATTGAAGGTAGGTTTGATAAATATTGGGTGGATGAAGTATAGCACGTTGACATGATTCAACGACCTTGGAACTAATTAATTGGGGAGAAGCTCTGCTAACAATACCTTATTCATTCCCTGTAACATTCCTGCCTTGCTGCTCTAATGCGATGTCATTTGTTGCATTCTGAGCATGGTGTCAATGAGGCTGTCATGGTGTTTCCTATCCACATTCCTGATGAGGGGACACAGTAGGAGGGCATTTGGAACTAGTTTTATCCAGTCCTAGTTTGTTTTTGTATAGGATGTCTAGGTTCACAGTTGACATTCCTAGCTCCATGCAGTCCTCTGTTATCAATTATCGTTGGCTTACAATCAAGAATTGTAAGAGATTTGAGGCTTGCACATTCAATTTCAAAAGAAAACCTCTTGAAAAGACCTGTGAAATTTTTTCAATCAATGTTTCAGATCACTCTACATGAACCATAATCACCATGAGAAGTATATTGAAGTGCATATAAATTCTCCTTATAATTTGATTATGTTCATTTAATTTTGTTGGCTCTTATGAATCCTAACATTTAATGTGTAACAACAAAATCAAAATAAAATAAAATTAATTGAGTGCTTCAGTAGAGGGGGGTCTATCATTATGATTTTGATTTTCTCATCCCTATACAAGTTGCCAGAATGTTTGCAAATTTCAATGGTCTACAGAAATGGTCCACCTTTGCAGTGACTTCAGTAATGCAAATGCCATGCTTCGTTGCATTCGTTTTTGCTTATGCAAACATTTTCAGTTAGTTGAAGCGGAAGTCAGCTGTATAATGATAATCTTTAATGGTCTGGATAGATCTGGATGCCTCCCCAATAAATTGCCAGCCACAAGAGCATACAATGAAATGGATACCACTATTTAAATTTGGATCTAAGTGAACAACTGGATCTTGTTTTGCAAATGAAAGTTGAAGCCCTGTTGCTTCAAAGTTTTTGAAGTCAATGTTGGATTCCCCTTGTTTGTAGCAAAGGAAAACTTGAGAAGGGCTTGTGGACTCTAAAGTACCCCGTTTCTCTGCAGGTGCCCTTTCTCCTTGTTAGGAAACCCATACTATCTGTTGACCTCTCTACTCATTTTCTTGGAAACCACACTCAAATGCCGCCTTCATTTGAAATCCAAAAAGCTCCAGTTGCAATGCCAAAGTCTTACGGACCCCAAGTTTTTGTATTGGGTAGTGATGAGAAGAAGGATGTAAACAGAGTTCCGTTGAGTTGATGAGTTAGCGAGCCATATGCTTTTCTTTTAAGGAGAACATCTTAAGAGGGAAGCCAACCATGAGATACTGCAAATTTATTGAATGGAATCCACCATTCAACCCTTAACAAGAACTAAAACTTATGCTTCATGAGATGCTCATTTTTCCATGGAAAAATATTTACGATGAGTTGTTTACATAATTAATAGTGATTGGCTATAGCACAGCACTCTGCATGGAACAAGCAGAATGAACATCTCTCAATCACACTAAGCCAAAAGGGTCTGACTTGTGCCCCCGAAGCCTAGGCTTAAAAAACTATTAGCACATTTATTCTCCAAACAAAAGAAATCCAAAGCAATGTATATTGGTGATTGCAGAGGTTTCAGTTAGGAAGCTGAGATTTCTCGATTACCAACAGACATGTGTAATTAAAATGAGTGAATTGCACATCAAGGCTTTTGAACACAACCCCATTACTGACATTATTCGTTTGGAGTCCATTAGAAATGCCTAGATAGATAACTGCAACATTTGAACAGCTAATATATACATCTGTAAAGAAGATTTTTAAAGAGCAGTCTTAATAACATAACTTGTATTAGTTATGCGTACCAAGAAAAATCCAAAGGGCTCGGAAAAATCTATTTCCTAAAGGTAGTTCTTTACTGTTGTGCAGAAGATCCAGTCCTATAAATAATGGTTAGGGATAGGGTCCCATGCTGTGGATTTGTTTAATTTTATATTTAATGAAATAGATTTATATATTGAACATAAAAAAAACAAAACAGATACATCACATTCTCAAAAATTACAGATGGAATGGAATCATACCTCACAATTCATACAAATTGGGTATTATCCAAGAAAGTCACCCAAATTGGGCATAACCCAAGAAACAAAATATCATGTCTCAAAAAAGGAAACAACAGCGACAGTGAAACATACACCCCAAAAGGAAACAACCATCCACAAAATTACAAGATCACATAATCATAATGTCGATGAAAAAAATTTAAGCCATCAAAGCTATAAGACTCCTGGGAGGAGATCCTAATCATCGAGGGTACCCCTCCATCAAGCAAATATTTCCATCATCAATAGGCCTCGAACTAGTCATTGCCTTAAATTTTTTTAGGCTGCGAATTTGAAACTTAATGCTATGGTTGAGTTTGAGAGACATTTCTCTATGGCGAAATGGCAAGAGCTAGGTGAGATAATTTGTCATAACCTTCAGAGGGATACGAGTGGTGAGTAGGTAGCAACCACTCCATTTGCCACCTAGCTAGTTGCAACTGCTCAGTCAGCTGCCCAGCGAGGAGTGGGGAAGAGCTCTTGCGATGATTCTCTCTGCAAGTGGCACCAAGCTGTTGGGTTTGGTAGGGGGATCTAGGAATGGGAGGTGAGAAAGGTGGCACCCCGGTCGCAATGCACAAGGCCATCCCCCAATTGGTAGGGGGATTTGGCATGGGGAGGAGAGAAAGGTAGCGCCCTGAGCACAATGTATGAGACATTCTCCAAATAATCAGGAACTACCTGAGGTGTACCATTTCTAAGGCTAGTTTGTTGCCTTGAATTTGAATTTGCATGATAAAATTATAAACCATCAACGAATTCTTGTGAGTAACAAAATTGGATTCAATATAAGAATGGGCAAACATAACAACATTTCTATCTTTCCAAATGTTCAATTATAACTTTAATTTAAAAGCTTGTCATAGCTAAGTAAATTTAGTGGGAAATTTTATATCCGACAAAATTTTCACATATTGACTATCAATGTGTAGTTGTTTACACTAGAGGGTAATCAATATGTCAACTCTTTATGTTAGAGGTGGACCCTTAACGTAAACAACTTATATGTTGACTACAATGAACTGACGAATTAAGCTTTTTCATGTAAAATCTGCCCCTTGGGCACTACCAGTTTTAAAAAAAAAAACAGTTTACCACGACTCCCAATTTAATCGACAAAGCATCCTTCACCTAAACTTGAAGTGCTAATTACAAAATTTCTTCATCACCGAGATGACAACATATCAATGTCACCACTTGTATGCTTACTAAAAAGTGTTAAGCTCATACAACTAGGATCATTCCTAGAGCCAGACCTAAACCTCGAGTGTTCATGGTGACCCTGCCTGCATATCCCCTCATGGAATCAAAGGCTTTGTAGTTTGCCTTCCTATGTCAGAAGGAGTTCATTCTCTCCTCTTGTATGAGATCTCTAACCTCTCATTTAAACCAAGATTATTCATTAAACATAAGTTATCTCTTAGTCAATTATAATATAATAGTAATAACTTTGCCATCAAGTGTTGGGTCCATACCAAACATTACCAAGCATTAGTGCACAAACATTAACAATATTCACAAAGGGTCATTCATACCATAATCTCAAAGATCATACACAATGGTTGTCACAAGCATACCTCCATATACACAACTGACTTGCTCATACAAATCACAAGTACAACAATTTCTAGATCATACACAGATCACAAGTACAATGGTGATTAGCTTAGATGTACATCACAAGTACATCAATGATTATCTCATACACATATCACATTTACATTAGTGACTAGCTCCAACATATATTGCAAATAAACAGTGACAAGCTCCAACATACATCACATATACATAGTGACGAGATCCACCATACATCACAACTACACAATAACAAACTCTAGCATACATCACAAATACATAGTGACAAGCTCCAACATACATCACATTCACCATGGAAAGCTCCAACATACGTCACATACACTTAGTGATGAGTTCCAACACACATCACATTCACTGTGGCAAGCTCCAACATACATCACATACACATAGTGACAAGCTCCAACATACATCACAAATTCATAGTGATAGATGTGGAACTTAGCTTTTCAATTTCCAATTGTGTTTCCCTTAAAGTTTCTATCACCTTTTCAATGAACACATCTATGCATATACAACCCTTTCTCCTCCCATTTCCTTCTCTACCCTCTCTTTCCCATGCTATTTTCTGCATTCCTTTCCTTCCAACTAGACTTCCATCCAACTAGTCTCTCCTATGTGCTCATGTATTATAGTCTTCCGCTTAGCTCTCCAACCCAAAATTGAATGAGAAACTAAGGGGGTCATGGGGGTTTTAAACTCTGCTCTCCCTTCTTCCCACGACCAATGATTTTTCTGCTCGACAGGGAGGGTTGCCATGCTCATTTAATGGCACAAAGACTCCTTTTGTTTCAGTCGCACCATGCTTCTACACACCCACACCATGCCCATTTATTGCAGATTGTCTCCTATCGTAGAATGGAGGAAATAACCTCCATAACTGCTTTTTTGACATCTTCTCCCCGTCTCTTTTCTTGTTCCCAAAGGCATTTTAAAATTTATTTATTTTTAATTCTTTCTCCCATCTACTTTGTCCAACTTGGACGTCACTGGTAGGGGGTCTGACATTTCATTAAACATTTTGTCAACTAAAAAAAATTAGTCTAAAAGAAAGTTGAAAAAATCACAAATCCACAACCAAACTACCTAAATATAAACACAAAACCAAAACAAATACTTGATTATTTCAAGTTACCCATAAAACAAACTACAAAATTTATTTTAAATATACTAACCATTTTCCTATAAAAAGACCTTAATGAAGTACTATTTTTTATTATTATTAAAATTTTACAAAATAATATGTGTGGGGGTGGGTTGGGGAGGAGGTTCAACTCTCTTTCCTATTTTTTAACAAAGAAAATTTTAAGGCTTTTAATATGCTCTTTAAAACAAGAGTGTTGAGCCCAAACATGCATTGAGTCCATAGTTATCATTTACTTTCTCAATTCATTAATCCAATGAAAATCTATTCAATTAGAGTGAACATCACAATACACAAGTTCAAAAAATTATGAATAATCTATTCAATGAAAATGAGCTAATTAAAGCTAACTTCCCAAAAGTATTTGGCTTAACCTCTTTCCTTTTTATATAAGATGAAAATATATTAAATAATAAAATAAATCATATGCTAAGGTCCATAACCTATGAATCCTCATTATTCTTCTCAACAATAGAAACATTGGGCTCCAATACATACAAAATAAAAGGAAAATCATACAATAGTTGATGATGAGATATCCATTGGGCCTATTGTGAAAGTTAACCTTGTTTGGAAATATGTTAGGTAGTGGTGGAAATTGTGAGATATCCATTGGGCCTAATGTGATATTCAACCTTGTTTGGCAATGAGGTAGGTAGTGGTGGAAACCTAACAATCTCGACAATTATTTGTGTATAAAATTTATTTAGAATCTAGCAAAAGCTAAAAATTAGGAAGAATGTTTGTATGATGGATGGATAAAAGTTAAGACTCCTATGTTGATTCATGGTAGTACTTGAGGAGATCAAAATTCATAACATCACATATACCAAATTGTGTAGGAAGATAAAGTCTAAAAGTATTGTCAAACATTTACCAAAGAATAGTGTAAGGCCTAAGGCAAATATCTTGAACTTACTATGTGATTTATCTTGGAAATGTTGTTTATCCAAGTATAGCCAAAATCTATCCCAACCTAAAAATAATGAGGGAGACAATGATAGTCTACAAGTTATTTCTTATTCTCTTTTAAGTCTTTTGAAGAATTCAAATTAGTTTGGATTAAGGATTGAAAATGTTCGATGAAGGAGTGGGGCTTATCTTGATCTTTTTGAATGTGCATATTTGCAAGAGAAGGAAAACACAAGGGCAAATCATAGGGAGCCGAAGGATGAAGACCAATATAGAACTCAAAAGGTGAAAGACGTGTAGAAGGGTGAGCTACCCAATTATGACCATGCTCTGTGTGGGTTAGGATAAAATATTATTTGGTATGAGAACTATTATGGTAAATTCTCAAACTTTACACAAGAGTACATTTTAAAGCTTTAGTTTGATCATTAGATTTAAGATAAAAAGTAATGGAGAAGTTAAAGGAAAATCTAAAAATCTTCCACAAAGAACACTAGAAATGGTCCACAAAATGTGAATCATGATATGAGACAATGTTGATAGGTAGACCAAGGGATTGGAAAATAAATTCAAACAATAGTTAAGCCAAGATGAGCACAAATTTTTTCTTGCAATATGGAATGAACTTATCCATTTTTGTGTGTTGATAAACAACCACAACATAATCATGGTGGTGAACACTCAATGGAAATATAATTAAAAAATCCATAGAAATTATTTGTTAACTACAAGTAGGAATAGGTAAAGGACCACTCTAAAGTTTCTATATATTGGTTTGGGGTGGCAACAAACTACACATTACTTAAGGATACATATAAAATATCATAGATGTGAAGGTAACAGAAGAAACACTACACATGATGAACTATTTTTTGCTTTCAAAAATGACCATCATATAGAGTAGAGTGTGCCTCCTTGGGAAGAGAATTCTAGTTATCAAGATGGAAACACCATTTATCCATCTTGTAGAGCAACCCTTCCTTGTTTTGCAAAAATGAAAAGGTACCAAATTTGAAGATGTAGAATTTTGAAGATTTGTGTAGGTATGGCCAAAATCAAGATCTTAAGCATACTACTAAATAAATCTATGAAATCCCAAATGAGAAGTATTTACAACATCTAAAACATGTGTTATAGGAGGACAACTCAAATAGTTTGTAATAGTGTTTTTTTCCCCTTCTTAAACTTGATGAGCAAGTGAAATTGTAATAAACATGAGGCCTACTTCATATGCCTAACTTGCTCAATTTTATTGTTGTATTGAAGAAACTATAAATGTTAGTGATCAATATGGATAATTGTTTCTTTCCCCAAAATATAATGTCTCCAAAACTTGATGGATTATACTTATACATATAAATCCTTATCATATGTGAAGTTGAGCCTTTTAGTAATAGAGGAAGTTTTTGCATGATAGGGCATATGATGGCCATTTTTATTTAAAAGTACTCTAGGCACAAACAATGAAGCATATATCTTGATCTCAAAAAGTTTTAAGAGATATAGCACTACAGGAACATGTGTAGAATATAGTTTCTCTTTTGATGTGCTAAAATCATGAGAATGATTCTTTGTCCATTAAAACACAACATTAGATTTTTTAATTGATGCAAAGGTGTAACAATGCTTGAGTAATGAAGGATGAAATTGCGATAGAAGCTTGCAAGATCAATAAAACTCCTTGATTTAGTGAGAGTTGAAGGAATGTGCCACTTGAGAAGAACTTCCACTTTTGAGAGATCTACCTAAATTCAATGTGTATCAATACCAAATCTAAGATAGGAGACGGATGTATAACCAAAAGAATACTTAAAAAGTTTGAAATACAAAAATTTCTTCCATAGTGTAAGAAGAACATGTTCCAAATGTTGAAGATGTAATTTCCAAGTGTGAGGAAGGAAAATGATATCATCTTACTAGTTGATAATATTTTTTTCAAATAATCTTGAAATACCTCATCACCAATCACACATGAAAGTGGTAAGAGCATTGGTGAGACCAAATGACATCACAAGTCATTCAAAAAGACCCATTTTAGTTTTGAACATTGTCTTCCATGTGTATTTTCTTGTACTCTATCTTGACGATATATAATATTTAGATTAATCTTGAAGAAGACTTTAGCGCCTTGAATTTGATCCAAAAGGTTGTCAATGCAAGGGAGTGGATATTGATTTTTTATAGTAATTTTATTCAATGTCTGCAAATTGATATAAATATGCCAAGTTCCATCCCTCTTGAGAAAAAGGAAGATTGGTAAAGCACAGGTGGATGTGCTCAATTTGATGAAACCTTGGATACAAATCCTAAATTTTCCTTTTGTTTTCATCACTCTAAATAATTGATTATTGATACAATGAGGCATTAGGAAGAGGTGCAATAGGATGGATGTAAATAAGGGAATTGATTGCCTGCTTTTGGGGAAGTGTCTTAGGATCCTAAAACACATGTGAATAGGCTTGCAATAATTTACCAAGAGTAGCATGTGGTTTGGACATGGTGATATTTTTTTTAGAATCATTCAATTGTGGCCTTCTGAAAATTAATGCAATTTTTTGTGCTTTATTGATAGCTTTACATGCTTGCCTAAAATTGAGTATCAAATCTATGGTGCTCTTTGTACATTTGATTAAGAATGTATTAGTATCATGTTGTATGGTCTATGCATATGAATGGAATTATAATGATTATTTCTATCCTATTGATAAGATTTACCTAGAAATAAGCCACAAAAATCCATAGTGGTCACATTACAAGTGACCTTTCTAACAAGCTTTGGTACCAAATGCAAAAGTCATAGTGAATGTGTGTGTGATATTTGAGAATGAACCATTATCCTTGCATTTAAGTGAATGTAAATGAGTATGTGGATCCATAAAACAATATATTTTATTGACAATGGACCTCATGATCAATTTTTTCAAAGAGCCATTAATGATAATATGATCCATAGAGAAATCATGTATTAAGTGAGCACAAGTGAACAATAAATTGTCATGTCCCCTTGAAGTAGAATGATGGTTTATCAAGGCAACCTTATTGAGTCTACCTTTGAGCTCATCATGTGTCTTATCATCACTAGAAGTCTTGATGAGAACATTCTTCTTTTCACATCAACAAACTATACAATTAAAATCTTCTTCAAGTTAAACACTCAAAAATATCACAAATATTGTTATTACAATTAGTCCAAAATCTACAAGACTTCCTAGTATTAGGAGAATAAATATCATGAGAAAAAGAGATATTTTTTCTCTTTCGAAGAACGTTTCTATGGCTAAGAACTCAAGGCTTTGGTTGGACCTATAGAAAAGGAAGGTTGAGGTGCTCAAGATTGGGCAACAAGTTTTTCTTTTTCCAATTATGCTTGGTTGAATACAAAATTTAGTGTTAAAAGGGTAGTGTATTTCAACTCACTAAATAAGCGTTTGTGTAATCTACTCTTAAAAATTTGAGTTAGAGTGGGAGTTGGATCTAACACTCAAAGTAATATCCTCAATTAGATGAATTGGTAGATGAAATCATGCATAGAATTTTGACATCCTTGTTGTAGATGAAGCCATCTGATATGCATATATTGATCACAGTTGAAAGGATAAAATATGTCCTTCAAAACTGTGACAAGATGATCTTGTGTATCGATAGGATTTAGAGCATCTTGGCATTCAATGATCAAGGCCTTAGTGACACCATATAGCTTCAATTTTGCAAAGGGAATCTTATTAGCTTTAGGAGCCTAGTTGTACTTAAATCAAGTTTCTATATCAATAATGCAATTGTACAAGACTTTAGGATCTTGAGATCCATCATAGATCTTGACCTTGCATTTGGTAGTAGAATGTTACCCCTTGGGGGTAGAAAGCCTTTAAATAGAAATGTAATTGACATTCTCAGTCAATGTGGAGACCACATCAATTAGTCCAACAACTTTTTCAGCCATATTGTCAACCATATGAGTTAGACCTAGTGGTAGATAGTCCCCCCAACAATAAAAAGAGTAACAAATATATTTTTTGTGAATAGACTAATACAAGTTTGTTGCTAGATCTAAATTTTGTTCAAAATATTAGACACTAAATAAAATTCACCCAAAAATATCACCATATGAATGAGAAAAGTACTTAAAAAATTACAACATTGAAAACTAGACAAAAAGTTACTGAACAAAGTATAAAATCTTACATTGAAAGCACCATGACACCAAATTGATTTCACCACTTTATTGGCTTAAAAAATAGAACTCAAAAATCATAATGCAAGTTTTGAGGTCTCCTCAAACATATGAAGTAATCATGACTTTAAGCAGAATTAAAAATATAAAAATTTCACTTGAAGATTCCTTTGAAAGAAACTTTATTCCATTTTTATTAAAATTTTCAAAATAGTAATCTTCACGTTAGAAATTTGAGCTCTTTTTAATTAAATACCTACCAAATGCTTTGCTCGATGCAAATTAATAAATTTAATTAGCTTGCAAACATTGATAAAAGTGGCCAAAAGCTATGAAATGAATCCGCGCCTTTAATGCTCTTCAATGCAGAAGCACGAATCAAGGGTACTATCCACCCCTAATGAATGTTTTATTAATTTTTTCAAAACAATTTTTAAATTGAATTTCGTGCACGTAACTCAGACCTACAATTTGCAAATTAAGATAAATTTTAGTTAGTCTAAATGGGTAGTAGCCTTGGTTTGGGAAGTGGGTTTGATCCCTATTGGTCTCAGGTTCGACTCCACTCCTAGGTTTAAGAGGTGCGACTTCTTGTGGGCGGGGGATCTGATCCACAGGGGACTAGTCTCGCCCTAGCTCACCTCAGGAACTCAAGATAAGGGCTGCTGGGCCGCTAAGTAGGGTCGTAGGACACCCCTGTAGTATAAAAACAAAAAAAAAGATAGACTTTATTTTTTTGGTAATTTAGTCTTAAAATGTTGGATTTTGACTAAGCGAAATATGATTTAGACTTTCTCAAGAGTTCTAAATGCAAAGATGATATTTGATTTGTTTCATGACAAGAGCTTTAAAACTTTGAAACAAAAATCAAATGGATTGGAAAATGCTCTAATGCCAACTGATATGGAATCAAGAAGTGTTGTAGTTAGAGATCAAATTTGACATAAAAGAGATAATAGTATTTACAAAATAAACCGCAAACTTGATTCCAAACTTTAATTAATTTCATTAGGAAAACATACATTATTATATAGACATGAAAATGCCGAAACTATAGGATTTGAGAATATCTTCCAAATCTTAGTTTGAAGTGCTAAACAAAAACAAATAAACAAATTAGTTGTCTAAAGCTAACTTCATAACAAAAGAAACTAACTTTGACTTAACTTTTTACTTCTTACATATGATGAAAGAAAATATATTAAACTAATAAACTAATAGAATAAATCCTATGCTAAAGTCTACAATGTCATGTCTGAGATTGTAACACCAAGATACAAAGCATCAAAATGCTAAAATATTATCCATTTAATATTATTGTAATTATAATTATCATAAGATAATATTATAATTATAATTATCAAATATAACAATATAAATATTAAATGCAAAATAAATATAGATACCATATAAAATATATAAATATAAAATAATACAAAACAAATATATAATTACATGCAACTTGGACTTTTAGTGTTGGCTTTATCAGATAAAATCAATTTCTCTAGTGTAGCGCATTCTTTGATATTTCACTGATATGATAAATTGCAAACGTTTCCCCATGTCAACCTTGAAATTGTCTAACTTGCATATTCACATAATAGTGACAGGATGGTGACATTGCCACGGTGGCAAAGAGACAAAATAAGGATCGATGAAGCTTCAATAAGACTCGGGAACTCATAAAGGCAACACAATGTTTAAAATAAAGCGGTGATTATTATAAACAAAAGATAGCGATTAATTGTAAAGGGGCGTGTCTTTTAAGGTTGTCTCCATCCAAGCGATCCCTCCTTCAAAGATATACATGAAGGTAGAATATTGGGGAATGGAGGGGGAATTAATAAGGAAGTTGGAATATATTTCTGAGCGTGAGAAATGTATTAAGGCAACTAATATCTCAGGACATAAATAAGGGATATATATACTCTGAGTTTGAAGGCAGTTATAAAGAAATGGCAGTAATCAGTAGTAAAGAATAATCTGCATTCAAAAATGCAGTAAGGAACGAATGGGAAGTCAATGAAGGAATATAATACTAGGATTTATATCTAACTTAAGGAGCTGATACTAAGAAGAAGTAGGTGTGAATAAGAAGATGGTGCAATGAGAGATATAGGAAGACATAGGATGAATCAATAATAAGGGAAGTAAGTTTGATATAATTATAATTACATATATAAATATATAAATATATAAGTTCATACGAAGCAATTAGTCATAATTATGTGTATATTTATATATATAGTACATATATGTGTAATATATATACGATCATGTAATAGTGATGCTTGCAATAGTTATTGAGCCTTATAAGTAGTTATGAGGCTAGATTCTTATTTACTTGATTTACACTGACAATAATCTTATGAGTGTTAAGAACAAATGGATTAAGGAAGAAACATACAGACCAAGAACAAGAAAGAAATCAGTTCCGTTCATCACAGTAGATTGCTAGTATCAAATATATCCTATATTCAGGTGCATTTCTGTTATTCACTATCTTACATCTATATAAATATTGCCATGCATAATAAAAGAATATTTAATGTGTGATTTTTTATGATAAAATAGATATGTTTGACTGTTTGGAACCCACCTTGTAGGAAGGGCTTGGGGTGTAAGCAAAAGGGATAAATGAGGCTAGTAGGTAGCCAACCATAAGGCACTTACAAAGAGAGCCGAGTTACCCACTTATGGCCCCCACCCAACTCCTCAAGGTGGCAAGTGCCTTCAGGGGGTTGGACATTGATGGGGAAAGTAGATACAAGTTGCCAAGGGAGAGGTCTATGGTATACACCCTCTTAGTCTTGGTATATGGCTTTGGGTGGACCCATCATGTCCCTTCTCCCAAAATCCTAATATGTTTACATTGTTGATAATCTATGAATGTGATGTAATTTTCTAACTCTCATAAGCATATATATATATATTTGCATATATTGTTCATATGGTGTTTGTAGGATTCAAACCCAAGATTGCATTATTGAAGATATATTTAAATTGATAAGATAAATCCTAACCCTAGTTGCTACAGTTGGTGTTCAATAGGAAAATTCTAGGGAAAATAAGGAGGGGGACATTACAGTGGTATCAGAGCATGTTCCTGCCAACCTATGTACAAGCCAACTCTAATTAGAAGTAACCTTCTTAAGTAGGCCAATAATACATTTATTTATGTGTGTGCCTTCCATGAGTATACTTTGTGACTTACACACTCAAGTGAATACTTTGCAACTTACGTGTATTTGTATGTATACTTCATGACTTATGTGTATTCATGACAATACTTTATGACTTACATGTATCCATGAGTGTACTTTATATTCAAGCATGTACTTTGTGACTTACGTGTACTAAAGTGTATACTCTGTGACTTACGTGTATTCATGCAACTTGCATGTATTCAAGTGTACATACTTTGTGACTTATGTGTATTTCGGTGTATACTTCATGATAATTTATGAGTATTCAAGTGTATACTTCATGATTTATGAGTATTCAAGTGTATACTTCATGATTGACGTGTATTTATGTGCATGCATCATGTATTACATGTATTCACATGCTTCATGTATTACGTGTATTCATGTGTATGCTTCATGTTTCCTAAATAGACTTCATGTATTGCATGTATCCATGTGTATTATGTGTTTCATGCTTTATATAATTCATATGTATGCTTCATGTTTCATGTCTTACGTATACTTCGTGTATTGCATATATCTATATGTGTTTGCTTCATGCGGGATGTGTCTTCAACAAGATCACTCAATGTATGTATGATCATTTTATGCTTAAAAATTATGAAAATGTTAAAAACCCTATTTGTCAAAATGCTTCGTAAGTTGAAAGGAACTAACAAATTATTTTATCTAAAATTAAATTATTATTAGTATCCAAATGTAATAATGAAGAGTTGTAGTTATCTAAAGTGAAGAGGTGTGACTCCCTCAAACTTGTGATATAAAGGGAGAGCATTTCATCCATACTACCATTTGAAGAATTCAATTAAGAATAGAACCATAAGTAGTTTTGCAAAAGACTTAAATTAGGATAGGGAAGATGTGTGAAAATGAGAAAACCTATGACCCTTCAAATATGAAAGACTATGAATCCCTCAACAATGAAATATAAAAAGGAGGGAATCACCTTCGTAGAAACCATCAATAGGAAATGAATCTAACAATCAACTTGGAAGTAAAGTATGGTTGTCAGAGGCAATCATAAAGAGTGGTGACTCCTTCAAGAAATGGATGAGTGATGAATCAATAAGAAATCATCACCCATCAAGAAATCAAACAATGCTTTTCCAAGATATTAAAATGGGGATATGTCAAATAGGAATGATAACCTTCAATTATTTTGGGAGGATAAAACACAAATAGGAAAATAGGGTAAAACTATAAGTCCGATTGCTTGCTAGAAATGCTAAACTATTATACATCTTTTTGGTTGACTTGATCAATTCCATAAACTTGTACTTAGGTATTAATTACTTGTGGGAATGATAAATGTTTGACTAAAACAAAATAAGCTCCTCATTAGAAACAAACTTGCCTCAAACTTTGTTTCAATATTTAAACCAAATGAAACATAATTTATCTAGGGAAAATTACCATTCAAACATCTAGGTCCTTTAAACAAATACGAAAGTGATTCAACACAAAGGAGGGGATCTCGTTATTTGAAACACCCCCATAACCCTCATGATGAAGGATGCAACATTTTTCTATCATTGTGGACTCTAAGAAGGGGTAATGAAGAAATTTATGAGTGTTAAGAGCAAATGGATTAAGGAAGAAAGATATAGACCAAGAACAAGAAAGAAATCAATTTCGTTCATCATAGTAGATTGCTAGTATCAGATATATACTATATTTAGGTGTATTTATGTCATTCATTATCTTACATCTGTATAAATATTGTCATGCATAATAAAATAATATTTAATGTGTGTTTTCTTATGATAAAATAGAAGATATGTTTGATTGTTTGAAACCCACCTTGTAGGAAGGCCCTGGGGTGTAAGCACAAGGGATAAATGAAGCTAGTAGGTAGCAAACTAGAAGGCACTTACAAAGAGAGCTGAGTTACTCACTTATGGCCCTTACCCAACTCCACAAAGGTGGCAAGTGTCTTTAAGGGGTTGGAAACTGATGGGGAAAGTAGATACAAGTTGCCAAGGGAGAGGGCTATGGTATACACCCTCTTAGTCTTGGTATATGGCTTTAGGTGGACCCATCATGTCCCTTCTCCCAAAATCCTAATATGTTTACATTATTGATAATCTATGGATGTGATGTAATTGTCTAACTCTCATAAGCATATATATACATATATTTGCATATATTGTTCATATGGTGTTTACAAGATTCAAACCCAAGATTTCATTATTGAAGATATATTTAAATTGATAAGGTGAATCCTAACCCTAGTTGCTATAGTTGGTGTTCAGTAGGAAAATTCTAGGTAAAATAAGGAGGGGGACATTACAGTAGTGTTAGGGTTAGAAGGAAGATATCTAACAATTAAATGCAGATTTGATCAATAAAATAGAGAAGTAAAACACATAGAAAATTATAGCAGAAACAAGACAACATAGAGAATTTAACGTGGTTCACCCAATGTGGGCTACATCCACAAAATTGCAGCCATCCAATGATTTTATTATTCAGTACAAAACATATTATGATCTCGCGAATAATGCCCTACTGCAACCGCCATCCTAGTTGTCACATACCAATAATCTCCCACTTGAAGATTGATCAGGGTCCACACCAACACAATCTCCCACTTGGAGACTGATCTTAGACGACACCACTGCACTTACAACTCCCATTGGAAATAGGCACCTTGGACTCTCTTGCTCTGTTACACTTTTAACCATGAAGACCAACCGAAGTTGAAGAGGAGCTCAACTTCTCCCTTGTCTCTGCCTTTGTAAACATATCTGCTGGATTGTGAACTATATGTACTTTTTCCAACTTTACTTGCCCATCTTCCAACATCGACTAAATGAAATGATATCTCAACTATATGTGTTTGTTTTTAGAGTGTAAGGAATAATTCTTTGCAAGATGTATAACACTTTGGCTATCTGTAAACAAGTGATTTTCAGCCTATTGTTTGCCCAAATCTTCCATGAAAATTTGTAGCCATATCATCTCCTTTTCTGCCTCTGTTGCAGCAACATACTCTACCTCTGTGGTGGATAAAGCAACTACCTTTTGCAATCGAGAAATCTAACTCACTGCTGTCCCACCAACTATAAATACATAACCTGTGGTACTCCGCTTGGTATCTATATCCCTTGCCAAATCTGAGTCAACATAACCTTTTAAATCAATATTAGAGCCCCCAAAACATAAACATTTATTGGATGTACCTCTCAAATACCAAAGAATCTATTTTACCGCATTCCAATGCTCAACTCCAGGATGACTCATATACCTATTGACAACTCCTACAACATGTGCAATATATGGTCTCATGCATACCATGGCGTACATTAAACTGCCTACAGCTGAAGCACATGGTATGTTGGACATTTTTTCTTCCTCCTCTTGTGTCTTTGGACACATATCCTTAGTCAATTTGACATGACTGGGCAAAGGTGTGCTAACAACTTTTGCATTCTCCCTATGAAATCTTTGCAACACCTTTTCAATATAATTAGCTTGAGATAAAAACAATTTTATGTTTTTCCTATCTCTTGTAATCTTCATACCAAGGATTTGTTTTGCTGCCCCCAAATTCCTTCATAGCAAATAAATTTTCTAACTACTGTTTTAACTCCTTTATGTGATCCATGTTAGACCCAGCTACAAGCATATCATCAACATATAAACATAAAATAATGTATCTATCATCATCCAACCTCTTAAAATAAACACAATCGTCTGAATTACATCGACCATAGCCATGCTCAGCCATAAAGCTATCAAATTTAATATCACCACACAAAGGCCCAACAACAACCATGCGTTGTTGCGGTGGTTGTGTAGAAGGTTTTGTGAAGGCTTTGGTGATCCAAAGTGGAACTTGCAACTACAATATCTGATAAAAAACCACATCCAAATATGCTTTCGATGGATGTTCATATCCTCATCCAAAGCTCCAATTCACACACCAGTAGGAAGGACACTTTCAAAGGTTAAGGAGTTGGGATTTACACCCACTAGTTGCATTTTCTTAAAATTTTCTAAGGAATTTTCAGAAAAACCCATTTCGAACATATCCTTCAATCACGAAATTCCATTATATCACATTTCCTTGAGGCATTTTTTGAAATAGTTTGCTTTCCTTGTCTATGCTTCCACATTTTCATGTATGTCTAGCAGGGCACTTGTAACTACAACATATGAAAAAAAAATCCCTGTTGTTATGCTTTGATGGATGTCCCTTTGTTATTACTGGATATTTGATGTAGCACACATTATTATAGTGCAAGCCTATTTTTCATATTGTTTCATTTAGCGTCACCAATATTCTCCACAAGAACATTGTCCTTGTTTAAAATGATGGAAATGGTTCACATCTCTCAAAACAATTTCTCTTGCAACAATCTTGGAGATGAATTTAGATGTAGTGTGTAAATCATAACATACTCGAAGGTTCTTAACAACTATAATAGTTGTACCAGGGGCCATGTTTAACAAACCAAATGAAATTGCTAACTTTTCACTATGGTGGTAGATAAATGATTCTTTTTCTTCTATTCCACATTAAGTAAAAGTCTTGAATCTAGAAATACCCTGTTGCCTTCATTTGCCAAGCCAATTTTTCCAAATTTGCACAGCTCTCCAATGTTTGTGGATGTGATTTGTCTCCTAATTTTTTTTAATTAATTTATCTTTCTTTTGTGTTTGGACTTACTTTTGTAAACTTTTATTCTTTCTAAATTGAGACTAATAGTAATTTTGTTGGTTATATTGAGGCACAACTTCCTTCATGGCAAAAAAGGTAGCACCCTATTGCTCATATCAGATGGCACATTGCATATAAAGGAGGAAAGATTCTAGGGTTATTGTTGATTGCATTGAAGGAGAGAGCTTCATGTATGGGACATGATCAACACTCTCCTTCTTGGATTGTACATGTTACAGCTTTCTCTAGGAAGAATGCCCATGTTGTAGAAGTTTTAAGAGATGAAAGGGGCATGTGCTCGCATTGAAGGGCTCCAAGAATGTGTTTCCATCATTACAATTTTTTTTTTGGAGAAGTTTATTTCTTGTCATTTATATGCATTGTAACTCAGATTTTTAGTCTTGTGACTTAATATAAAAACTGTAATACTCTATTTCTAAGCATTTTTCACGCAAGATAAATATTTTAGACTTGTGCAAGTTGTAAGAACACCTTTATTGTAATAAAGTCCAACAATTTTTCCTTCTCAATGACTATTTTATTGTGTGCAATTGATGATTGATGTATATTTATGTGTTTTATGTTTAAATCCTCAAATATCAGTAAATTAAAGTGACTAAATATACTACTAATTGATGTCAATTAATAATTAAATTGACTAAATATACTACCAATTGACAAAAATGAGTGAATAGTGAATAAATGTGACTAAATATATGACCAATGAAATAAAAATGACTAAATATACTACCAAATTGATCAAAATGATGATTAAGATTAATGACTAAATACACTACCAATGGACAAAAATCAGTGAATAAAAATGACTAAATAAGTGACTAGATTACAATAATCAATGACTAAATATATCAGTGAATAAAAAATGACTAAATAAGTGACCAGATTACAACAATCAATGACTAAATCAACAACTAAATATACTACCAAAGCAAAACAACCAATAAATGACTAAAAATGGTTTAGTCATCAATCTGGTCGCATTATAAATGACTGGCAATAAACTACTAATGGTCACGTGATCATGTTCAATCATTTATATGTAGTTTTTAGTAGTTTTTTTAGTCATATATTGTTGTTTTTGTACTAGTGTGTGTGTATATATACATATATATATATATATGTGTATAATATATTACATTTGTATAAATATTTCCATGCATAATAAAATAATATTTAATGTGTTATTTCTTATAATAGAATCGAAGATATGTTTTTTTTAGGAAGGGTTTGTTCAATTTAAGAAAAAGGGGTAAATGAGGCTAGTAGGTAGCCAACTAGAGGGAACTTACACAAAAAGTTGAGTTACCCACTTATGGCCCCCGCCCAACTCCACAAGGTGGCAAGTGTCTTTAGGGGGTTGGGACACTGATGGGGAAAGTAGATACAAGTCGCCAAGGGGGAGGGTTGTGGTATACACCCTCTTAGGTTTGGTATATGGCTTCGAGCGGACCCATCATTTCACTTCTCCCAAAATCCTAATTTGTTTACATTGTTGATAATCTATGGATGTGATGTAATTGTTTAACTGTCATAAGCACATATATATAAATATATTTGCATATATTGTTCATATGGTGTTTACAGGATTCAATCCCAAGATTGCATTATTGAAGAGATATTTTAATTGGTAAGATGAATCCTAACCCTAGTTGCTACAATTGGTGTTCATTAGGAAAATTCTAAGGAAAATCAGGAGATGGACATTACATACAAACTTTAATATGTCATATGCATTCTCATCAAATTTCTTTGTAAGCATCTTTAGAAACCCCTCTCTCCAACTATGAATGTGAATTAGTATTGGTATAATTGGCAAAAAATTGTTAGGGTTTAAAGGAAAACTTCACTTTGGATAACAAAATTTTCCCTTAGAGGTGGTAGTTTTCAATATTCTAGCCACTAATTACATCTTAACAATAACTCACTATCTACACTTAGGGTAAAATAAACTACTAAAAATATAGGGTGTGTATTTTTTGACAATTTTTAATAGATTTCTAACTTAAATTCTAATTACTTGGAGGCTCTTTGATAACTCTTCACAATGAGTTTTTAGACCTATTTTAAGCCCACACATTTCTTCAAGTTAATTTGTGGGGACTTAAACTTAACATTGCAAGAGTCTATTAACCTATCATAGATGTTTCTATTTAATATGTCATGAAAAAGAGATTATAAATCACCGAGGAGCCAAAGAAAGAACTTTAGTATCACTTGTAAGGAACATGCAAAATATACAAAGACCATGCATACTATAATATATAATTATAAATCTCACTTAAGGACACTATATATATTTATATATATAGCAAAAAAATAGAATATATTAATGTTATGGTGTCATTTAGAGGAGAAAATACTCTAATAGAGCTCATCAACTTCAAACATGATTTTTTTAAGATGTTATGCACTTGCTAAGTCATTAAAATATATAGAATTTAACTAAAGATAACTATTATTCCTCTAAGTTGAAGGTTGATGGATGTTTCTATTTAATATGTCATGAAAAAGAGATTATAAAACATCGAGGAGCCAAAGAAAGAACTTTAGTATCACTTGTAAGGAACATGCAAATATACAAAGACCATGCATACTATAATGTATAATTATAAATCGCACTTAAGAAGGACACTATATATATTTATATATATATAACAAAAACTAGAATACATTAATGTTATGGTGTCATTTAGAGGAGGAAATACTCTAATAGAGCTCATCAACTTCAAACATGATTTTTTTAAGATGTTATACACTTGCCAAGTCATTAAAATATATAGAATTTAACTAAAGCTTTTGCAGGCGTGTCATATCTCTGTGAAGAACAATGCAGACTCCTTGGAAGTCCTTTTTAGAAAGATAAGCGAGCTCAGGGAGGATTGGGTTTATTTCTCAGAGCTTATGGAGAAGGAGCACTCGGTTAAAGACAAAGGTAAAAAAGCTGTTAAGGATGATGACAAAGGACCTGTTGTTAAAGGGTCGATTGATTGGAAGAGATCCTTCGATGTTGAGAAAAAAGAGCTGTTGGATATGATCGAGAGGCATAGAAGCCAACAACTTGAGGTGGCCAACACCCTAAGTAGTTTGAATTAGTGTCTGGTCTTCTTCTTAGTTACTTTTTGTTTCCTGTTGGGTTTAGGGTTTTTCCCTGTTGTTTTGATGTTGCTAGGTGTTGTTGGTAGTTTATTGTCTTATCTTTAGTCTAGCACCCATTTTGTTTTATTTTTTGGCTGATGGGTTGTTGTTGGTGACTTTCTAAAAATCATTTTTAGCAACACTTTATATCTTTTGTTGTAAAGGGTTTCGAGTCCCTTCAAAACCTGTTTTTCCCATATAATCAAAACTATTATTCCATACATGTGGGACACTTACAATATACAGAGTCTAATTAAGTACAACTACTACTACCCCATACATGTGAAATACATAATTATCTTCTAATTTATAATAAGGAGCAACTTGCACATCATATGCTCCCCAAAAAATACTAATACCTAATACATATATTAGAATGAAAGTTCTTAACATATCGAATTAATCCTTATGATTTTGTGTGACATTATCTAGACTCAATAATATCTTATAGAATCTTATGATGCTTATCAAGCCCAATGATATGAAGATATTTCATATATTGGATATCTATAAACCTTGCTTATTATGTATGTTATGAACTCCAAATAATAGCATCACAAATGTTTAATGAATCAATATTGTATAATATATCATATTTAGAATTATCTATTATATCATGTGTGATATTTTTGTGGGATGTGCATATTGTAAGGAAGCTAAGGTAGTGAAACAACTTCCTAAACTAATCTTGAGAGGAGGATAATGCAAAAATTTATAGATCTTTACAATAGTTACAAAAACTTAAATAAAAATCGTAAGGAAGCTAAGGTAGAAAAACAACTTCCTACACTAATCTTGAGAGAAGAATAATACAAAAATTTAATAGATCTTTAACAGTTATAAAAAAAAAAAAACATAAATATCATGCATAGCACTACATAGTGATTTATGTCGGGAAAACCATTTCGGGAGAAAACCCCACACTCCAAAAGCCGCCCAATATATTATTCAGAAATCACAAAGATTACAATATACTTGCAAAGCAAGCTTCTCATAGAGTATCACCAACCAGAGATCTAGAGGCAAACACAACTACTATCAAACTCTCAAAATACATCTCAATACACAGTTGTAATACAATGCCCTCATAAAATATGGTTTCCTTCTAGGGAAAGTCAAGCTAATAAAATATCGACCATTAGATTTGAGACCTAATGATGAACGGTCCAAATTTACAATAATAAAATATGCATAAATTTGGATTTTGAGACCGTTGCTCCTTAGCCCCCACTAGGGAACACGAACTTTAGACCCCTCGAAGGTGGGTACCCCCTATACCCCCCATGCTTACCTATAAAAAATGCCTTATATAATTGCAAGGTTGATACACATCTTCCCAACAAATCTCCCACTTTTTGAACACCTTGCAAGAGGAACAAGAGGGAGTATAAACATCATCTCTTAATTTTTAGGGGCCGAAAGGCCCATAGACTTTGAATGTACCATCTAAACTTCTTTGTGCTCACAGGATTAGTTAAATAATCAACAACATTCATCAAAATCTATACCTTAACCAACTTCACCCTACCATCTTCGACCATATCTCTAACAAAACGATACTATACATCAATGTGCTAGGTCTTAGCATGAAATGTCAGGTTCTTAGCTAGATAGATCACACTCTAACTATCACAATAAACTATCATTGCACCTTGTTTTATTCCAATATTTGAACACAGTCTCTTAAGCCAAATGGCTTCTTTACAAGCATGAGTAGCTACCACATAATCAACTTTAGTAATGGACAAAGAAAACACAAGGTTTGTTGCTTACTCATCCAACTAATTTCACCACCAAATAAAGTAAACACATAAGAATTGATAGATTGTCTACTATCAACATCACTTGCCCAATCTGAATCCACATAACCATGAATATCAAAGGAAATATCGTCTTCAGTCAAATTATTATGATAACACAAAAAATACTTTGAGGTCCAATGTAAATATCCAAAGACTCTTTTAACTACATCTCAATGAACTCTACTAGGATTAGACACATATCTAGAAAGAACTCCCATTGCTTGGGAAATTTTTGGTCTAGTACAAAACATAATATACATCAAACTTCCAATTGTACCTTGGCAAGGCACTCTTCTCATGTCTTCCATCTCTGATGGGGATGTTGGATAATATGAAATAGATAACTTTGTTCCAGCCAAAAAGGGAACACACAATGGTCTACAATCCTGCATGTCAAATCTCTGTAAAATTGAATCAACATACTTACTTCAGTTAAGCCATAGGTTTTCTTTCACTCCATCTCTTCTAATTTCCATCCCAAGAATGTGTCTAGCTACATGAATATCTTTCATTTCAAATTTGGTTACAAGTTGAGATTTCAGTTATGAAATCATACCTTTCCCTTTACCAATAAATAACATATCATCAAAATATAATGCAATAAATAGGAAACATTCACCATTAGTTTTATAATAAACACAATGACCTAATTTAGAATGCTCAAATCCCAAACGCAACACATAAGTATCAAATTTTTGGTACCACATCCTAGGACTCTATTTTAGGCCATACAAATATTTCTTCAATTTGCAAACCAATTTACTCTTACCTTTCACCACATATTTCTCTAGTTGTATCAAATAAATATCCTCCTCCAAGTCACCATGAAGGAAAGCAGTTTTCACATCTATTTTCTCAACCTCTAAATCATAAGAAATAATAATAGAAAGAAAAAAACTAATGGATGTCATTTTGTATTAGGAGAAAATGTCTCACCATAATCAACACCCTCAACTTGAGAGTAACCTTTTGCAACCAACCTTGCTTTGTACTTATCAACACCTCCATATGAACCAATCTTTTTATTGAATACCCATTTGTAACCAACAGGTTTTCTTCCTTTAGACAATGGTACAAGATCCCATGTATCATGCTTTTTCAAAGATGCCATTTCTTCATCCATAGAAATCTTCCAAGATTTTGCATCATTCATAACTAATTCCTCTTCTACTGATATGGGTTCATCTATGTTAGTATTCAAAGAAAAAATACATCTCCAATCATCAAGTGAATACCTTTTTCAAGTGGTTGTCTATGCTTTGTATACTTACGAACAAGCTGTGTTGGAGGTTCTTCCTCTTCTAAAGATTTAGAGCTAGATTAGCTCTCCTCAACTTCTTGTCTATCCATGGTCCTCGATTCAAATTTCTCAAGTGTAGAAGGAAATTGAATCACATCTTCATGTTTACTATGTTCTAGCTGCAATGTAACAAAAGAAGGCTTAGTTTCTCTAAAAATAAAACTTATACTATAGATTACCTTTTGTGCAACAAGTTCCTAAAGCTTGTATCCTTTCACACCATAATTATATTTGACGAAGATACATTTGGAAGCCTTGTTCTCCAACTTTATTTGCTTCTCCTTTGGAACATGTGCATATTCCTCGCAACCAAAAAATCTAAGATGTCTTAATGAAGGATGGTGACTTGACCATGCCTCTATAAGCATCTTATCAACAAGATTTGATGTACGAGACCTATTAATCAAGTAACAAGCAGTGGCAACAACTTCAACCAAATTTTTTTGTTCTAGATCAACATCACTCAACATACTTCTAGCCTTCTCCATCAGTGTCTTGTTCATTCTTTCTGCAACTCCATTCTATTGTGGAGAATATGGAGTTTTCTTTTGTCTAAATGAATACCATAATATTTACAGAATCTATCAAAATCGTTAGAGAAAAAATATCGCACTATTATCAATCCTCAAACATTTTATTTTATTTTTAGTCTACAACTAAACCATTGCTTTAAATTCTTTAAATTGACTAAAAACTTCAAATTTACTCTTTAGAAAGTATACCCATGTCCTACTATAATCATCAATAAATGAAACATAATTGCAATGCTTATAGAAATCAAATTCAATATTACAATCGTGAGACAACCCTTCAACAAGGATTTTATTTTTCAAGGTCCTTAGGCCCTTTTCTCCAATGTGGCCAAGTCTTTGGTACCATAACATAGTTTTCTTTGCAAGTAAATTTGATTCAGAAGAAAGAGAACCCTTGGGTACCCAAAAACCATGACCATCTATTGAAGATGAAACCCTCACCTCTTCCACAAACTTTCTTTTCATAGAAGTACTATTACACTCAACAATGCATGCATCAATCTTATACAATGTGCCATATCTGACACCTCTAGCAATCACCATAGCATATCCAACTATCTTGCATCCTACATTAGAAAATACTACTTGCACACTTGCATCTATTAGTTTTCTCACAGATAAAAAATTTCATGCTAATCCAAGGAAATGTAACACAACATTAATCCTTTTTATTCTATCATTAGGAAACCTGGTTATAACTTTACGACAAACAATAATATTTAAATAAGAATCATCACCCAAGTACACCTTACCTCCATCAAATTCTTCATATTCAAAAAACCAATCTCTATTAAAGGTCATATAGAAAGATGCACTTGAGTCAATTAACCATGCATCATTATTTGCATGAGTTTCCAAAGCTACAATGAATGCATCACCATCTTCCTTCTTGGACTCATAATGGAAATCAAATCTCTTCTTTTTCTTCTTCTTTTCTTCTTTGTAGTCCTTATGAATATGTCCAAGTTTATCACAGTTCCAACAAATAACTTTGGAATGTTGTAAGACAACCATTAGCACATACCTTGAGGGGTGGTGGAGTAAAAGTGGATTTTGAATTTTGAGAGTTAGATGAAGGAATGGATGTGGATTTTGGGACATAAGGTACCAAAATGGATTGATGAGATAATGGAGGATTTAGGATAATGTATTTTGGGGCATGGGGGCCCAAGATGGATGTGGAAGATGGGAAATTCTTAGATGGAAGATTGGAGGACTTAGGAGAGGAGGAAGCTTTTGGAGGAGAAAATTTGGATGTTGATTTGGATGTTGATTTGGGTGCATTAATTCTTTGGTTTTCATTAGAATCCACATGTTTTTGGTTATTTATTTTTTCTCCATGCGCCTTTTTTTCCTCTTTTATTTATCTTGTTTTTGGATCAATTTTCCTTTTTGTAGCATGCCTTTTTGGTAGGGCATGGCAATCCTTGGATCTTTGTGGATTTTTGAATTTATGAATTTTTCTTTTGCCATACAAATTTATTCCAATATAAATGGTATGGGTACATGAACATGGATTATTTTGGTCACTTATGGATGGGGTGATGGATGGAAGATATGAAACAAGTGTCAATATGTGTGCCTTTGGTAATCTTGATTGGGGATTACATAAGTCAGATTGGTTAAATAAGGAGATAGTGAGACAAAAGTGGTGGATATGATAAATTTAGATATGTAAGAACCTAAAATGGATGGAGAGAATGAAAAAAAATGTGACATAAGGGCTCAAAAGAGATTTATAAGAGGAAGGAATGGACTTTGGGATATAAGGGTTGAAATGGATTTGAAAGATGGGGGATGTTGATGTTTGGACTTATATGGGAGGATTTGGGATGTGGGAGGAATACCAATGCCTTAAGCATGATATATGTAGCTAAGGACATGATAATTTGGGATTTATTTGATATGAAGGGGTTCAAGTTTCCTTTCTCATGAATTCCTAACCCTTTTCCTGAATAGTTCATGTTTTGACAAATCCAATTGCTAATGGTATACTTGTTATTTTGGAAGAAAGAAATGAGTCCATTTTGAGGGGGACAGGAGGTGGGATATATTACAAGTTATTTTAGGAAACTAGATTGGATGATTATGGAGGAATAAATTTGATATTTTTTTAGTTCATGGATGGGTTTGATAGAGGTGATTGGCTCTTGAGAATGGTTAGGATAATGTGAGGGATTAAGAGGGATGGATGGATTTGGAGATGGAAGGAGACCATGAGAGGGATGGGAAGGGATATGTTAAAATTTATTTGGAGGGGAGTTTATGGTAGCATTCTTTGGATTAATGGATTGGAATATTTGGATGTGTTGGAGGAGATGAGAGAAGATGGAAGCTTGGTGCTAGCAATGAATGCATAGATTGATTCTATGAGTGTTGCACACGTATGGGAGAATAATTTTTCATGTTTGTAGATGGATTATTTCATGGATTGGAGGAATTTTTTGGTATTGAGGATGAGAGATAAGTGGATGGAGTTGGATGAGTGATATGGAAAGGTAGCACAATTTTGTTTATGTATGGGATTTAAGGATCCCTTGCTAATAGCCCTTCGAAGAAATTATCAAAGAATAAAAATGAAGATTTTTAGGATTGAGATAATGTGGATTATAAGAATTTGGGAGACATGAAAAATTTGAATGATAAGTGAAGGATTCAATAGATTCAAGGATTGATGGTGAGGATAGGGATTTCAGAGAAGATTTGGAGATGGGGTTTGAGGGGAACAATGGATGGAGGATTGGTTTCCCTTGTCAAAGGAGGAGGAAGGATGATAAATAGGAGATGAATTGGGATTTGATGGATATGGGGAGGATGGGATCATGGTGCTAATACTTAAGAGGTACCTAACCATGACATCTTCATATTAGTTGAAGAAGTGGGCTAATATATCTTTAGAATTGGGGGAGAAGCTAGTGGATTGTTGGGCTTGAGGGGTGATGGATGGGGGGAGCTTATCTTGGTCCACAAGACTCCTACAATCATCATATGAATCATACTAAAAATTTTCAAGAAGAATAAGCTCATTAATATCATATTTAGATTGATGAACAAGACTAACCTCATCATCATCAAAGTTTGGTGGGGAGGTATAAAATGGATACATGATGTTGGATGGGATTGGGATGGGAGAATGTGGATTAGAATAGATTGAATTAATTTGATTTGGTTTGGATGGTTGGATGAGATGGAGGATTAATATCTTAAAGCTTATATTTTATATTTTATTAAGCTTAGATATGGGATAAGGAGGTTGGAATGGAAGAAGGATAGGATTTTTTGAAGATTGGATTAGTAAGGTGGTTGATGTAGGATTAGAAGACGCGATTTAATTTGGGATGGGGGTTTGTATTATGACTTGGATTATAAGACTAGGGATGAATGGATAGGTGATTGAGAATTAGATGAAGTTGGATGTAAATATGGATTAGAATAAAGGTTTGATGAAGAAATGAGATGAGGATAAAAGATGAAGATGTTGGATTTGGTTGTAGAACAATGTTTAGAAGAAGATACTTTGGCATTTATTTTTATGAGGATTAAGATTATAAGAATGGGATGATGGATGAAATGTTGATTAAAAGGTTTGGAATTTGATTTTGTAGAGGGATGGGAATTAAGATAATTTATTAGAAGTTAATTGAGGATTAAAAGAATGGGACATAAGGATTAAGATGAAGAATGAAATTGGATTCTAATGAATGGATGATGAGGATAAGATGAAGGTGAAAGTAGATACACTAGGAGATATTTGGAATAAAATTTTGATTAGGGGAAGATTTGTAAGTGTTAAAACGTGAAGTAACTAAACTATGAAATCTCTAAACCACAAAAGTGTTGAACCATGAAAGCACTAAACTACATAATAAATTAACTACATAAATGTTGAAACATGAAAGTTTTGAAATACATGTGCTAAATAATAGAGTGAAGGCACTAAACTGAAATAATGAATTTGAAGCAAGATTTTGTATGGGGTATAGATTTAATTTTAGGGTGGGGGATTGTATTGGGAAGATTTAAATGATTTGGATGTATGGAGGATTATATTTGTATGAATGAATAAAGGATTTGGAAGAAAATATTAGATGGTTGGCATAAGATGAAAGTTTATTTTATTGAATAAGGGGTGGATTTAAAAGCATACCAAACAAAAAAACTAGATTTAGGGGTTTAGGTTGATAGATATGCACTATTTTTGAACAAGAAGAGACACTAAACTTTATAAATCCTATATTATTCAAGTAGGAGTGTCAACTTTTGTGGGCCCACACTTATAGTATCTACCAAGGTCCCCAGTAGCTAGGGAATGTAAGGTCATGTACCACCTATGCACCCATTACCTTGGAGGCTTAAAGACTTTCCCAAAGTGATCTATAACTTTTCCACTTAGGAGTACATTGTGAGTAACTTCTCGAGCCTAACTGAAATATGATGCACCACAAATGAGATGGTTGAAAACTCTTAAGCTAGGATGAACAAGGTTGTTAGGAAGTCCTCTATATATTGTGAGGGTATATGAGGCCAAATCCATAGATAAAAGAGAAAATTTCCCAAAAAAACCTTTTTCATCTTAGCTCAAGATCATACAAAGATAGAAGAGAAATGCATACATACTACTCAACCAAAGACAAAAGAAAAAAGGTTATTTTCACAATACTCAACATTAATGCAACTAAAATTAGTTGAAAAAAGGAAACTTGGACAAGCGTAAACCTACACAAAATAGAGTATTAGGGTACGGTCCCATGGAGGGGGGGCTTCCTAAAAAGTTTCAGTGGGTGTTGCTGAGAGTTTTTAGGAATATTTTAAAGCAGGTGGTCCCATGAATTCAGTTTTGCAATTCAGCTTAAAAATTTGAGCTCCAAAATTTAAGGAACAAACTGGAGTATTTTGATAAAAATTAATAAATAAATAAAAATTCTCTCATTTTTTTGGTTTTTTTAGGAATTTAAAATTTTAAGTGATAGACAAGTGGTAGAAAAATTTCCTAAGTTGTAGGCGCAATTTCTAGCCCCACCTCAATTTCACCCGCTGAAATTTGTAGTCCTAAAAGGTAGGGGCTACTATTTTCCAAGAAAAGATTCCAATTAATCCTGTAGCATAAATCTTTTTTCTTCATGGGACCACTTGATCCATGAAAATAGAAGCCCAAGCCCCCCATGAGACCATTCAGTTAGTTTTGAATATTGGCCTTGGATAAGAATAGAAAATAGAGACTTAACATGAAAAAAAAGAAATATATATTTTTTTAAAGTGACTATACAAAGAGTGTTAGCACTAAAAAAAAAAAAGGAAAAACAAATGAAGGTGACAATCCACCAATAGGCACTAGCGAGTCATGAAACTACGGAAGTGCCAATTTATGAAAGCATCGATCCATGGAAATATTAATCTATGTATGCATCAAAACATGGTGCATAAGCATCAATTCACAAAGGAAAAGTGATGAACTATGTATATGCATAACTAGGGACCTGCATAGAATAATACATAAATGTTAGTGACTTTTTAAAAAATAGAAAGGCCCTACAAAATATAATTCTACTAATGATGAAAATAGTTGGGAGATAAGTTAGCAACTAGACAAAATTTGAAAAACCTAGAGTGCTAGAAAAAAAAATAAATATCCCTAGGCATGAAAGCATTAAATGAAAAAAGTAGAAGTGCTAATATGCATAAGTGCCAATTCATGGAAGTGCTAATCTTGAGGAGCGTCGATCCTAAGAGTGTAAGCACTAAACTGAGCTAGGAAAAAATGCCTATAAGAAAACACATTTTCTTATAAATAGAAGGTTATAAAAAGATGAAAAGGGATGAAACAAGGATAATGATCTACACAAAAAATGATAAGGAGTGAAAAAAAATAGTAAGACAAATATAAAAAATAAGACAAAATTCATGGAATAGAAAAAATGTGAAAGCACAAATTTATATGCAGGTGTCAATTTGGATGGTTTAAGCATTAAAACATAGCGTGTAAGTGTTAAATTGTGAACTTTCACATAAAAAATCATAAAAAACTTAAATAAAGATTAGTGATAGGTACATGGGTCCCACCGAGGATGCTAGAATGAAGGCAAGGAAAAAAGTAAGTGTACAAACACAAATAATTACAACACCTTAATGGACCCTTATACCTTGTTTCTCTTTGCTCATGTGATTTAGGTGAAATAGAGTGCACACAATGCTCCACATGATGCAATCTTTGTATGATGGATCAATGGTGGAATGTGGTTGCTTAGTAGACCAACAACATGACTATAGGATTAGGATAGATGATCAAATGGATAACATGATAGTATGTAAATAGATTACATGAAATGGTAGCATATGGATAGAATGAAATTGGATGATCAAATGGAATGAGAGGCCTCTAATTTATAGATTTTCCAAGAGGGAGATGAAGGTCCAATGTGAAAATTTGATGGAGGGATAGGATTTGAGGAGAATGGAGACATGGATTGAAGTTGTAGTCATGTGACAAGTGTCATATGAACTGTAAGAGCTAGATATTCTCACACATGTGTGAGAAAGATGGTATATGTGGGATATATGCTCACACATGTGAGAAAAAGGAGTGGGATAATTCAAAAGATCAAGGAGTGATGTGGAGGCTTAGCATGCCTCCAAGATGGCATGCTCACACATATGTGACCAAGGTGTGGATAGGGTTAGCATAATCACACATGTGGGACCATGGGAGGGTTGAGATGGAAGTCAAATATTCTTTTAAGAGTGCATGCTCACACATGTGTGAGAAAAGAGTGAGATAAGATGGCATGATCACACATATGGGAGCATGGGAGGAGAGGGCACACAAGTAAAATGAATGAAAGTTTATATTTTAGTCCATGTAGATGGATTTAATGGCTATGATTAAAAGGACAAGGATCAATGATGACATGGATTTAAATATTAGAGGAAATGGTAATGGAGATTAATTAGTCTAATTAATTAAATAATCAAGGATTAATTAATTAATTAAGTTGAAAAATTAGGAAGTAAGGTTAATTAGATTGATTAATTAATTAAACTTAGGGAAGAAGTGAAAATTAATGGCAAAGGGTATTAATTGAATAATAATTTATTTAATTAATTACAAGCATGTGGTAAAGTTAGTATGGAAAATTGATGGTAAATTTTGGATGTCTATGGTATGCAAGGGGATTTTAATAGTGGGATTAAAATTAGTGGTTAGTTTGTTTCTAAGAAAGTCAAGTTAAACATTATAATAGTATGTTTATCACGTTCCTAAAGGGGTATAAAATGAAGGTGTAAAGTATCCATACTATGCACTTCCCTTATAATTTGATACAAAATTATATTGAATAATATTAAATTATACACACATGATTATTTATAATACATTTATAAACTATTTTACATGGTCAAAGATTTGGTTATAGTTAATGCTATTTAAGATTTTGAGAACTTACAAGTATTTATATTTTCTAATTTAGTTTATGCTAATTGTATGCTAATTGAATACTTTTGTAGATAAGTCGTGGAAATAAAATAAAGAATACAACTCTCAAATTAGAAAGAATCTCTTACTATTAAACTTCTCTAGAACCAAAGATAAAAATAGTATTTTATGGATTGAATAATATTACAAGCCAATAAGAATCTTCACTAGTGAATTCCTAATTAACTAATAAATATTTTGCAATTGATATTTACATAAAACAAACATTAAGTGCATGAATTGAGAAACTAAAATAATAAATGTACCAACATGAAGAAACTTATAAATTCCCTTTTTTTCCAATAATATTGATGGAGGTTCCATTGGACCTCTTGACTTGTAACTTATTACTTAATTTAAAATATTTGTCATTTTACAATATCAACTTGTAATAATAGAAAACAAGATTACAAGATTATATCTTGTCAATAAGAGAAAATACTAACAACTTGAGCTTATAACAATCATTGTACCAATACAAGAACAACTAAAATAAAAAAATCCGCATATACTACCTATTACTAGAAATATAAAAATGAACTTAGGGAATTCCACTATTTCCTCACACTAGAACCCAATGTTCTCTAAACATATTATAACTTTATAAAGGTCTAATTTTAATTTTATCTTTATAAGATAAATAATTGAGAGACAAATATGGATTTAATTAATAGAGCTAATATTTTCGTAGATTCTTTAAAAAATGATAGAGTATATATATTAATTTACGTACTTGAAGCATGCAGACTCTCTTATTATTGTGTATTGTCTAGCACATGGTGAACTTGCTTGAAGTGCCACAAAAGATAATTAGATAGGCCACATATTTAGATACATGGTTTTTATATCTTAATCTCATTTAAAAGATATATACTTTTGAGTTGAACTAATATGATATCTTTGATTTAGATCTTGGAAAATATTCAAATAAATAACACTCTAAATTACTAAACTTTAGATGTGTTATATATATAGACAAAAATATTATACAAAAATTCAAAATGGAGAAGATATTCTTAAATGCAATTTAAAATATATTAAACTATAAAAAATATTATTAATATAAATATTTTGTACATGTCATTCTCTTTTATTTAATAATGTCATTGTTTACAATTAAGTTTTATCATACTATAAATCTAATCCTATTCTTGTAAGATGTTAATAGATACATCTCATAGTTACATTACTCTTTGAACTCACAATAAGAAACCATTAACCATTAGGTCACGTGGTGAATTTACTCTAGAGATAATGAGAACAAAGATACCATTGGGGTAAATAAGTATCACCATTTTCTTGCATGAACACCATTGTTGCAGAGAAGACATCAATTGAGTATATTATTATGAGGATATTATTAGTCTTTATAATAACTCATATCACAAAGATCATTTGTTGTAATCACAAACTATAAATTTAAGTTTTGAAATAGTAGTTGTATATTCTCAACCACTAATTAGAGTAGTCTACAACATAAGCTTTTAGATATACACATCGATTAATATTCTTAGTAAATTTGTGAAATTATAATCTTAATGTTATAAAAAAATATTTATGAGTAATGTGTAAATAATGAATTTTTAAAAATGAAATTATATTTATTTGAATGTTATTGTAATATTCTCAGTTAAAATATTTAAAATAATTTTTTATAGACAGTCTATTGATTTAATAGAATTTCTTTTTATGAACTTCAAGATAATCGGGCTAAGAATTATAATAAAATAAATAATACGGAGGATGCTATATGCAAGATTGTTAACATAATGTACAATATGGTGTGGCACTTTGTGTGGTGATTCTATAGGCCAAGCTTTACAAAAAGGAAAAACATGCAAGAGAGCTCCATGATCAAGAGCAAGAAGAAATAAAATATGTCACTATGAGGGACCCTATGAGGAAAAACTGAACACCTTATGCAAGGACTGGAAGAATCTTACTACTCATTATGGGTTGTAAAGACCTGCTCCATTGCTATCTCTTGATTGTCCTTGGGTTGTTTTTTGTTTTGATATGTATTTTTAATTTTTTTCTAGTAGTATTGTGATTCCTCTCATAACTATCAAGATTGTTACTTTATTAAAAAGATTTGATATTATGATGTAAAGCTTTTGTTCTTTTTTGTTTAATTCTTACTTAAATTAGTTGTTTTTCTTGACTGTTATTATTTTTTAACTGCTTCTTTTTTAAGAAATTGAGACCCTTATTTTCCATATTTATGATATCAAAAACTATATAAATCTATTTTTGAAAAACAACTATAAAATAAAATTACATTTTAAAATAACACATAAAAAAAGACAATACAATCCTAAAAATTAACTAAATAGCTATAAAATCCATATGAAAAATACCCATTTAAGACTAAACTACCAGAGCAATAAAACTTGGATAAATAAGGGAAGACCCATAGCATTTAAAACAACCTAACTCATAAAAAGCAAATGAAAGCTCAATACTTCAAATAGGAAGACTGGAAGTGCATAGCCTTTTTTCTATTCACATCAATACACTAAAGATTTGCAATGTTTTGAGCTTTTCTCACCAACTTTTTGGAACCAGTTTGGAAATAAAACCATCCATCTAATGGTTGAATATTGCCAAATTTAAGAGCTAAGGGTCCAAGATCATATTTCTGCTTTTATGCTTATCTCCAAAGATTATTTGTATCATTGAAAAGATGCTTTCAATAATGTACCAACTCAAATCAGGGGGTTGGTAGTTTCCATACACCCCACCTTTTCCATGGTTCCTTCAAGAACTAGACAGTAGACAGACAAGTGCCTTAGTACAAAACTTTTCCTGACATGAATCTGAAAATCATAAAGCTGTGCAAACAGGCATGGTTGCCTTGATCACATCAGTCTGGGTATTCCTCTTCCTTACCTTTTTCTTTTCCAAATGGGCTGTCACCTCAATCAATATTATTGACTTCCATGCCACACCATCTTATATGCTTTTATTACTCTTACTACCCGTGAGTGCAGGCAGCCATGAAATTCTCCACTTGAAGAAAAAAATGATACTGTTTTGCTCCATAATTTTTTTTTTTTTGTACAATGGTGATATCTCAAACGTGACTGCGATTCTTCAGCATGCTTGTCCTATATATTTCATCATGGAGGGCTTTCTTCTTGTCTGCATTCAAACTTTACAGTGTACATATTATACAAATCCAACCTTGCATGGTTAATTTTGTAGAATTGCTTAAGACTTGGTCAGTACTAGGAAAGTTTGTTTTTAATTGATCTGTCTGAGAAGTCCAGCTGAAGCTTCTTATTTTTCTTACTTATATAATTATAGTTACAGTGGTAGCAAGAGGTGGAATGTAATGATGTCCATGTGTTATCAAAAAATATTATAAAGTTAATACAAAAGTAATATTCGTCTACTCCACTCATCGGTGGTTTTGGTCCTCTCTCTTCGATCTTCGTCTGGCTTCCTTCGAGCTAGTTTAATCTTTTTGTGGTACATCCAGGGTTTTGTGCCTTGTGCCCGGGTTTCAACTAGATATTCTAGTTTTTAATTCGAACAATTTGTATTGCTCCTGTTGGTGAAAGTCTTTAAAATCTTTGTATTTTCTGGCTTTCAGCCATTTGCTACTTTGGGGTCTTACAAGAATTTTTTCTCCTTCTGCAACCCTTCGGACACTATGCAATGATAAAAAATGTAATGTTTACAAATTCACAAAGGTTCAAACCTTAAGTGGAATGTAATGGTGTAGACGTGTTAACAAAAAAATATTAAAAAGTCAATACAAAAGTAATAAAAATACAAACAAATAAAATTACCATATTCATGTGTATAGTTATTTTAACCATAATAAATAAAATAATTTTAATAAAACAATTATGTACTTTAGTAAATAAAATAGTAAATAATACTCTTAAAACAACTGTATGATTAACTATACCATCAAAGGTATGGCGTGATGATAAAAAAATGTAATGTTTACAAATTCACAAAGGTTCAAACCTTAGGTGAAATGTAATGGTGTAAACGTGTTAACAAAAAAAATTATAGAATGGATACAAAAGTAATAAAAATACAAACTAATAAGATTATTGTATGTATGTGCATAGTTATTTTAATCATAATGAATAAAATAATTTTAATGAAATAATTATGGACTTTAGTAAATAAAATAGTACATGATACTCTTAAAACAACTATATGATTAACTATACCATCAAGGGTATGGTGTGATGATAAAAAATGTAATGTTTACAAATTCACAAAAGGTTCAAACCTCAAGAGAAATGTAATGGTGTAGACGTGTTAACAAAAAATATTATAAAATCAATACAAAAGTAATAAAAATACAAACAAATTAGATTATTGTATTTATGTGTATAGTTATTTTAACCATAATGAATAAAACAATTTTAATGAAATAATTATGTACTTTAGTAAATAAAATAGAACATAATACTCTTAAAACAATTATATGATTAACTATACCATCAAGGGTATGGTGTGGTGATAAAAAATGTAATGTTTACAAATTCACAAAGGTTCAAATGGAATCTAATGGTGTAGATGTGTTAACAAAAAATATTAAAAAGTCAATACAAAAGCAACAAAAATACAAGCAAATAAAATTGTTGTATTTGTGTGTATAGTTATTTTAATCATGATGAATAAAATAATTTTAATGAAATAATTATGTGCTTTAGTAAATAAAATAGTACATAATACTCTTAAAACAATTATATGATTAACTATACTATCGTAATACTCTTGGAAATCCACTTATTTAGAAACCAATTCTCATGCTACTTGTGATTGACTTGGACGGAAGTCCTAAAATAAAGTGGTAGACCATATTGAGGAAAAAAATTAGAGGAAGTGAGGAGGAAGATACACTATGAGATGGGACAATATTATAAGGGATGATCATGGAAGGAGGAATGATAGATGCACTAGTCAAAGAAAAATGGAGGGTAACCTTTCAACCAATGGTTTATAATATATATAATCCATGTGGTTTGTTAATGAATGAGTTATGAATCATGTTAGATAAATGTGTAGGATTTTTTCCCATTAGCTAATCTAGCAAGTTCTTGTGCAAGATCTTGTTGAGATAAATTCACTCACTATCATAATCTTATTTTTCATGCTCAACATAACAAGGAATAATTACAATAATGAGTACATTAATAGGTACACAATTTGTATTAGATTAGCCATTTAAGCATGCACTGCTTCACAAAGGGAGATGAGGAGGAAATATTTTGGCATTAAATAACACTCAAAACCCTTAAAGAGTAAAAATTTAGGTGGATAAAATGACCAATGGGATGATAAAAAATTAAAAAATATTCAATAATCAAATCTAAAACAAGAACAAAATGAACCTCTAAAGGTTGAAATAAGGGTGGCTAGGGTAGGAGAAATATAAGATCAAGAAAACCATAAAACAAGTAAAGCAATGAATTATTATATGAAAGCATAATCAAACCCTATGAAAATATGTATAAATGATAATCAATCAAGAAAATAAAAGTATAAAACCCTAATTAAAAAAGAAGAGAATTCTAAGGGGGGGCTTAATTCATATTTTGAAAATGTTAGGTTCATTAATTAATATGAAGGAATTTTTTTTTTTTTCTAAATTGTCTAGGATAATAAAATAAATGCGATATATTAGCACATACTAACTTTGATAAATAGAGTGGAGAAATGGTCTTGATGTTGTTCTGAATTTATTTTTCAAGTTTTCAAAATATTAATTGATTCAATTGATGAATGTCTTAGAGTTTGAACTATCATTAGAAAACCTCGGGGACTAATTCTAAGCCTTGTGGGATTAATCCTAACCACCAAGAACCTAATATAACACAAAAGGTCGATCAATGTTGTATTAGAATGAACTAATAAATCGTATAGATAAAATATTGCTCACTTTCACCTCTAGGTATCTTAATTTGTTTTTGATATTAGGGGGAAAAGCAGATTTTGAAGGGATCTGCAACCCTGTACAACCAGAAAATCCAGACTGCAAAAAAGGACAGCCTGCAGCCATCAAAAAGCCAGCTCCCAAGCCAAGAACATCATGTTTTACATTTAAAGTTAATCTTGTGGGAACGAAGCGTCATTTCTAGAGAAGGCCCGGATGCTTTTGATTTTTTACTCGTGATTGTAATCCAACCTTCTTCCACTTGTGCTGCCTTTTCCTGCCAAGCCAACACAACACAATCCTGGAAATGATCATTTGCAGCCCTGGGCGAAACATCCTTGACCAGGTGTGCAGATTGGTTCTTATCCGAAGAGCAGGCTGAAAGAGAAATCGAAGCCCCTCCACCAGAAAAGGCAGACGGAGACTTAGACCGAGGTTCAACGTGAGAAGAAGAATCAACCCCTCCTGAAGGACAAGCCGAAGGAGCGGCTCCTTATTTTTGTGATTCAGAAGCAACCGCCTCTGAGAAACTCTTTTTTTCTTCAGATTTCTTCTCAACAGTATAATGATGTTGAGCAGCTCCAATCCACCAGTTTGCCTTTTTTATTTTTTTCTCAAAACCACAATGAGGAGTTAAGGTGGTATTTAGAGACATTATTTAGGAGTCTGTTGATATGATAGGTGACTAGGTTCTCCTAGGTCAAATCCTTGGTGGATCAAATCAAAGATAATGAGGGATATCAAAGACAACATTCACAAATATGTAAGTGACCTAAGTGATGACAATGCAGATTTTATTCCCTTTTTATCCTTTGGAATTGAAATGTGCTCTAATTATCCTCCTATGAGCATATGTTGATCATCGACCCATCTCTTTATGAAATTAACTATACATTGAGTGCATCTACATACTATAACATAGCAATATGTTGCACAAACATGTGTTAGGTTGGCTCATAATGACTAATGGAAGGTGGTTTGAATGTTAGAATTTGAATTTGAAGCTTGGGATTCAAATATCATTCTCATGCTACTTGTGATTGACTTGGATTGATCTCAAGCCACTCATAAATAATTTGCAAGGATGAAGTGGTGATCTCATGGTAACGAGTGAATCTACGAAAATAAATACTATTGGAGATAAAATAAGAATTTATAAATAATAAATATATGAGAATAAATAGAACATAAATAAAATGAAGATTGATAAGAATCAAACTATAATCTAAACTTCATAAAAGAATATTACCATTTGTAGATATTTTATTGCACTAAGACATCACCATCAAAGTGGGCACAAAACTAAATAAGGGGCCTATATTCTTCTAGAGAGGGTTAGAAAAACACCTAATATATTATTGCATGTCATGTCTGGATTCAACTGTTGAAGATTTGTTCTGCATCAACTTTTTGGATCACACTCCATGACCCATCATCAAAATAAAGAATTGGAAAAGAAAAAAATGACATACACAAATTATAGACTGTGAAAATCTGAGATCTTTGACCTAATATATTATTAATCCAGCTGTGCTGGTAATCATTATACACAAAAGAGGAAAAACACAAGCATAGGCACAAACTACTTTTTGGCAGAAATAAGATAATTTAAAACTCTCTAAAGCTTTGTTATCGTTCTTAGTCACATGACAATGTTGGACAGTGGTCCTTGGTTTCTTAAACAAAGAAACTATTTCGTACTCTTATCAACTAACCGTATAGTTTGTCTATTCTTAAGGAGGAGATGCTTGGCAACTTAGGTGAATCTGTGACATGCTCTGTTGACACAGCTGTGGGGCATTGCAACACTGAATGAAGCTTTCCCCAGTAAAATAATGGCTTCCTCTGACCAAAGAAAAGTTAAAAGAAAGAACTTAGATTAACAAACCCAAGTTCCAAAAACAACAGTAAATCTATTATATCGAGGTTAAATCGACAGAGTTACAGTTATGATATTAACTAACTGGATGCACAGTCTGTGTGATGAGATCATGGGTTGGTTGTATTTAGTGTTGGTTTTGTGTTTATTGTAATCTTCAAAAATTAAAAAAATTGTGGTTTTGTTTGCAAACAGTTAATATATAACAGAGATCTTGGCCTGCAGGTGAGCCAGAACCCATTTGATTACAGCAGAAATTCCATCAGTTTTTTGGCTGAATTACAGTCCAACTTGTGATTAGCTTATAAGATACCATATGATTAAGAAACAAAAAGTTTTCTTTTTAATTCTAATGCATGTCTTTATCTAATGATACCTAACTGTACTTACATGACCCAAGAACATTTCAGAATATATTGAACGTACTTAAATGTACCCTATCCCTCAATGAACTGAATCATATCCATGGGACTGTCATCCAACTCATGTGCTTCTTTATCAGTATACTTTCTTCTCTTCGATTGGAATAATAAACAATGACTTTTGTTCACTTTGATGCTTTTCACAGTTGGATTCCACCATAGCTTGGCCATGTGAGAATGGAGTTTACTTATCTGTCATGCACAGTGCAGCATCGTTTTCAGGCTTAAGGTCAAAAAGTATCTGTTAAAATTCGTGGTGGAGGATGCTTCTTTGATTGTCACTGGCTTGGTCCCTGATCTGGCACATGACCAGATTTCAATTTTTACAAAAAAAATTACAGAGCATAATGTGATTTAAAAGTCCCACAAAGTATAAAAAATATAAGTAGAAACTGTTGAAACTTCAATTAGTTTTAACAGTTTGGGATGCTTTGTCAAGAGCTTGTGACATTGGCACATTGAATATCTTCCTATGTGCTCATAAGAATAGTTTTGATCTCTACTCTAGTGGTTTCCAGGAGATCTAAATCATCCTCTCCTTTGTTTAGTTAAGGCTTTTTGACCTTGGCCTTAGGCCATGAAGCAGGAGATAAAGTTGGATTTCTAGTGACTGTCTAGAACATTCTGTGTTTTTTATTATCAGTTAATTTTAAATTAATTAAGATGGTTTTTAAAATGTGTCTTTTTTTGTGTATGAGTTTAAATTTTTGATTTCTTAGGTGTTGAGGAGGACAATCAAATTCAAAATTAAATCATTCTCTTTCAAAATGGTACCCCACTCATGCGGAAGACTTCACTTGTCACATAAAGTGTTGACTTTTAATCCAAGAGCTTGAAAATAGGGGTTTGCATGAGTTAGTATTAGAGAGAATTGTACCTCCTCAAATTCAAAATTAAATCACTCCCTTTCAAAATGGTGCCCCACACATGTGAAAGACTTCACTTGTCACATAAGGTGTCAACTTTTAATCCAAGAGCTTGAAAATAGGGGTTTGCATGAATTAATATTAGAGGGAATTGTAATTTGCAAGTGCCACCTTTAGATCTTCAAATGGAATGCCTACATATAAAGGAGCTGCAACTAATGATAATTTTGCATGTCATGTTTGTTTGAGTCTTACTTTACCAATTACTAGATCGTAGGAGCCTTATTTGAGTCTTCCACATAAAATTTGACTCCTCTTTGATGGAGGATGGTGCTACTCACAAATTGTTAGCATGAATTCCAACTCCTATTTTTTATATTTTCTTTCGAATTAGGCACCACATTGAGGACAAATTTTCTATTTTCTTATTGATCTTTCTTGGAACTTTCAGTTTGTAGATTGTCTCATTTTAGCATCATGTTGAAGAAACTAATAAAAGGAGTGTATGACAAGTTTGGATTAGCTTCCTATATATTTTTGTTAGATTGAAGGTGGAAAAATTATTTAGAGTGTTTGTTTGTAATTTGGGAGATCAATGGTGGAGTTTTGAAAGTGTTGGTTTTAGATGGTTTGACAATTTTTAGTCTACACATCTATTTTTCATAGAAGTTGTGCATGTTTTAATATCTATTTTGTATGTTTTTGATATTGGGGAAAACAGATTTTGATGGGATCCGGAACCCATTACAACCAAAAGCCACCCAGCTTAAAACAAGCCAAAAAGACCAGACTGCAGTAAGGACAGCCTGCAGTCAACAAAAACCAGCTCACAAACAAACACCATTAAGTTTTACAATTAGAGTTTCGTTTGTTGGAGTGAAGATTCATATCAAAAGAAGGCCCAGAGGGTTTAGATTTTTTTCCAGTAACAGTAGTCCAACCTTCTTCAACTTGTGCTGCCTTAGCCTGCCAAGCCAGCCCATTAATTTCCTGAGGATGAAAAACCGCAACCCGGGAGGTAACATCAGAGTTCACCTGAATAGGTGTGGAAATAACCGGAGGGCATTCAGAGGTGGGAATCAAAGCATCATCAGTAGAGACAGAAACCGGTCTAGTAGTATTCTCAATATGATTTATCATGGTAGCTTCCCCAGCGGAGGAAGGAGAAACCCCAGCAGGCGAAACCCCAGCAACCTGTAAATCAAAAGCCCCAGCAGCAAGTGAATCAGAAACTCCAACAACCTGTGAGTCAAAAGCCCCAGCAGCATGTGAATCAGAAGCCACCACCTCAGAGAAGCTTCGAAGTGGATCAGACTTCTTCTCCACTGTGTAATGTTGTTGTGAAGCGCCATTCCACCAAGTGGCTGTCTTAGACTTCTTCTCAAATCCACATTGAGTAGCAGCATGTCCTGTTTTGAAGCATCTTCTACAGCAGAAAGGGACCCTATTTTGTACATGTTTTAATATCTATTTTGTATGTTCCTAATCAAATACATGTTTATTTTATTAGAGGGGAATCTATCCAAATCCTCCCATCATATCTGATTTAAAAGTGTATTCTTCCATGCAATATTGAATTAGAGATTTCCCTATATGTGTGATGTCTTTGTGAGATTAAAAGAATAGCAAGAGAAGAGAGATAGTTTGAACTGATTTATTTATTTATTTATAATTAAAAATAGTATCTTTTGATTTCCCTTGAGTATGATATAAATAAAAAAAATAAAAAATAAGCGTTGATAAATAATCCTTCAAATCAAATCCAAGTTTGAGTTATTACGGTCAAGTATGTGTAGCAAGTCAATGAAAATTCCTTTCACAATTTAAGTCTAATATATTTTTTCTTAGATAAGGTTTTTAATTATGTAATAGACCCTTCATAAGTCTTATAGATTGGTGTTTTGAAGATATGTTGCAAGGATAAGACTACCCTTTGTTGTGTCCCCTATCCTTGACTATGTCAAATGGTATCAAAGTGGGATTAGTTCCTTTGGGAGTTATCAATGTGTATGTTGAGATGTAGTTTAAAAATGTGTTCAATAGAGGGTGTGTCTAATTGGTTTGAAAACCTATTCTTGGGCGAGTGGATTGAATAGACATGAGAATTATTTAAATCTTACAAGTGTGTGAGAAGTGGAATGTATGTAAAAGTTCAAAGAGGAGAGTTTTGAGCTTTAGTAGGTATTTGAGCCTACAAAATAAAATCTATTGGATAAAAAAATGAAGGAACATTTATATTTTAAGGGAATTAGAGATCTAGAGAGAATGAAGGATGGACAAACTAACCTAAACGGAATCGTTAATCCTTCATGAAAGGATTTGCAAATAGTAAGGATCCTAAAAGGAAAAGAATTAATAAAAAATTGGGACAAGATGGTGATTTAGATAAAGGGAAAATGTATTCTTATGAATTACAAGTTATATATATTAAAGAAGTTGTGGAAACCAAGGAAAATGGGGGTCTCAATTGAATATTATATAGAGGGATTGTATGATTTTACTACAAGATTCAATTATGGTGAATTTTATCAAAAGAAAGTGGTGAGGTATATTAATTCTCTAAGATTGAGTACTTGAGGAGAATTAATATTATTGAGGATACACAATTTGGAGGAGGCATACCAATTTTCCTTGAAGATGAAAGAATGGTTGAGTAGAAGATGTACACAAGGAAATACATGAAGAGTAAAGAATGTGTATATGGAGGACCAAGTTTTGCAAACATAGGAAGAGACTTCAAAGAAATGTAAGGATTGTTATGCTTCAAAATGAAAGAAAGACTATCCTTTCAAGGAAGTTACTTTAAATATGGTATACATGGCCATAGAGATTTTGAATTTCATCAAGGAAGGAAAAAATCTATCCATAGAAATTAAGGTTGCAAAATAAGTCATTGGAGGAAGAAATTGATGATGAGATAAATAGTTTGAGTAATTTTAGTTGACACCTAAGAACCAAGGAAGAACGTACCAATTTTTAAAGAGAACTACCTTGAAGAATCATGGGAAGCAAGAGGAGTTATTTTTGAGACATCAATTTCTTAGGACAAAAAGAAATTTGTAAGGAAAGTATTGTCAAGTTATTTTAGATGATGGTAGTGTAAAAAATCTAGTGTTACATCTATTTGTTAAGAAGATAGATTTGAAATATGTACCACATCCTAAGTCCTACCAAGTTCTTGGTTAGAAAAGGCTCATGCATCAAGACAATAAGGGAATGATGTGAAGAGTGATTTATTATAGAGATAGTTTTGTGTGATGTTGTGCCCATGGATATTTACATCATATATTTCTTGAAAAACCATGGAAATATGATAATAATATATTACATAATAGAAAATCATACTGTAAAATTAAAGAAAATTGTGATGAGACCTATGTATTTTAAATAAATATTATGTATAACCACATCTAACCCTAGATTCTCTACATGGTATACATCTATAATCACTTCACAACACTTACCTTGTAACTTGCTTCTTGTCCTAAAAATTTGATATAAACTAATCTTCTTGAACTATATGCATCTTCATCAGTTTATTCTTCCTCCAATGACTAATTTGTTCTAAAATCTTATTTTTTATAGCTAGACTATGTCCTTCCTTAGTGAAATTTAATTTTTTTCCTTAAATACATACCACATTTAAGGAAACTTCCTTAAGAGGATAGTCTCCATTTAATTATTGAAGCATAAGCCTCACCACCTTTCTTTAAGCACTTTATTTTTATTTTTTTTGGTAGGAATTAATCTTTTGTCTACATGACATCCTTCTTCGTGTCTTTCCTTATGTATCTTCTACTTAATTTTTCTTTCATCTTCAAGTCAAACTGGCATGCTGCCTCTAATTTTGTGACCTTAATGTTGTTAAATCTTCTTTAATATTCAACTTTAGACCACTAATATACCTTTCCACGTTTTCCTAGTCAAATTCATTAAAGTAGATTTGATAGTCAAATCATAGAATTCTTTTGTATTTTTTCAACTAGCATCCCTATTTGCCTCAAGTTTTACAACATCTTTGATATATATACAACTTGTAATCAATGGGAAATTTTCCCTTTCGTTTTTGTGACTCCTTGTCCAACTACACCCAAATCAACAATACTTATTTTGGGCCACTAGTCTTATTCCTTAGAATGGTTGAAAATTAGTCTTTATCCTTCTATCTTGTGGTTCCTAGTTCTTTTATAAGTTGGTTAGATTTGTGTTGGTTTCCTTTGGTGTTTTAATTGGTCAAAAATTGTTGGTATTCAATTTTTTTAAAAATATTTTTAATGAATTTCATGTATTTCAAGGTATTATTACTAACTTTTTGTCTTTAATTGATCTTGAATGCAAAGTCTAATTATCTTTATTATTTCCCTGGAAAATTTATATGCGCATTTAGTGTTATTCTTTTGTTTCTCAACATCTCTTAAAATTTGTGTTCTATTTGATCTTTTGTAATCCATGCCTTTGGAGGCTGTTTTACTCAATATTATCTTCCTCTTCCCTTCAAAACTTCTCCTATTTAAAACCTAATTTATGATTTCCATAAAATTCAATCCTTTCTAAATAGATCTCAAATGATTTTAACATGCACTTTAATCTTTCTTTGATTATATATTTTTATAATATATTTCATTTTCCTAATTGCCTCCAAGTTTGGACTTTGGAAATTTTTAGAAATCAATTTATTTTAGTGGGTTTTTTCATAGGAATGTTTATTCTTCAGAGGGATTTACTTTATGATTTAACCTAACCCTAGATTTCAAGGATCATTTTCCTCAAAATAATGTCTTAGTAAATCCAAAAAAAAAAGAAGGATTTAAGGCTTTCACACTTCTTTAAATTTTCTTCTAAGACTCTAGATGTGGATGATTTATCAAACTCAATTTTACTACATTTCCATGTCAACAAAGGTAAATTCTTAGGCTTGTAGTTGAAAAAGGTATCTTCAAATTTTGAAGTATTTAAAAGGGGTTTTGAATTATTTTTAAAGATAATATTTTTTGAAAGAAAAGTTTTGATTATAAAGATCATATGTAAGGAACATGTAACAATGATGTACGAACTCATTCCTAGAGGTGCTTTTGAAGTTTTGTTAGTTGTCAATTCCCATAAGTTCATCTTGTTAATGATATTTAAACTTCAATTTATTTAGGTTTAGTATTATTATTTTCATTGGTGTCATTTTCCTTGGAACCTAAATTACTTCAATGCTTATTATTTTAGCTTTTATTTCTTCAGGTTATGTCCCTTCATTTTAATTGTATTCACTTTTAGTTCCAATAAATACAATTCCAATTATTTTAATTCCCTCAACATCTATTTCCATAGTTCTTAGTGCTCCCATTGAGCATCCCCAACTTTCTAAATAAAAAGATAAAACATGAAACATAACACCTCACATCCTACATATCTAATAAAAGTAAGAATGGAGAATTGATCTCTTTAATGGTTGACACTATGACAAACATCATACTGGACTAGATAAACACTTTGTCTAAAGAAAAAGATAACATAATTAAGAAGGGAGAAATTGAGGGTCCAAAGGACTTTGTCTAAACAATTTAGAAAATCAATAGATACCTATTAAGAGGGTTGACATATATACATATTACTTGTTGTTGCTTGGATTTGTACCTTTGTTGAACCTGGGTTCAACAATCTAAGGATACAATGGGAATAATCTCAAGGTGTGTGACTTTGTTGTTGATATCAAACCTCCATAGAAGTTTGGTTCCTTTATGAGTCTAGATGCAATGTGTTGATCCAACCCAAAAATGATTAAACTAAAATATGACTTTATTCTAATGACTTGCAAGGGAAAATGGAGAGGGAAAATACAAAAAATGAAGGGTGGTGATGCACCAAGACTTATTTGAGTTTCCTCCTTGCTCACAATAGTATAAGGAACCTATAAAAACTTTCTAAACTCACAATTTTATCAATTCCTACACAAAGAATAAAGGTAAGGGATTTGACATATATCAAGATGGAGGGAATCCATAATTGATTCCTACAAATTATTTATACACAACATACCTAAAATAATTCATATACAAAGGTAAAAAGGATTTACACAACACACTGAAAGTGAGAGGAGGTTAAAACAAGGAAATCTTGATTAATTTAAAGGTATTGAGAAACTATAGTATTATAAATTATAGAAATATACAAGAGAATAACTCTTCTTTTAGTGTCCCTAGTTTTCTAGAAATAAGAAGGAACCTATTTGAATGAGAAATCTTGGGTCCTTAATACCCATTGAGGAGAATGCCAAAGAGGCATCAAGATCTGCAATAAATTTCATGATACATTGTAGAGAGCATGCTCATTCCCTAATCATATTTCCCATCAATTCTATACAAAAATGTGTTCCCTCAATATTTGATTCAAGACCATTTGGAAACATGAAATAAATTTCCCTACACCCCTTGCCATATCTGAGAATTAATGGTGCATGTGATTGAGTGCAAGGATAAAAAAAATCACACAAGAAATATGTTGCAACAATGGCCTAGAGATGCCATGCCTTACAAAGTGGTTTGCAGCAATAAATGAGGTATGGGTGAGTGTTGTTTTCCACCTTTGAATCCATGTTAAAGTACACAAATAAATATTAATGGGGCCAACAAATTAAATGTGCCAACAAATTAATTGGGCCAACGAATTTAGAGAAACTTTCAAAAGGACCAATGCCTAATTTTGGACATTCTATCCAACTACGATGAAATTTCAGCACAAGGCCACTCAAATTTAACACATTCTAGAAATAAAAGACTATTTAAGTCCTAAAATTAAACATGTCAACATTTTGGAAACCATATTTTTTTGGTTAAATATTAAGATCTAGTAGCCTTCTCAATTTGTTAGGAATGGAGTCACAACAACGTTACAAACAACAGTGCATGAATATCCCCATAGAAAACTAGAAAATTCCTTAGATTATAGGAAAAATGGAGAATATGTGCAAGCTACACTTGGAGGAAAACAAGACCACTAAAAAAGCATAAATTATTTTAATGAGAATGTAGAGTGTACAACACTTATTTGTAAAAACAACTACTAATCTAATATGTGCATGACTTATAGATCTTGATTGTCAAACTAACACAACAACTTTCCTTTATCAAAGATAAGTTTTCTAAATGAGCTGGTCTCCCTTAGGCCACAATTGCATTCACTACCCAACTATAAAAATGAAGCACTTTGTCTGCATGCATTAAATCATAAATACTACCCATGTAGTAAAAGTTCACTCCATCATCAACCTTGTCATTGTAGGGTAGCCACAAAAAATAAGTGTTAGATCTATCTAATGATGCATTAGGTGTACACATAGTAGCATGGGTAATTTTTTTGAAGTAGGTCAACATAAAATTGGGACTTGATGGAAAACAAACTCCCTCATGCAAGGGCACATTATTTTTACAACAACTAACATTATGACTGTTGGATTACAAGACCACTAAGAGTGGGGGTGAATCAATGGTCTAATTACAAATCAAATCTTAATTAATATCCGAATTGAATGTATACATATCATTCCATTGATATCACTTCAAAAATCATAGATATTTAATGTTGAATGAATCACAAACATATTGATTAGATCAAGATACTTGAACAAGAATAACTTATCAAACTCAATTTGAAAAACAAACAAGTGAAGTCATGACACATGGATTATGAGTGGAAAACCCTAAAAGAGATAAAAAACCACTCTAAAAAATTCACTTCATTAATGCCTCATTGGAAAAAACAAAAACCTCACTGGTTACATTTAATGTCTCACTAACAAACCGCTCATTGCTATTTGATTAACAATTTGTCTCACTGACAACTATACAATACTTTCATAGTTTTAGAAGAAGTAAACACAAAGGACTACTTTGTTTCAAATCACTCCACTGCTCTATCACTGTTTCTTTGAATGACAAAAAAAGAATATAAGACATTGACTTTCTCTCACAATGACAAACTTCACTCAAATAAACAACTCCTCATTCATCTTCTTGTTCAGAGCATATGCATACTGTTCTAGACTCTAATTCTAAAACACCTATATTCATTCTAAAATCACATAGGTCTATGCAGAGAAGAGATGACACTCAAGAACAATATCTATTATTCAAAGACTCCTTCTCTATACCCTTGACATACACAAAAACTGATAAGATAATCTTCAATACATTATAGAAAACTCTTGTAGATCCTTTTCTTTGAGTCACATTCCACCATGAAAGGAACAAAATCAATTTATAAATCAATCAAAGTTTTTATCTGCAGTAATATGATTACTAAATCATTTTTTACACATTTTTTCCACCAATATTTTCATATTAGTAGAACATCATGTCACTATATTCCTTCCTCATCACATTGAACATATTCTACAGTCCAAAATTACCCTCAAAAGAATTCACCTTGTTTTTTCTTCCATCGTTGTTTCAATGTAGTTTTGTAACCATGTCAACTAACTCAAAAGTGAAGACATCAAAATGCCTCTCAAAGATGGATCATTTGGAAATAGATATTATATACATTTAAATCTAAGCCTTTGATTATGTGCTCCTGCCAGGTTTATCTTTTAAACGAAATCCATTAGTATTTAAAATGTAAGTCTTCTACCTGCTCAGTCAGTAAGGCCAAGGAGTAGGGGCCGGTAAGGAATGTCAATCAAACCCTTTAAGTGATCTCTTAAGTGACCCTTAACTTGCTATAGAAAGTCACCAAACAACTAGAACTTAAACAACATTCTGCTTTGAAAAACCTTCACAACATATAAACCCTAGGTCTTAGGGTATAAGGAAACTTTAGGTTTTTAGGTTATGAGGTGTAGAAGTCTTAACACCTAAAACCCTATGAAGAAATTTTCCTCCATAGACCTACTCTTCATAAGTCTTTGAACCAGATAGTAAGAGATGAAGTCAATACCATCCTTTTGTATCAACCATGAGATGAATGAACTTTATCAATATCATGAAACAATAACCTTGTAGCTTTTGTGATCAAGGAACCAAACCAAGTACTAAGTAATGAGAGAGGAAAGATCCATGAGAAAAAACACCATGCATTAGAAATGGCACAATACTATCACATCAATGACAAAATTCAACTTGCAGCTTTTTAAATGAATGTTCAATAAGGACTTTATACACCACCTTTTACATATTACTATCATGAAATGATCAAACTATGAATGAAGGAAGGATTAAATGTATGGGTGTGAACCAAGAAATGAATGATGAAGCAACTTTGCATCAACACCAACAAATGCCATCAACCTAACTCATTCAAGAATCAATCTATCCACTATTGACATCAGTGAAAAACAATGCTAAAGTTAACAAAATCCCCCTTTGGCATTGATATCAACACTTTTTCTCCTACCCCTATGAAGATGGAAACTTCTTATTCACTGCACAACTGTTATAAGTTAGATCACTAGTTCAATCAAGATAGAGTTGAGATGTAGAAAAATCAAAGATACTATTTACTGTTCACTGTTTATTATTTCACCATTGTCACCACTTCCAAGGGAATCCAAGCAAAGTGTAGAGAAGAAAAACACTGTTCAAGTAAATCCAAGTCCAAGTAAATCAAGAAAACCAAATGCTCACGGTCACTACAAATGTCTAGCAAATGTCAAAAATGTATGCAAAGCAAATTCCAAAACACTGTCACTTGTTCATTGCCAAGCAAAGACTTCTCCCCTTTGACAACAATGCCAAAGCAACAAAGAACACACTGACTGATTGTCTCCAAAACACCAATAGACTATAGGAAAGAATAACACTAGTATTTATTGTCAAAGATTTGATAAAAAAAGATAAAGAACTACATTATGCATTTGTTGCCAAACATCACTGTACTTAGCAACCAAGAGCTATCAAACTATAGCAACAACATAGTCATTGTCATGAAGCAGTGTTTCACAAACTTCAAGGGTGCATTGTAACAAGGAACACTTTGATACTCATTCATCAAAACCATTGTCAGTATGCTAGCACTGTCACCTTCATTCACTACCATATATCATTAGGATGAAATGACTGTCAACGCATATCTCAAGGAATATGAAAGAGTGTCTGAACCACTATTAGAATAACTGTAACCATGACATCAGTCCAATATTGATGACTAAGAAGATGAGAGTATCGATGTTATAGTGGTAAACTGTCTTAAACATACTTGTACTGATTACTCCAATATCACCATGAATGACATAGACCCAATGCAACATATGTCTTTCTAATAAGAAGAAGAATATCTAAAACAAAGAACTAAGAGAACCAACTCATTAAAAAATAGGGATATAAAAAAAATGATATTTGAAGCTCCCCCTGAAACCATGCATAAATTACCCGTGTTATTGAAGAGGGGCAAGGGAAAGAACACCAAGTCTGTCCCTTAAGCTTTCAAAAACTTCCTTTTCCAATGGCTTTGTGAAGATATCAACCACCTGATCACAAGATGCTACATAATCTAAAACAACTTCATTTGTCAAAACTTTCACCATCAAGAAATGATATCTAATAGCTATATGTTTGGTTCTAGAATGCATGACTGGATTTTTTGAGATATTTATAGCACTAGTATTGTCACATAATATAGAAACAGGTTGAGAAACCTCCACCTTAATATCTTTAAGGGTCTTGTTGATGGTCAATGTAACACAACAATGTTAAACAAAATATTTCTATTCTATTTCTCCTGAAAAAGATAAATAACCTAAAGCAACTTATCTTCCAAGGTCTTTGTAGTTGGTTCTCAACTATTCTGATGTTGTTTAGTGGCCTATGCAACTATAATGTTCAAGGGCCTGCTGCTAAAAGGGATACAAACTACATCATACAAATTAATCTACGTTTGGAGATTTAAATAAAATATCAAAAGATAGAACAAAGCTCAGGACAACAAAACATAAATGTATATTTCCTTCAATTTAGACATACAAACATCATAATGAGCCTTCCTTTCAAGCAAATAAACCATAAAATGATACAATATATAGAACAATCCATACCATTGCATTCATTTATAGTAAAAATTCAAGACATACAATCATTCACCATTACTAAATTCCAAAATCAAACAAGAAAACATTACCAACACATCATTAAAACTCATAGATCAATAAACACAAAGGAATTTCATTCACAGATAATTCAATGGAAACAGTCTTAGATTCAGAATCTTCTATTGACTTTCATCAAATAAGAAACATTTATGCACAACATTCACTGGCATATGAATGAATATTGTTCATTGACATCACAATTAAAACTAATTCTGAAAAATAACATAAATACTATTGAAACTGTGAAAGATGTTTGTCTTTGCATATAAAATTGTAAAAGCTTCTAAAATTGTAAAAATTGTCCTAAATTTTTCCTTAGGCAGCCAATCTCTCTTCAATTATCTGACCTTTACAACATGGAGAGAAAAAATACATATAGACAAGTCCTAACACTAATTTCTCCAATCAGAAATTGAGATCCACAAATTTAGGGAACTGGAGCTGCATGAGATGACTTCCCATCATGATCTCCAGTTCAATTGTTGATGAATCTATATCAAAATCTGATGCACAAAGAGGAGGTCGAATTGCTAGGGGATCTTTAGTTGAACTTGTGTTATGATCCTAAAAAATAGGGGAGAGCTACCCAGCTGGCCGTACCATCTGATGCTTCATTCAAAAAAGAATATTCCATACACTTTATTCCCTTGTCTTCTGTTCAAGTAAGTAATCATCATAATTGTCTAACACTTGTCTAAGCATGTCCACATCCAACCCATCCACCCAACTATCCTCAAACTTTATTCTTTTTAATTCAGTAGAGGTGAACTTTTGCATATCATCTAATTTGGCAAGCTCCTTCTAAGCAATCTTTACTACCTCTTTGATGTCCATGAACCTATCAATTAATAAGTCATCACCATCATCTCCCTTCTGCATTTCCTCTTGAAATCTATTATCCCATTTGTTCCTCAGCTCATCAAGAGGGAAACCATCCTTGACAGGGACATCTTCATTCACTATCATAGCTATGATTGCTTCCAACTCCACAATTTGATCTGTCAAATTGTTTCCAGCCTGGTGTACCTTATTTCTATGGAAACAAATAAATGAATTCTTGAATTTGATAATGTTGATAGTTTTATCAATGAAATCTTCATTACCTTCTTCAAGGATAGATTGTTCCAAGAGTTTTTGTTGAGGCAGTTTAGTAATTTCTTTCAATTTCTTCACATGCTCTTTGTATTCTTCTTCTTGCTTCCAAAGGACCTCAACATATGTAGTCATATCATTGGATGATTCCAATGCTTCTTTATGAACCTTGTGGGCTTCAACAAGTAGTTCCTCCACCTCTTGGTTCAACATATCAATCCATCTATCCAACATCTTTACCCTGCTTCTCATCTCAACAAGATCATCAACTTCTTTCTTAATGGAATTGATGTTTGTGGAGCAAAAAATTGTATAGAAATGAGAGAGGATAGGTCCTTTGAAAACCTATGCAATTGATCTAATTTATCCTTGAGCTCATCTTTCCTTTGTTTATCTTTTATCATCCCATACTTAGTGGAAGATGCTACAATGTCAATCAAGTCCATTTGTTGGTTTCTTGTAGGCCTTCCCAAGTTTACAGTACCCATTTGATAATCACTCAACTACATCTCTTATTTGTCCTTGTCCACCATAGGAATGGCACATTCAGTCACAATCTCTCCAGCATCTGTCAATTTGGTCAAGTGAAGGAATCAAGCCTTTTTCTTGGGCCTTTCCTTCTCAATCTCCTTCATCATATCATCCTAGTTTAGGGGTTAGGGCTAGACTATTTGTTTCTTTTCTAGGTTTGGAATCATCCTCTTTTTGTTGCTCCTTTACAGCCATTTCCTTTGCAAGCCTATCAACTTTAGCTTTCTCTCTTTCCTCATCCAATCTCCATTGTTCCAACATATCATCTCTCTATTTTTCTAATTGCTTAACTTTCTCCCACATTTTGGTCGCTTCTTGCTCATGCTTGGCTTGTTCTTCTGCCTCCAACTTCTTTAGCAAGAGCTCTTTTTTATCTTTTTTCCTTTGAGCCTCCTCTGCAACCTTGTTCTTGGCTTCAAGGTCCTCTTTTTCTCTCCCTTGTTGGGCCTTTTCCTCTTCAATATCATGAATTTTCTACAAGAGAGCCAACTTCTCCCTCTATGCATTGGCTTTCCATTCACTTTCTTTTTGTTGCTGCAAAAGCTCTTCTTTTCCCTTATGGTACCTTGAAAGCTCTTTAGTCTTTGCTATGGCTTCATCCTCTTGTTGCTTTTCAAGTGCCTTATCTTGTGCTTTGGCATCAACCTCTTGTTTCTTTACAAGTGCCTCATCTTTTTCTTTGGCATCAACCTCCTATTGCTTTGCAAGTGCCTCAACTTGCACTTTGGCATCAACCTCCTTCTTTGCATCCTCAAACAATTTCCACTAGTCTTCCACAGTTAAAACATGTTCATTTCCAACATCATGAATGTCCTCAATAGTTGTGGTCCCAAGAGGCTCATGGTCTGATTGTGTAGCCTCTGAATCAGTGTCATTGTCATGAATCTCAACCTCTTTTTGTTTGTCTTTCTTAGCCTGCTCATGAAGGCTGCCTGTAGGTACTTCCGTAGTAGAATCCTCTAGGAGGGAAGGTTGAGATGAAGCTCCTTCTCCAACAGTAGTAGCTTCTAAACCTTGTGATTCATGAGTTTCTTGAGTAGGCATTCGTGGGTTAGCATCTCCTCTAGAGCTAGGAGGAAGGTACTCCAACTGTTCCTTAGGAGTTGTCCTCTTTGTTATTCTATACCCTTGGGTACCTATTGCTTTCCTCTTCTTTGAGGATTGAGAACCTGGATCCCTTGTCCTCATGACCACCCATTGGATGCTTCTATCCATCACTGTCTTGGCAAGTTGTTTGATATCAATGAATTCTTCCTCATCCCAATTTATTGGGTCCAAGCTTTTAGTTCCTATATTCTCAACTTCATACCCGGGGTCCAAAACTACACCATCATCTAATAGTGTATTAGTAATGTCCTCCTTCACCCCATATTCAATCATTTGTGGGATGGTAAGCCTTTCATAATTTATTTTTCTAACATCTTAGTCATCTTGCATATCAATCCAAAAATCTTCCAACAAGTTAAAATGTTTATCAAAAATAGTAGGAGCTATACCATTCATCTTATGCTCCAGATCAAAATGTTTCCTAGTTGTATACAAGCCCAAGTTTAGATATCTCAACTCTTCACACAATGCCTTTGCAGCCAAATTGTGAGCACATCAGTATTCTCCCAATTTCATGGGGAATTTATGGCATCTAGGCTTGTGTTTGTTGGAAAATTTTGTATTAACCCCCAGAGCCTAATAAATGAACTCCATAAGCACAATCCTATCACTGTAGCATCTTGTAAATTGATGAGGATGTCCATTAGAGCTTGCCAACCTAAAATAAGAGAACTTGGGGTATTGGATGTACCAATGTCCCCATTCAACAATGAAATCCATGGCCTTCCTGCTCATTCTGTATCCAACATCTCCTGTCAACCAGTTGATGATGACATAGATGAATGTATCATTCACCCTTCTATAGTGCAACTCTAAGGTTTGCAAGGTCAATTGATCATAATGCTCCCATGCCTTATTTTTCCTAGGAGGCTCTCCTAGTGTACCCACTGCATTTAATCTAGGGAAAATGCTCCTCCTCACAACTGAATATATGACATAAGAAGTCATAAAGAAATTTTTGCTTTTCCCCACCTTGAGCATTTGGTTATGCAAGTTGTCTAATAAAATCATACCCCAATCAAATTTTTTCCTAGCATCTAAAATGGTTTGAATGAATGGAAACATCCATTCCTTGAAGTATGCTGAGTCCTTCTTTCCAAATACCCTGGAAAGCATCATGATTAGATCATCTATCTCTTTCTTGAAGTCTCCCCTCTTGGGTTGTTTAGGAACCTTGGTTAAGGACTTCTTCTTAGTTCTCAACTACTTCTTGTTCATGTGGGACCTATTAGCTTCCTTATCCCTGTTAAACAAATCTAATGCCTTGGTCGCAATCAATTGCTTGGGGTTTTTTGGGGTAGGTGCATTAAACATGAGCCTCATCATCTGTGGGGATAGATCAATGATCACATTCCCTTGGAGGTCCATACATTGTCTTGATAAGGGTTTGTATGCCCCTGCTGCTATGAGTATGAGCTCTGGGCATTGGACTGATAAGGGAAAAAGTGTAACATGTGCAAGCCTAGATTGGGCTATTCTCTCAGTCCTTCCACTCACATCTTCATAGAAAGTTTCCATAACCAGCTCCTCACATTTGAATGGGCCTAGATTGGTGTTTATGATGTCTACCCACTTTGAATCTAACTTGCTAGCTGTAAGGTTAGCATCTTGGTTTTTATACCTCAGGGTGTAAGATAATTGCTCCACCTTTATCTTCTTGGGTTTTACCCCCTTAGAGATTTCTACAACTTGCCCTTCTTCTTGTGAAACTTCCTCTGATGCTCCTGACATTGTTTATTCTTACAAGACAAGCTTGAATTAGACCAACAGAAGTTATGAAAATTATTATTACAAGTGTTATCCTTTCACACTTATCTATTCTTCCCTAGGTAACCCTCCATACTTAGTGAAATTTCAAACCTGTCGGGATCGGGATTGGAAGAAAATTAGGAACCAAAGAGGTGAAACAAATAACATTATGAAAACTGAAATTGGGACTGAAACCGAAACTGAAACTTTCAAAGTTTCAATACACTGTAACATTTGATGACCCGACCTTGCAAAGTTGACGGTATCAGAATCGTGATTGGAATCAGTCGAAGGAAAAATCATTTTCAAAACTGGTCTCTCATGCGAAAGTTTGATGGACGAGTTCAATTTTGGCTCTAGTTTTTTTGTGTGTCATAGAGTTGTGCAGATTATCTCCGCACACCAACACCAGTTTGGACATGAGTTAAAAGGACGCAGGGAGGAAGAAATCAAACTCAACTTTGCCTAGACCAATGGGACCAGATCGAGCAAGCTAGGGAAACTACATGAAAAGGGCACAAAACGTAAACCCTAACTCATATGGCCCGTCAACTTACATGAAAACTAGGGCATCAAAAACCCTACAACCAAAACCCATAAGATCGACAAAAACAAGATCGGAAGGGTCAAGAAAGAATTTAAAACAACAGTAAGGCACCAAAACCCCTCAAAAAGGAAATCCCTAATCAAAACTAGGGCATGGTGGAATGAAAATGCCACCAAAAATGGAGAAAATGACAAGAGACAAACATAAACAATGGAGGACACAAAAATACAAACATAAGACAAAAGGAAAACATAAGGAAAACCAGGAAAGACAAACAAAACACTAACAACAAGAAAGGAACAAACAAAGATTCATGAGAGAAGTCCTGTGAACGCGCGAAGAACAATAGGGTGAACAAAACGAGTGAGAACAAACAAAATGGAATGTGAGAAACCTACCTACCTCAAAACACAACCAAAAATGGTTGACAACAACAGGGATCCACTCATGGACGTTCACCCGCAGCCAAATCACGGTCCTCCTCAAGTTCTCCTGGCTCCTTGTTTGTTAAAATGTTTTGAGTAAGTGTAATGAGCCAAATAACCTTGATTAAGGTTTTAAAAACCATTTCATGCATGTGAGGAGGCTGTAATTAATGCATTTAATGCAATTGGTTCAGAGAAATCAGAGCAAAGTTGAGCACACAACCAACATGTATGTTAGAGGAAAAACAGGAGTGGAAGCAAAGTTGAGATAGAACCGGGAACTTTGTCAAAGTTCCATACTTCATTCTGAATCTGACTTCAGTCTCCCAGTAGGGAAAGGACAACGAAGAAACAGGGAGCAGGATCATAACCAAATATGGATCTAGAACTTGACAAAGTTCCAGGTTCAAATCCAACTTCGGTTTTGCTCTCGACAAAGTGACAAAAAACCAACAGAGGGAAACCAAAGAAGAAAGGGATACAGGACCGAGGAAAAACCCATCCCGAAACAAAACACAAAATGAGACAAAACAAAAGACCAAGAAATGGGATTGGGAATCAGAACAAAATCTAGACTCAAATTTTTTGCAAAGTTTCAGGTTCAGATTTCGTCTCGGTTTTGCATCCACAAAATGGAAAATAAACGCAAAGGGGAAGGAAACAAAAGAAACCCAAGGGAGAAAACAAACCCCCAGAGCACAAGACAAACAAGACAACAAAGAAAACAACAAGACAAGAGACGAGGTCGAGACCAGAACAAAAATCAGACTAGGAACTTTGCACAAAAGTTCTAAGTCTAGTTTCGGTTGGCATTTTGAACCCACAAAAACAAAAGGAACAAGGTCTTAGGTAGAAAAAGAACAACTCCTAAGACACGAACAAAAACACTAAGGGAAAAAAAACACAAGGGGGACACATTTTGACCAAAAACAAAATGGGTTGGTTATGCAAGGAATAACAATTGGTGACGCGACTGGGAAAATGGTTTACCCATTTTCAAGATATTGAAGAATTCAGTTATCCAGAACCTCTGGTTCATGTACATTTTAAAATTTAGTATGATCAATTATGGAAATCAAGGTTGGGCTAGAACCTCAAATGTAAATCAACAATAACCACATTGAATTTGAGTGTGTGCATACATGGTGTATCTATTCTAGTAAAGGTTCTTCTCATCCTAAAATAACTATATTAAAGATTTAGGCTACGTGAGTTGAATCCCTATTACTGTCATGCAATGATATCCTAGGTATTGCTTCGTTGCTAAACAGGTGTCCATAGCCCCAATGGAGATACCTCTAGTTCTCTCAAAGCATTGCTCTACTCCCAGCCAGGCATCCATATCCCCGGTAGAGATACTTGAATTACCCTTCTCGTATTGAGTTTTTCCATGAATTAATGGTTCTCTTTTATTTTCTTTGTATAGGCTTACTTGAATAATTTATCTTTTCATATTTTCTTCAATACTCAGATATATCATTCTGAAATTTGGGTTGAGAACTACAATGGATTTCATGACAGTGTCAAGATTCAGACTTTTCACCTAAATCAAAAATAAAATTATCCTAAGACAAATAGGCCTCCATGTAAACAGATGTTTCTAATTATTTTGTGACAAATTCAAATGCGGTCTATGAGATTACTTATAATACACCTATTCGTTCTTAACCTTTAAGGCTACTACTTAAAAGGACACAAGACATAGGTCTTGAAAATGAAAAATTTCCACAGACATGCTTGAAAATACCTAAACCAACTTCTCTCCTAGTACCTTTAGCATACAATGAATAACTACCCCATATTTTGAAATAGATCAAAACGGAAGTCACCCCAAGACACAAGAACAAAACAAAACAAACAAACAAACAAGCAAAAGAACAAACCGAAACAAACAAACAAACAAGCGAGCCAACTAATTACATATGTACAACCAATCAGAACATTAGACCCTCATGGGCCAAAATAGTGTTTGGGAAATTGCCCATTGATAGGCAATGGAATAGGCTCTCCCACTAAAGTACTCAATCGAAAGGAATTTTCGTCGAGGATCTCGACAATTTGATAAGGACCCAATCAAATTCGGTCAAAATTTTGATGGTCCCCTTTATTTTCCTTGGTTTTATCCCATAATTGTACCAGGTATGATATCCTAAAAGCTTTGATTTTCACTCTTTTGTCAAACCAACGCTTGACAACAACTTGATGTTTAGAAAACTGTTGTAAAGCAACATCTCTTTGTTCTTCCAGATTCAATAAACTAGTTAGCGTAACTTCTATCCTATCATTATTTGAGTAGAATTCTTGTATAAACATAAGAACAGGTATCTGTAAATGGATAGGAAAGACCGGATCTTGGCCATAGACTAACTTGAATGAAAATTTTTCTAAGGTGGCCTTGATTAGAGTTCTATCTTCCCATAAGGAAAATCTGAGTTGAGTATGCCAATCCTTAGGATTACTTTCTAACAACTTAATTACTTCCAACAAATTTTTATTTGTAGACTCAGCTACTCCGTTCCCTTGTGGGTAGTAATTAGAATTATACTTTAACACAATTTTATGCTCATATGCCCATTGAATAAATTTTGCAGAAGAGAAAGTAGGCACATTGTCACATACCAGGGCAAATGGCACTCCAAACCTGGTAACGATGCATTTGTTAAGGAATTTGATGACAACCTTGGTGGTGTTCTTACAAGGCTGAGTTTCAGTCCAACATGTACAGTAATCAGTTGCCATCAAAATAAATTTGTGACCTATAGAAGAATTGGGGTTAATCACACTTGTAGACACATAAAAATGACCTAGGCCTGCAAGCTCTATTTTCACCACTTTCTTCCTAGCATAATTAAAATATTTAATTATGTCATTTGGTCCACTTTCAACTATTAATTAAATAATTCATAATTATTTAATTAATTCATGTCTTTTATTCCTCTTGATTATTTAAATAAATAAATTTTATTTATTTATTTAAATGTTTCACTAACCCTCTAATGTCTTTCCATAATTAAATAAATTCCTTAATTTATTTAATTATCTTGATCCATAATTCTTCCTGATTATTTAAATAAATAAATTTTATTTATTTAAATACGTCATTAATGTCTAATGTCTTCTCATAATTAAATAAATTCTTTAATTTATTTAATTATTGGCCATCTTATTCTCTTCATCCCCAATTAAATAATTATCATTAATTATTTAATTGTCTTATTTGACTTTTCCTCTAAATTTAAGTAAAATCATTTATTTAAATTGTCCCACTTTCTATTTTCTCTCTCTTAGTAAATAATTTAATTTAATTATTTACTGTCACATGGTCCCACCTTTTTGAATTAAATTAATTTTTAATTCAAAATAATAACTTTCCCTCTTAAATCAAATAATTTCTATTATTATTTGATTTTCCAACCACCTCTTTTTCTATGCCAATCTTATCTCCTTGTCACATGCATTGTCAACCCTTGATATGATTTTCTCAAATTGAATCTTGTCCACTCATTTTGAATTTGACCTAATATTTCCCTAGCCCTAATTGTGGGTTGTCTTATTGAATCTTGTCCATTGATTCTAGGGCATTTGTCAATCTTCAATCTTGCCCATTCATCCAAAATTGCATTTTCTATAAAATGACAATTTTGCTCTCATTTTGTCACCTCATGCTTACTTAACCTCATACTATCTAGATTTTTTGCACTCTTGTCATTTTAGCTCTTGTTTTAGGCATACTTCATTTCTCTTGGAATTTTGGCATACATTAGTCATAGTTTAGTTGCATACTAGTTGCATGGTATTGCATTTTCATATCAAATCCTTCAACATTTGCTTTGGTCTTGGCATAGTCACATATTGCTCACTCAAAATATGAGGGAAAACTTCATATTCCAACAAATAGAGAAGGCGTAATGGAGGTTAATCATGGAGGTTGAAGACTTAAGGAGATATCTTTCTTGTTTTCATGTTATTTCCTCCCATGTTCTTCATTATTACTTTGGGTTTTGATTTATTTAGCTTCTAATATACTAACCTAGATTTTTCTCATAGTTACATTGGTGAACTCGGTGCCAAAATCGCGCATTGTTGTTTTTTCTATACGATTTTTTTCTTTTTTGTAGGTATAGGTACGACCGCGATGCATTTGTTTTACAAAATGACACATTCGATATTTCATGACGCATTTGCTTTTCTGAATGACACATACGCTCTACTGCGACACATACACCTTGCAGAACGACACATTTAATCGATCGTGATGCATTTTTTTTGCAGGTTGATGTGTTTTCCTATCAAATCTAGCTTACAGACCCAAGCTACATTTGTTGTGCAGAGTGACACATTCGCTTTGCTACGACACATTTGTCTGGTAAATTTTTGCATTCAGGTTTTTCCAGAATTTACCTAATTTCTCTTTGCAATTTGTTAGTTTAGGGGTTTTCTAGTTACTAATGGGCTATTACAACATGTGGCTTTGAATTTTTTGAGGGTCCAAGACATCTCTTTGCAACTACTAACAAGTGGTTTTGTAGGTTCGATTGTCCAAGATTTTATTTTGAAACACGTGTTTGTTCTTTTTTTTTAGATTAGAAAACACTTCAATTGGTGCTTTAAAAAGAACATTTGGTTGTCATTTTCTTGATTGTGCTTGAAGGTGGTAGGTGATTATGCTCTCACCTTGTGCAAACTAGGTCATCAAAAAACCAGACCCATCTATTTTTGTGTCACCTCGATTCAATAATTGAAGTATCCTCTCCCCTTGCGCATTTGTGTGATCCTAGGTGCAAGAGAAATAGCTATTGACTCTAGGAATTGGGCCTTCCTTGGTGGGAAAAATTACTTACCCAAAGGTGACTCAAACCAGAAATGGAGCTCTTTGACTGAGCTAGTCCTGATTGATATATAAATGTGAATCCTAATGGAAAACTTAGGATTACGAGTGCAAATGTGTCACATGGACAAGTGAACTCCCCAAAACCCTATTGAGTGTAACCTCTTCAGGATGGAGTTCCTCCTTATCAGAGCTAATCTTGCCCCATGTGTGGCCACTCAATCAGGGGTTCCAAACTAAAAAATTTTGTGTAGTAACCAAAATCCTTCTATTTGCTAGTGCAACAATGGTCGTTGTGAAGGCATCCACATTCTCGAACTTCTTAGTAGAGGTGATCAACCTACCATGGAATTTTTATGGGGGTTGGAAGCTTGGTTGGCTTGAGAAGTGAGTGCACTGTAAGGGGGAGCCTGTGCGGCCAAGCTTCTGGATTCACACGCTAAGAATAAGTGTGGTTGGGGAAACCCACGTGGAATCTAGCAAGTATTGTCCTTGCCTAACATAGGATTGTGCTTGTCTTCATTGTGCTTGATCAAAGACAAAATATTGTGTTTTCCAAGTGTTTTCTCAAACATTAAAATAAACAAACATCATCTCACAAATATAGAAACAAACATTCAACTTGAGACAACTTTAAAATTTGATCAAACTTGCAAACAAACTAGACATTCATTCTGCCTACAATGCATTTGATGTCCTTTGCAACACATTCGCTCTGTTGAATCGCATTTGAAGCTTTCTGTGCTATAATCACTTTGATAAAATGCATTTGCTACTTTCTAAACCACATGTGCTTAGCTAAACCACATTTGAATCTTTCTGAGTCGCATTCACTTTGCTATAGTGCATTTTCTGCTTTCTGAAACACATTCATGTTCCTAAGCCGCATTTGCCATTTTTTAGTGACACATTCTCTATACTAAGCTGCATTTTCTATTTTTGGTGGCGCATCTGCTTGGTCTACACTGCATTAGCTTTACAAAACACTGCAACTGCTTTTTTGAGTAGCATTTTCTATCTGAAAAACCACATTCGCTGAAACTGTGTCACATTTGATAAACTGCAATGCAATTGAAACCTGGAACGACACATTTTCCTGACATAAATTAAAACACTGTTGCAAACCAAAACCCAAGAGAAAAATGGTCCAATCTGTCATCAAACATCTTTTTCCAGCAGGCTTTGTCAGAAACTAGAAAGAAAATTGCTCAAATCTTCCATTTCTTGCACACTTTAGTTGCATTTTACCATACGCTCATCTTTGCAAATTTTAGGTTTCATCCTTAGACTTCATCATCTTCATTTTTAGTCATAAGTCCTTAGATCCTGATTTCATTTGCATATTTTGGATTAGAAAATCCTTACCATACTTTGCAAAATCTTTTCCTTCAAGAGTAGGTGATCATTGGACTTAGTCATCATTATTTCCTTTAGTCATTGTCCTTTTGTGAGATCTTTCCAACTCATAAGTCAAGTTAGGAAACCTCACTTAGTCATCTTGTCATTGTCACTTAGTCCTTCAAACAAGTCCTTTGATGTTCCAAAATTGATACATAGATCAAGCTTAGGGTGGTTGAGTAACCTTCTTCCAAATCATTTAGACCTTTGCATTTGCATATCTTAGACATTCAAGTCATCTTAGTCCTCATTTTGCATACCTTATTCCAAAAATACAAAAAAATTAGTGTCATAAATTTTCATCTTAGTCTCCATTGTCCTTTGGCATTAGTCATTCCTTTTAGACAAAACATTGTCATATTGCATCCCTTATTGTCAAAAATCCAAAAACATAGTTTGCATTTACACCCCTTATTTGAAAAATTTAAAAACATAGTGTCATCATCTAGTTGTCATTTTCAACCTTCTTCCTAATTTGAGAAATTTCTTATATGGTTGAAACTAGGCTTCAAAGAAAAATAAGACAAATGGATAACTTTGGACAAGACACCAACAATCACATCTTTTCCAATGACATGAATCAAAACATGAACCAAGACACGTCCTTTGTCAATCCTTTCAACGAAATGGACATTCCATCTTCGTCACGTGACCCCTTCAAACCATTCATACAAGGAGACCAACATGAACAAGTATATGTAGAAGAATTAGAAGCCGTAGCACAAAATCCTAATGTAGACAACTTCGTGGAAGATTTAGTCTTACATGACCCTCAAAGATATGTAGCCATGCTTTTAGACCAAGGGGTTAAGTTACCACGTGGCTTTGACATTAACGCTTTGAGACCAACCTCACCCGATCACAATGCCAACAACCACAATGCAAACAACACGTCCAACACTAGTCAACCTCAAAACAACACAAACACTACCACAAACACTACCAATGCCACTTCTAATGACACATCCAACCAAAACACAATCAATGCAACATCCATTAGAGGGACACCGACTATGTCACAAGCCATGTCACAATCAATGCCTATAATGAAAACAACATCATCACAAGCAATTGGAGCTACCTTTGGATCCACAACAATGGGGGTAAGCTCTTCAAACCCTATTTGTAGCTTCATCTAGTACCATGGGAACATCATCATCAAACCCCTTCATTGGGTCTTCATTCAACCCCTTTGGAGGAAGTAAATGACATATTTTCATTAGAGGACCACAACCAAACGTCAACACGTCATCACAACTTAATACCAATACTACCCAAGGGAAAAATACAAATGTTCCCCATGTACAATTCCACCAATTTGGACAAGGCACTCAAAAGACACAACATATGACCTCCTTTGGACACAAAAATATTCAAGGTCAACATATCCCACAAATATTGACTCAAATGGTTGGAGGGAACATTCCTAAATATGCATCACACATCCATACCCATCAACATGTCCCTAATCAAAAATTGCAATACCAACCACATTCAAATCAAAACACGTCATACATATCACAACAACACATCCCACGACAAAATGAAAAATAAAAATAAAACAAAAAATGACAGATCTTTAGGTGAAAACCGAAAGGCACCTTCTAACGATAAAAAAAGTAAAAATAAAATAAAAAATAAAAATAAAACAAAAAATGGCACGTCTTTTAGGTGAAAACCGAAAGGCACCTTCTGACGATAAAAAAGTAAAAATAAATGATGTATTTGCGGGTGAAAACCTCTCTGAGGCGCCCAGAGATGGAGGACTAGACTTTCTCCCTGTAACTCAAGAAAAATTGGAAATGCTCATAGAGGACACTATGGAAGTCAACATATCTACAACAAGAGATCCTAAGATTGTCTTTTTTGCAACATCCTTGACAAAAGAAGAGAAATCAAAATTTCACAAATTCTTTTTAGAGCATAAAATTAATTTTATATGGTCCTATGTCAATATGCTTGGGTTGGATCCAGAACTTTTTTTGCACCATTTTCCATTATTTCCAAATGCCAAGCCAGTGAAATAGAAGCTGCGAAAGAGGCACCCACAGATTGCCTTGTTAGTCAAAGCAGAACTTAAGAAATTTTTAGCGGTGGGATTCATACGATCCATAGACTATGCTGAATGGATATCAAATATTGTACCAGTCACAAATCCACATCTACACAGATTTTTGGGACCTAAATAAAGCATTTCCAAAGGATGACTTTCCATTGCCAAACATAGACATCATAGTGGAGCTTACGACAGGATAAGAGATGTTGTCCCTCATGGATGGTTTATCGGGTTATAATTAAATTTGTATTGCCCCAGAAGACCAACATAAAATGGCATTCACATGTCCTTGGGGTACATACTATTGGAATGTCATACCTTTTGGTCTCAAGAATGCAGGCGCCACATATCAAAGAGCTATGACAACAATATTCCATGACATGATGCACAAGATAATGGAAGATTATGTAGACGACCTTTTGGAAAAATATTTGACACAAAAAGATCACTTGAATGTGTTAGACAAAATATTCAAGAGACTACAAGAATACAAGGTCCATTTGAATCCAAAGAAATGTGTCTTTGGTGTGACATCAGACAAACTTTTGGGCTACATTGTTTCTTGTAGAGGCATTGAAGTCGATCCTTCCAAGGTGAAAGCAATATTAGACATGCCTCCTCCAAAAGGGATAAGTGAACTTGGGACATTACAAGGTAGGTTACAATCTATCCAATGTTTCATAGCACAACTGGCAGACAAGTGTCATCCATTTCAATATCTTATGCGCAAGGATATCCCCTTTGTTTGGATTGATAAATGAAAAGAGGCCTTCCAACAAATAAAATATTATTTATTGTCACCACCTATTTTAATGCCACCAATCAAAGGGAAACCCTTGCCTTCATACATTTCTGCAACAACTTCAACACTGGAGGCATGACTGGCACAAAATGACCATAATGAAAAGGAAAGGGCCATATACTACATTAGTCAAACACCATCAGATATGAGATAAACTATACATCCATCAAACGTGCTTGTCTTGCAATTGTCTTTGTTGCTCATAAACTAAGGAACTACATGCTCAATCACCAGAAACACTTAGTAGCAAAGATTGATCCCTTGAAATATCTCCTCAGTCACACAACATTGACAAGACGCTTGGATAAATGGGTCATGATCTTGAGTGAGTATGATATTAAATATGTGGAATGAAAGGATATAAAATGACAAGTGATAGAAGACCAATTCGTAGACACACCTATACAAGGTGATCACCCACCAATAGCAAAATTTCTAGATGCATCAATATTTCATACAAAACCTAAGTCACCTTGGAGACTATATTTTGATGGATCTCATACCAATCATGGCTCGGGAGCAGGAATAATGTTTATCACTCCACAAGGAGACTCCATCATTCTGCATTGCTTTTCCATGTACAAATAATGTTGCGGAATATGAGGCACTTGTCATAGGACTTAGAATGGCCATAAAATGGAAAATTAAGACACTTCATGTCTATGGTGATTCTCAATTGGTCATTAACCAAGTCAATGATGACTATGACACCAAGGATGAAAAATTAATTCCCTACAAATGAATGGTCGACAACTTTCAGACATACTTTCACATGTTGACTTTTGAGTAAGTTCCGAGAACACAAAATAAGGTAGCAGATGTAATGGAAACAATTGGATCTCTCTTAGACATTCCAAGTAATGTGCCACAATTTGAATTCTTGGTAGAATAGTTGTTGGTCCCTGCATATGACATACCAGAATCAAAGATGGTTTGCGAGCTTGTTGGTCCTAATTCTCCATAGTATCAATACATCTATGACTATCTCAAGTCCCAAACCCTTCCCCCAACTTGTCCAATAACCAATGAAAGTCCTTTATTCGAAAAACCGCTAAATGCACCATCATTAGTGACACCCTTTACCACCGTAGTTTTGACAAGATCCTTCTTTGATGTCTCGACACTAAGGGAGCACAGATGACCTTATGAGAGGTACATGAGGGTATATGTGGATCCCATTCGAGTGGCCCTACTTTGGCCAAGAAAATAATGAGACTTGGGTATTCCTGGCCGACAATGGAGAAAGATGCACTTGAATTTGTCATAATGTGTCACCAATGTCAGATACATAGTGATTTGATTCATTCACCAACACTGGAACTTCGGTTGATTACTTCTCCTTGGCCCTTCGCACAATGGGGACTTGACCTCATGGGAAAAATCCATCCTACCTCATCCAATGGCCACAAATTCATTATCACTTCCAATGAGTACTTTACTAAGTGAATCGAAGCTATCCCTGTTACATACATAACCGAAAAACAAATTTCCAAATTTATCCTTAATTACATCATTTATCAGTATGGTAATATGTAGTCCATCATCACAAACAATGGGAATCCTTTCAAAAATCAAGATGTTCATGAGTTATGTGAATGCTTCCACATTCAACACTATTTCTCCACACCATATTACCTGTAAGGAAACACTCAAGTTGAAGCGTCCAATAAGACAATAATCAAAATTCTTAAGAAGACATTCCATGACGTTGGTCGTGACTGGCACATCCAACTCAACCTTGCTTTATGGGCATATCGCACCAGCATCCACACACCTATAGGTGCCACTCCGTTCACCTTGGTCTTTAGAGCTGAAGTCATCTTTCCCATCAAGGTTCAAATCCCATCTTTGCGAGTCTCCATGAAGGGTATGATCGATGATGAAGAGTATAGATAGTCACGAGTGCATGAGCTAGAGATGTTAGATGAAAGAAGACATAATGCCCTGAATCACCTACAAGCATATCAGAATCATCTCTGTCGCATTTACAATAAGAAAGTAATGGTCAGAAAATTTGACATTGGTGACTTGGTCCTAATGCAAATTCCTAAGAATCAAGCTGGCAGAGAAAAACTTGGCAAGTTTGAACCAAATTGGTTGGGTCCTTACATCATCACGTCCTCTTTTGGTTCTGAAGCTTATCAACTGGCTACTCTAGATAGTGAACAACTGACAGAGCCCATCAATAGTCTACATCTTTGAAATTTCTATGCATAGCATCATAAAGTCTGGCTGAAAACCTTAAAAATAGAAAAAAATGAAAATAAAAATAAAATTGTTACCCTGATGAAAACTTGGCAAACATGGATCTTGGTGACACAAAAAAAATAAAAATGACAAAAATAGTAAAGAGAAATAATTCATCCAACAGTGAAAACCTGGTAAATAGGCGCTTTGGATAAACACCATGGTGAAAACTTGACAAACAGGCGCCATGTGTAGTTAGTCATTGCTCTGCCATCTACTGTAACTCTATCTAGCTTAGTCCATAATAAACACCCACTTTTCTGTCAACACCACGACACTTTCCATGACATTACACCCTTCCTTTCATGGTTTACAATGGTTGACATCAAGTCCTGCATACCATCCATTCGTCACCCCATGCATGTCCTTTTCACATCCTTCAAATTTGGCTAGTCTTGGACCTAATTAGGGGTAATCCTTTATCACCTGACTACAATGGGTATCGCACATGGTCCTATTAATCAAAAAAGTCCTAAAAAAAGACATAAAAATCATAAAATGTCCTAAAAAAGGACCTAAAAATCATAAAAAGTCCTGAAAAAAGACATAAAAATTATAAAAAGTCCTAAAAAAGACACAAAAATCATAAAAAGTCATGAAAAAAGACATAAAAACCATAAAATGTCTTGAAAAAAGACCTGAAAATTGAAAAACATCCTGAAGAAATCCAAAAAAATCAAAATATGACAAAAACACAAAAACATCCAAATAATGCTTCAAACTCCCAAAAACAGAGTCACATTTCGTCATGTCAGTCAAGTCTTTGTCATTTGTCGAATTACATTGTCTCTGTGCATTTGCTACGTAGGAAAGGCTTATCTTTGAGCCCCCGAGACAATAGGCTAGTCCTTTTAGGCTTTTCAAAATATAAATTATGACTCAATCTTTGGTCATTGTGACAAAGTCATTGGTCATGTTCAACTATGAGGTCTCTGAGTGTATGATGTAGGCAAGGCCATCTGTCGATGAGCCCCAAAGACCGCACTAGGTCACTCCATTAGGGTTCATGACACTGCACTGGCACACACATCAAAAGTTTTCAAGTCAAAACAAATCATTTCCAAATAGGAAAACTTCTAAAACAAATTATGGCAATCATTTAATCAACATGTCAGTCACATCAACATGTCAACATCGACATGTAATCAATTCTGTCAACACAAGTCAACTCAGTCAACTTCAGTCAAACTCAGTCAAATTGTCACAACCAGTCAAACTGTCAACTCTTGGTTATTCTTTAGATGTGTCCTTCTGAAGAACAACCTCTGTCATTTATGCCTTAGGATGTGTCCTGCCTAGGCATCATCACCATCATTTGGCATTTTGAGGGATCCTCTTGACATTGACATCATTTAGGATGTGTCCTCAAATTTTGTAAACTTTGGCATTCATCATCTTGGCATCGTCAAAACTTGACACCTGACATCTTGGAAATCGACAACACTTGACATCTTGACAATTGGCACCACCTGACATCTTGACATTTAAAACACTTGACATTCAGACACACTTGGAAAACACTTGGAAAACACTATCTTGGCATTTTTTCCTTTGATATTTCATCATGTTACTAGTTTCTCAGCAATGTCCTAACAATAGGATTTAGAGAAGTAGTGATGTATCATGATGATTGGCTTGTCTTGTCTTTTTCACACTGTCATGTTACTAGTTTCTCAACAATTTCCTGACAACAAGATTTAGAGAAGCAACAACATATCATGATGATTGGCTTGTCTTTTCTTTTTTAGGTAGTCATGTTGCTAGTTCCTCTAGGATTTCCTAGTAATAGGATTTAGAGGAGCAATGACGTTTCATGACTTTTCTTACTTGTCTTTCTAATCTTTTTATGCTTGTGGTTGGTTATGATAGAAAGATTGGGGCAATCACGATCTTAGTACGAGTCATGATCATCCTTGTCTACGACTGCTTGTCTCATATGATGGTACAACCTTGCACACCTTGATCTATGTCATATCATTGTGTTTGTTGGCCATTACAATAATCCTCCCAATGATGATTAAGATCAATAATTGTTAAGTCTCGTGGTAACATGTTGAAGGATTTGGTCTCTGCACTAACATTCATCTCCTTCTGTGTTGTTGTCTTGTCTCGTACCTCTCATGATGATGTCTTATGACATACAAAAACATAAGTGCATACATGATCATTTAGGCATTGCATTATGTTTTTACATAACATGTAAATGCATACATCATCCATGTCATCATGAAAACATATATATCACATCATAAGATTGAATTGTCCATACATATATAGTCATGCATTAACATACATAAGCATGGCGTCCATTACAATCATACATTATGCATCCATATCATCATCATTAGAAAATAAAATCATGACATATAAGCATCAATAACCATCATCTCATCATGGCATCTCATCATGAGTAGCTATCATAAAATGCATACATGGCATAGCATATAACATACATCATCATAGGAATCATAAATGCATAAATCACATCACATAGGCATCATAACTGCATCATCATAATCATCATCAGATAGGAATATATCATAAACATCATCAACACATAATGCATCATCACATAACATAAAGCATATAGGCTACATCAAAACTGCATCACATATATATATATAATCTCAAAAATAATGTCATAGGATAAGAGTCATGAGGCATCCCAAAAATAGAGCTTGCAGGCTTGATAGTCAATATATAATGTGTCATAATAATGTTTATAACATGTCAAAATAACAATGTCAAATGCCCTATGTTGTGCTCTCCTTGTCCCCTCGAGGAGAAGACCTGGGTGATTGATGCTATGTGAGTGGAACTCATGCCATCATAGTCACTATTGCCTGCGTCTGAGAGGCCAATGGATATGTAACCAGAGGCTGATTGTGCACTGACCTATGACTTGACCTAGTCAAACTATGATTGTGGCTAGACTTGTGCACTAAGGAGTGCCTATGAGAATGGTGAGACTTGTGCCCTGATCTGTGCCCTGACGAGGTGGAACCACCCACATTGCTCTGGTTGCGGCTACTATGGGACCTGTTGCTGCTCCTTGATCCTGAACCTATCTTACTATATGACCAAGATAACCCAAGCTCCCTCTGATCAGCTGGCATTGTCCACTCATATAGCATCATGTACAACCATCTGATCTCACTAACTCTAGCTAACTCCCTCACCACATCCTTGACCAACCCGAAACACAACTCTGCAAATCTCGAACACCAGCTCTCTACATCCTATCGCCTAATCTCTACCTGATCCCTCTCAACCTGTGTAACCTCTAACTCTGCTCATAGGGATCTGATCTGTGCAGTAACCTTATCAAGCCTCCTTTGTAGATTTCCCACTCTCTAATCTACAATCGCATCATGTGGTAGTGGTGGTCCTATTGGCATGTCGTCCTCCCCCTCTACCATCTGCCACCTCAACAGCCACTCTGCCTCATCTATGGTGTCCTCATCATCACCTGTATCCTCCTCATCCCCCACGTCCTCCTCACCTTCGTTGACCCCCTCCTCCCTCAACATCTCTACCTCCATCTCTGGTAGTCCCTCCTTTTTCCTCTCCATCTCCTGTCTCCCCTCCTCCTAACCAACCCCGACATCGGGTGCAACATCTAGCTATCTCTCTCCCTCCTACCTCACTACCTCCTCTTCTCTCTCCTCCTCCTCTGCTACCTCAGGGATTGGTACCAAGGGAACTCTCTCCGCACGCAACCTCACTCTCCTCCCCTATCTCCCACCATCGCCTCCTCGTCTTCACCTCCCACCATCTCCACCATAATCTCCATCTCCTCTGTCATCTCCTCCACCTCTCCCTTTCCCTCTACCTCCATCCCTCCCCTGGCCTCTTCCTCTATCCCTACCTCCATCCCTACATGCCTTGCCACCTCATCATACCTGTGGTATCACTAATCTACGATCCACTGGTGTTGGCCCATCAAGATCTGTCAATGGTAGTGGATGGTGTGTCTGCCACCACAAGTAAAAATATGTTGTTGTCCCTAGATCAATAGGCCCTCCACTCCATCCCCACTGCTATGCCACTAAACTGTCTATCTGCTGCTCAAAAAATGGCACTAAAATGGCAAGCCCCCACATCAGCTCCTGCAATGATCTAGCATACTCTGCGGTACCCATAGGTACACCTTGCTACTCACTAAACTATTTAAGCACCCATTGTGGCAGGTACATCTCAATGATGAGCTGGCTATATAAGTGAGCCCAATCAAATATCTAAACTGTCTGCAAAAGGTCAAATGATCAACCTCTTCATCCCACCGACTGCAATCCCTATATGGCTGCCAGATGAATGACACCATTGTGTCTATCCTATGTTGCCACTAGCCTGTCTCTCCCAACTGGGTTTGTTGGAGGGAACCTACATAATAATACACATACAACATACCATGTGCCAACTATGGCCTTTGAATTGATAGATGAAAGAAAACAACATGCTCCCAATCACAGATCATAAGAAGTGTCATGCCGTAGTTGATGCTCTATGCTCCCTTGTATGCAACCTCACGAAGCTGATGGTATAACATCCCTAGAAGGCAAGGTCCCCATGCATATACAGTCCTATCTCACCACATCATCACCAGCACATCGGCCTAGCCAATAGGGAATCCATGTCCTCGCTGGTCTGGTATCAATACTCCTACAATCAGTGTCGCTAACAAGGAATCCCACCGAGGGTAGTGCTCCGCCACGAACTCCCAACGAATCTCATACACCTTGATCCCTAGCCTTGCACTAGTCTCATCCTCGTACAAACCTATGAACATTTGCAATCCCTAGTGTAGATCATACATGACCTGCTCCCCTTAGATCGATAGGCGCAAGATCCAATATAGGTCCTTGAGAGTCACTGTAGCCTCTCCTGTTGGTAAATGAAAGGAACATGTCTCTGAATTCCATCTCTAGCAAAGTGTGGTCAACAGTCCCCTATTTTCCTAGACAATGGGCATATAGGCAACATAGTATAGACCAAGTTGCATCAATCGCCATTGCTCCTTGTCTCAAAGCTGGTCCCGGAACCCATATGTCGATGGTTTGCTCTCCCGTGTATAGATCGGTGCTAACTGTCTTTGCATGGACATAAGCAAGTATTAGCACATTATTGCAAATCATTCATATTGTCTATCTGCTTGGAGCTATTTATAAATTTGAGCCTCAAAAAATTCAACCTTGGTCAAATTCAAATGTATCATGTTGACTTCATTTGCGTTGCACTTAGGCAGTTGCATCATTTCGTACTTTAATTGCATCTCCATTTGGCGTTTGTGTCATTTTCGCTTGCATTTGCATCTCGACATGACACTTGCATCACGATTCTTATCAATTGTGTCACTTAATTCAAATGTGTCCCCTGAGTGTGCGAATGTGTCACAATCTTTCGAATGCAGCATCACGCCTGTCATTTGCAGTGCAACTTGGCAAATGCGTCTCAGTTTTATGCAAATGTGTTGCACCTAATAGACCTACCATGCAGAATCATTGCATTTGCATCACGACGCATTAGATGTGTCAAACGCGAACGTGAATGTGGATTACACACATGTATATGCGTCAGAGCACATTTGCTTAACTGCCTTAGAATCCTAGAAATGCGTGAAAAGTGACAAAATGACAAGGTGGGTTCGAGCTATTCACCGGTGGGTCTGAGCCCTCTAGCCATTTGTATGTCTTGAAAATCTCCCCGTGGTGCTCGGTCATTGGAATCACCATCCTCATGTCTACTCTCCTCACTTTGAGCTCTCCAAATTTTCAAGTATGAATGTGAAAATGAATTGACTTTTACCCCATTTTCAACCTTTTTATTACTGGAGGCTCTTTTGACCAACTTTGACCAACCTTTTGGTTTCTTTAAACATGCCAAAATTCAAAACGACTTATGCCATTGCTTTTCTGGTCATCAAATTAACTTGTTAGGACACTTTCCAAATTTTTCTGTCACTGGCCCAAAATTTGAAAAAAAAATTGAGGGGGCATCGATACTCCGTACCTTCACTGGGGCATGTTTCTAACTGAATTTTCTTTGTCACAATGTGATAGGCTGCATTATGACAAAGAGGGGAAAAATGTAGACACATAAAAATGACCTAGACCTACAATCTTCATTTTTACCACTTTTGATAGAATTAATTAAAATATTTAATTATGTCATTTGGTCCACTTTCAACTATTAATTAAATAATTTGTAATTATTTAATTAATCCATGTCTTTTATTCCTCTTGATTATTTAAATAAATAAATTTTATTTATTTATTTAAATGTGTCACTAATCCTCTAATGTCTTTCCATAATTAAATAAATTCCTTAATTTATTTAATTATCTTGATCCATAATTCTTCCTGATTATTTAAATAAATAAATTTTATTTATTTAAATATGTCATTAATGTCTAATGTCTTCTCAGAATTAAATAAATTCCTTATTTTAATTATTATTATCTTATTCTCTTCATCTCTAATTAAATAATTATCATTAATTATTTAATTGTCTTATTTGACTTTTCCTCTAAATTTAAATAAAATCATTATTTAAAATTGTCCCACTTTTCATTTTCTCTCTTAGTAAATAATTTAATTTAATTATATACTGTCACATGGTCCCACATTTTTGAATTAAATTAATTTTTAATTCAAAATAATAACTTTCCCTCTTAAATCAAATAATTTCTATTATTATTTGATTTTCCAGCCACCTGTTTTTCTGTGCCAATCTTATCTCCTTGTCACATGCATTGTCAACCCTTGATTTGATTTTCTCAAATTGAATCTTGTCCACTCATTTTGAATTTGACCTAATGTTGCGCTAACCCTAATTATGGGTTGTCTTATTGAATCTTGTCCATTGATTCTAGGGCATTTGTCAATCTTCAATCTTGCCCATTCATCCAAAATTGCATTTTCTATAAAATGACAAATTTTCTCTCATTTTATCTCCTCATGCTATGTAGATCTCTTGCACTCTTGTCATTTTAGCTCTTGTTTTAGGCATACTTCATCTCTCTTGGCATTTTGGCATACATTAGTCATAGTTTAGTTGCATACTAGTTGTATAGTATTGCATTTTCATATCAAATCCTTCAACATTTGCTTTGGTCTTGGCATAGTCACATATTGCTCACTCAAAATATGAGGGAAAACTTCATATTCTAGCAAATAGAGAAGGTGTAATGGAGGTCAATCATGGAGGTTGAAGACTTAAGGTGATATCTTTCTTGTTTTCATGTTATTTCCTCCCATGTTCTTCATTATTACTTTGGGTTTTGATTTATTTAGCTTCTAATATGCACACCTAGATTTTTCCCATAGTTACAACACCTACAAAGTCTAATGCCCATTGGGAAAATGGTCTTACCTCATATACCGGTTGTAGGGGCATTGTTGGATTGCGTTCCCTAGATGCAAAAGTTTGACATGTCCTCGCATGTTGGTGAGCATCACATAACACATGGGGCCAGTAGTAACCTGATCTCAAAATTTGGTGAGCCATGGAATCAACAGAACCATGTCCAGTACCATGTCTGCCATGAAATTCTATTATGGCTTGTTTCACTTGCTACTTATCAAGGCAGCGTAGATAGATGCCCTCAAAGTTTCTTCGATATAAAGCTCCCCCTTTGAGCATGTAGTGGGAACTCTTCAGACTGAGTGCTCTTCTCTAAGTGGCGTTCATCCCATCTAGACATTTGTTGTTTAGTAACAAAAAGATCAAATTAGCATACCAAGGATCACATGTAAATGATTGCATCGTATACTACTGACAGGTAATCTTAGTATCAACATATGTCATTGCCTTGGATAAGCCTTATCCTCTAACTAACTTCATCGGGTGGATTTTAAGGTCAAATTCTTGTAAGATTACCATCCACTTTCCACGTCTCCCCCTAGTTCACTCTACATAAGAAGGGACTTTACTATAGGGTCAAGGACTATGGCAATAATTTGACTGCGGGGGATATAGTGTCAGAACTTCTTGATAGATCACACTAGTGCAAAAGCTTATTTCTCCAAAGGCGGATATATAACTTCAACATTCTTGAACGAATAACTCATAAAATAAATCAACCTTTCATCTCCTTCACATTTTTGTTGTGTCAAAACAACACAAGAATGGTTAGATGCAAAAGAATATATATAAAAAGGTTTCAAATAGTCAGGGCTAGTTAGAACCAGTGCCTCTGAAATAAACTGTTTAATCTACGAGAATACAATGTTAGCCTCATTGCTCCACTCAATCTTAGCATCCTTCTTCATCATTTCATTAAGGGGTTTGACGATCTTCGCAAACCCAATTATGAATTTCCGCACAAAGTTTATCTTCTCGAAAAAGGACCTCATCTCCTTTTTGCTACCAGGCATGGTTAGTTTTAGAATGGATTCCACTCTGTTTGGGTCAACTGAAATTCCCTTCTTTGATATTATGTGGCCTAGTAATTTTCCTTCTGAAACTCCGAACACACACTTTTTTAGATTAAGGGAGATTCCATACCTTATGCACTTTTGTAGGACATTTGACAGAAATGTAGCATGGTTTTCTCTATTCTTTGAAAACATAGTCAAATCATCCACATATATAATAATACACTTACCTACCAAATCCTTGAATGCCACATCCATCGTTCGCTGAAAGGTAGCTGCAACATTGATAAGACCAAATGGCATCCTTCGATAAGCAAATGTCCCCCATTTGGTAGTGAAGGTGGTCTCATCCTATCCTCGTAGTTGACCATTACCTGATTGTATCCTAAATATCCATCCAAGAATGACATCATTTGCAAACCATTTACTATTTGTAGCACCTCATCCAGAGTAGGAAGAGGATAATTGACTTTCTCTAATGCTTTGTTAAGGTTTCTAAAGTCAACACATAACTTGATCTCTCCACTCTTTTTATGAATAGGAACCAAGTTATCAACCTAAGTCAAATGTCTCATTGGAAAGATTATCCTTGCAGACAAAAACTTTTGCACTTCCTTCTGAATTAAGGGCTCGATCAGGGCATTAATTGGGCACTACTTTTGGAAAAAAGGCTTTGCTTTAGGCTTCAAGGGGATAGTATGTGTCATTACTAACGTATCAAAAATTTTCAAGTCTTTGTACCCCTAAGCGATGGCTGCTATATCCACTTTTAATGCTGCCATAATTTTCTCTCAAATGTGTTTGGGGAAAGTTTTTCCAATGAACACATTCTTCTTAGGGCCTAAATTTTCCAAGTTAACTGAATCGTACTTCCCTCCATCAATGTCAGTAGGAAGCTTTTCATGGGCTCAAGGATCAAAGTCGAAGATCCTCTCTAATGCTACCATTCCATTTGGAATGATATTTATTTTCAAGTTCATCATCCCTTCTGCATCACATGTTTCTGGATCCCACTCTCCCTGATCTCTTTCTGATTCATCAATAATTTGTCCTTCAAAGAAGTCCATACTTTCCAAGAAGGAAAGTATGTGTTGGTCATCATTGAAGACTTGAAAATTTTGAACGTTATCTAGAATGACTGGGATTGAGACCAATTCTATTGAAAATATCTTCAATTTAGAATCTTGTATGGGTTCTAAAGTACTAGTAGCAACATCAAGTGCATCTGCAATCTGGTTATCTTCTATGGGAATTAGTTTGATCCCAAAGGCATCAAAGGCTTCTATCAGATTCCATATTCTATTCTGTTATGCAACCAACCTCTTGTTATGGCATGTGTATTGAATGTGAACTTGCTTTATAATGACCTCAGAATCTCCCACGACCGTCAGAGTTGTAACCTTCTTCTGATGCGCAAACATTAGTCCTCTAGCCAATGCTTCATACTCTTCCAAATTATTGGTACAACTGAACTATAACCTACAAGAAGAAAAGTATGTTTTCCCTTTCAGGTTTGTTAGTTCAACTCCCACTCCACTCCCTGATTTAGAATTAGAACTGTCGAATTTCAAGACCCATAATTGATTCGGGGCGGGTATTTCTTTCCTCAGACGAGTTAGGGGTAATTTTTCACAAGAAATAGGTGGCGGTTCGAACTGGTTTAAGACTGCTAGACATGAGGAGTGATGTGAATGATGATTGTTAGATATTTCTCTCAGATTTAGGATCTGTGCGAGAACTTATTTTTGAGTTTGATCTTGATCAGTGGGTTTACAATTGGTTATTGGTTTCAACAACCCCCTTGGAATTGGAAGATTGGCAGGGGCTAGTGTATCAGACAGTTCTTGAGATTCTACAATCTCATTTCGCAAGACAGAACATGAGGCTTGATTATGTCTGATTGGGGGAAGGACTTCTTCATGTGTATTATTGGTCCTTGTCAAGATGATGGCATCTCTAGCCTTAAAGGAAAAAAGATTCAGGGATTTTTCTTGGCATTCACAATTTTTTGTTGACTAACATACATGGTTTAGGATGTCTACATAAGGTTGACATGTCAATTCAGAATGACTTTGATAATGAATTCTGCACTAGCTAGGGAGTAACAGACTCCATAGATCAACCTCCTCTCCTAGAACCAACCTATCCTGTTGTAGTTTTCTAATTAGAACTTGCTGGTTGACAATGGTCATTGGGTCACTGTGTTCTAAAGGTTGTAGGCTATCTGGTTTGAACATTGAAAAGGTCAATATTTCCTCTCTTTTATATACTCCTATCTCCATTTCAAAGTAAGCTACCTCGTTAGGATAATCGTACTCAGTGATCATATGCTTGAGACGGGGCTCACTTTCAATCCTAATTTGTGTTGCTACCCCTTTCCATGGAAGCCACATGTATGAAAAGTCTAAGGATAGATAACCCCCAATGCTTTTCATTAGGTCTCGACTTAGAAGCATGCCATATGTCTTGGGGATATCAACCACCTGGATATCCATATAAGTTTGGATCTGTGGGTCAAATCCAACCTACACATGAATATTTTTTAGTTCCCTTACCACATTAACCTCAGTTTTATCTAACTAAATTACCTTCTTGTGAGTTTGAAGTGGATTCAAACCTAAATTTTTACAAATGGAAAAGGGCATGACATTACCTGATGCTCCAAAATCCAAGAGGAAGTTGTGCAAATTCTTTCTAAAGATTCTCAAACTTAGAAGGAATGGTGGGGTCCTTGTCTTACCTTTGTACAGGGTTGCATTCATTTTATTGGTTGGAGTAGCCTTATTCTTTCCTTTTGACTGATCTACTTCTTCCAAGGCTCTCAACACAATGTCACGTTGAGCAGGGCACCACTTTAAAATATCAAAGAATGACAACAAAGTCTTTTTTTTTTGCATCTCTAAAATAAAATCAAATTCCATGTCATTTTTTATTTGATATTTAGGAACAAAAGATGAGTTACCTTTGTTTTGAGATTCAGGTGGGCCTTTCGGTGGAAGTGGGTTGTTGTCCACATTCTGATTGGGTGGAATGATAATGTTTGGAGGAGTAGATGTAGTGAATGGTCCTTTATTCTAATTCCTTAGGAAGTGACCTCCTTTGGATTGGAAGGCTTGAGCGTCATATACATCTTCTGGTTCATTTTCTTCTTGTCTGGGGAAAGGAGCTTCTTCTTCAAAGAGTTCATAAGCCATGGCTATATCTGTGGATCCACTATTCTTGTTGGGAGCACCTTGCAATGGGGCATCAACTTGTGCAATCTTAACCATTTTCTCCATTTTGGGACAGTTAACCTTAGAATGTGCTATAGTGTCATGCAACCTACACCAATTTTTCATGAAATTAAGATCTGCAACATTTGCAGTATATGGTTTTTCATCACTAGCTTGATAGTTATGGGAAACTACCCCATTGTTTGGCCCAGTTTTCCATTGTATGTTGTTATTGGATTTCTAGTTGTATCCCCTATTTTGGTTATGGTAATTTTGATTGGGGGAATTTTGATTTTGAAAGTTCCTCTGGTTCTGATTGGTGTTCTGATTGGAATAACTACCTTGATTGGAATAACCTCCCTGATTTTGGTAATTTTGATTTTGGTTTTGAGGGGGGTTGTACTTGAGTTGTTCCATCTCATTAGTCACCTGAGACAATGTTTTCTTAAGGGTCTCCAACTCTGTTTTCAGGTGAGTAGTACGTTCACTTTCTGCAGTGGTTGCAGTTGACGTATGTGTCATGGGGTTAGATCCTCCAACTTGATTATGAGAATTTTGAACTTGCTGTGAGGGGTCAGGAGTTGGGCCACTAAAGAATAATTGATGAGATGGAGATTGTAACTCAGTTAAGGGTCCATATGCAGAATGAGACATTCCCAGGACTGTATTAAATAGAGGGGTAGGATTAGGCACCTGAGAGTATCGGAGAGGAGGAAAAACTCCTCCTAGACCTCCTACTTGTGAACTAATCTACTACTGCAGTTTAATATCAAGGTGATAAAAATTGGAAAGAGAATGAATGTCATTTTCATTGTATGTTCTCTACAAAAATAGGCCAATTAGGGGATCTATGGCCTTCAAGTAGGCTTGGATAGCAATATTTTCAGCCACCAAGTATGGGTCTTGTAACATCCTATACATCCTCTGAAATTTGGTATTAAAAAAGGGTAACAGTTTGTGTGGTTGTTTCCTGATAATATAAAATTGATGATATAAGATTGTAGGATCCACGTTAACCCAAAATTGGTTAATGAATGCCTCCTCTAAGTTTGTCCAACTAAAGATTGATTTGGTGGGTAGATTCAAATACCAATTGTAGGCCATATCTCCCAATGAATAAGGAAACAACCTACATGCAACATCATGGTGAGCTATTTGAGCCTAAGTATAGGCATCTTTGAATGCCTGTATGTGCTCTCCAGCTCTTTGAGACTCACCATGAGCATACCTGGGGAAAAATTTCTATGGGTTTTTAGGCATTCTGTGTATACCACCATGAATAACTCCTAGTGGTGAAGGATTATTGGAAAAGAATGCCATAGGTGGTGGTGGTCAATTTGGTTGTACCACCTATGGTATTGGTGGAAACCCGGGTGGAGTAAGTGGTGGTGTTAATAGTGGGATCAAAACTCTATGGGCTTTGGGTCTAATAGGGGTTTGGAGTTCAACTGACGGTTCTGGATTTGTAGCAGATCTCAGAACTCTTTCAAACCTTTATGGTGAAAAGGACCCGATTCGAGCTAGTTTGTTCCTCCCAACCCTCCTTCTAGCACCATTTTTGTTGATGGTCAATGTAACACAACAATGTTAAACAAAATATTTATATTCTATTTCTCTTGAAAAATATAAATAACCTAAAGCAACCTATCTTCCAAGGTCTTTGTAGTTGGTTCTCAACTGTGTTGATGTTGTTCAGTGGCCTATGCAACTGTAATGTTCAAGGGGACTGCTGGTAAAAGGGATACAAACTACATCATACAAATTAATCTACGTCTGGGAGTGTAAATAAAATATCAAAAGATAAAATAGAGCTTAGGACAACAAAACATAAATGTAGATTTCCTTCAATTTAGACATACAAACTTCATAATGAGCCTTCCTTTCAAAAAGATAAACCATAAAATGATACAATCTATAGAACAATCCATACCATTGCATTCATTCATAGTGCAAATTCAAGACATACAATCATTCACCATTACTAAATTCTGAAATCAAACAAGAACACATTACCAACTCATCATTAAAACTCATAGATCAATAACCACAAAGAAATTTCATTCACATATAATTCAATGGAAACAGTCTCAGATTCAAAATCTTCTATTGAATTTCATCAAATAAGAAACATTTATGCACAACATTCACTGGCATACGGATAACCATTGTTCATTGACATCACCATTAAAACTAATTCTGGAAATAACATAAATAGTATTGAAACTGTAAAAGATGTCTAAGTGTCTTTGCATAAAATCATAAAAGCTTCTAAAACTATAAAAATTGTCCTAAAATTCTCCTTAGGAAGCCAATCTCTCTTCAATTAGCCGACCTTTACAACATGGAGAGAAAAACTATATATAGAAAACTCCTAACACTAATTTCTCCAATCAGAAATTGAGATCCACAAATTTAGGGAACAACTGGAGCTTCATGAGATGATTTCCCATCATGATCTCCAGTTCAATTGTTCATGACTCTGTATCAAAATATGATGCACAAAGAGGAGGTCAAACTACTAAGGGATCTTTAGTTGAACTTGTGTTATGATCCTAAAAAATAGGGGAGAGCTGCCCAACTGGCCATACCATTTGATGCTTCATTCAAAAAAGAATATTCCATACACTATATTCCCCTATCTTCTATTCAAGTAAGTACTCATCATAACTATCTAACACTTGTCTAAGCATTTCCAAATCCGGCCCATCCACCCAAATGTCCTCAAACTTTATTCTTTTTAATTTAGTAGAGATGAACTTCTGCATATCATCTAATGTGGAAAGCTCCTTCCGAGCAATCTTTACTACCTCTTTGATGTCCATGAACCTTTCAATTAATAAGTCATGACCATCATCTCCCCTCTGCATTGCCTCTTGAAATCTATTATCCCATTTTTTCCTTAACTCATCAAGAGGGAAAAAATCCTTGACAGGGACATCTTCATTCACTATCATAGCTATGATTGCTTCCAACTCCACAATTTGATCTGTCAAATCGTTTCCAACCCGTTGTACCTCATTTCTATGGGAAAAAATAAATGAATTCCTGAATTTGATAATGTTGATAGTTTTATCAATGAAATATTCATTACCTTCTTCAAGGATAGATTATTCCAAGAGTGTTTGTTAAGGCAGTTTAGTAATTTCTTTCAATTTCCTCACATGCTCTCTATATTCTTCTTCTTGCTTCCAAAGGACCTCAGTATATGTAGTCATATCATTGGATGTTTCCAATGCTTCTTTATGAACCTTGTGGGCTTCAACAAGTAGTTCCTCCACCTCTTGGTTCAACCTATGAATCCATCTATCCAACATCTTTACCTTGCTTCTCATCTCAACAAGATCATCAACTTCCTTCTTGCTTATTTTTTTTTTTGTTTGTGGAGCAACAAATTGTATAGAAACAAGAGAGGGTAGGTTCTTTAAGAACCTATGAAATTGATCTAATTGAGCCTTGAGCTCATCTTTCCTTTTTTTATCTTTTATCATCCTAGACTTAGTGGAAGATTCTACAATACCAATCAAGTTCATTTGTTGGTTTCTTGTAGGCCTTCCCAAGTTTACAGTACTTAGTTGATAATCACTCAACGACATCTCTTGTTTGTCCTTGTCCACCATAGGAATGGCACATTCAACCACAATCTCTCCAGCATCTGTCAATTTGGTGGAGTGAAGGACTAGAGCCTTTTTCTTGGGAATTTCCTTCTCAATCTCCTTCATCATATCATCCCAGTTTAGGGGCTAGGGATGGACTAGTATTTGTTTCTTTTCTAGGTTGAGCTTCAACCATGTTGGGGTAGCAGGAGGAGTAACCATTTGTTGTGAAGAAGAAGTGGTAGAGGAGAGAGGTTGTAGAATTGTTACCTTAGGTTGGGAATGAACCTCTTGTTGTTGCTCCTTTTTTGCCATTTCCTTTGCAAGACTATTAGCTTTAGCTTTCTCTCTTTCCTCCTCCAATCTCCTCTATTCCAACATGTCATCTCTTTGTTTTTCTAATTGCTTAACTTTTTCCCACATTTTGGTTGCTTCTTGCTCATGCTTAGCTTGTTCTTCTGCCTCCAACTTCTTTAGCAAGAGCTCTTTTTCATCCTCTTTCCTTTGAGCCTCCTTTGTAGCCTTGGCCTTGGCTTCGAGGTCCTATTTTTATCTCCTCTGTCAGGACTTTTCCTCTTCAAGATCATGAATTTTCTGAAAGAGAGCCAACTTCTCCCTCTCTGCATTGGCTTTCCATTCACTTTTGTTTTGTTTCTCTAGAAGGTCTTCTTTTTCCTTATGCTACCATGCAAGCTCTTCAGTCTTTGCTATGACTCAACCTCTTGTTTCTTTGCAAGTGCTTCAACTTGTGCCTTGGCATAAACCTCGTATTTCTTTGCAAGTTCCTCAGCTTGCACTTTGGCATCAGCCTCCTATTGCTTTGCAAGTTCCTTAGCTTGCGCTTTGGTATCAGCCTCCTTCTTTGCATCCTCAAACAATTTCCACTAGTCTTCCGCAATTAAAACATGTTCAGTTCCAACATCATGCATGTCCTCAGTAGTTGTGATCCCAAGAGGCTCATGGTATGATTGTGTAGCCTCTGAATCAATGTCAATGTCATGAATCTCAACCTCTTTTTATTTATCTTTCTCAGTCTGCTCATGAAGGCTTATTGCGGGTAATTCCCTAGTAGACTCCTTTGGGAGGGAAGGTTGAGATGAAGCTCCTTCTCCAATAGTAGTAGCTTCTACACCTTGTGATTCATGAGTTTCTTGAGTAGGAATTCCTAGGTCAGCATCTCCTCTAGAGCTAGGAGGAAGGTACTCCAATTTTTCCTTAGGAGTTGTCCTCCTCTTTTTTCTAGTATACCCTTGGGTACCTTCTACTTTCCTCTTCTTTGAGGATTGAGCTTATGGCTCCCTTGTCCTCATGACCACCCATTGGATGCTTATATCCATCACTACCTTGGAAAGTTTTTTGATATCAATGAATTCTTCCTCATCCCAATTTATTGGGCCCAAGCTTTTATTTCCTATATTCTCAGCTTCATACCCGGGGTCCAAAACTACACCATCATCTGATAGTGTATCAGGAATGTCCTCCTTCACCCCATATTCAATCATCTATGGGATGGTAAGAATTTCATAATTTATTTTTCTAACATCATATTCATCTTGCATATCAATCCAAAAATATTCCATCAAGTTAAAATGTTTATCAAAAATAGTAGGAGCTATACCATTCATCTTATGCTCTGGATCAAAATGTTTCCTAGCTATATACAAGCCCAAGTTTTGATATCTCAACTCTTCACACACTACCTTTGTAGCCAAATTGTGAGCACATCAGTATTCTCCCAATTTCATGGGGAATTTGTGGCATCTAGGCTTGTGTTTGTTGGAAAATTTTATATTAACCCCCAGATCCTGATAAATGAACTCCATAAGCACAATCCTATCATTGCATTATCTTGGCAGTTGATGAGGATGTCCATCAAAGCCTGCCAACCTAAAATAAGAGAACTTAGTGTATTGGATGTACCAATGTCCCCATTTAGCAATGAAAGCCATGGCTTCCCTACTCATTCTGTATCCAACATCTCTTGTCAATCGATTGATGATGACATAGAGGAATGTATGATTGACCCTTCTATAGTGCAGCTTTGAGGTTTGCAAGGTCCCTTGATCATAATGCTCCCATGCCTTATTTTTCCCAGGAGCCTCTCCTAATGTGTCCACTACATTTAATCTAGGGAATATGCCCCACCTTGTAGCTGAATATATGACATAAGAAGTCGTAAATAATTTTTTTGGTTTTCCCCACCTTGAAAATTTGGTTATGGAAGCTGTCTAATAAAATCATACCCCAATCAAATTGTTTCCTACGAGCTAAAATGGTTTGAATGAATGGAAACATCCATTCCTTGAAGTATGTCGAGTCCTTCTTTCCAAATACCCTAGAAAGAATCATGATTAGATCATCTATCTCCTTCTTGAAGTCTCCCCTCTTGTGCTATTTAGGAACCTTGGTTAAGGACTTCTTCTCAGTTCTCAACCACTTCTTGTTCATGTGCGACCTATTAGCTTCCTTGTCCTTGTTAAAAAACTCCAATACCTTGGCCTCAGTCAATTGCTTGGGGTTCTTTGGGGTAGGTGCATTAAACATGAACCTCATCATCTGTGGGGATAGATCAATGATCACATTCCCTTGGAGGTCCATACATTCTCTTGATTAGGGGTTGTATGCCCCTGCTACTGTAAGTATGAGCTTTGGGTATTGGACTGATAAGGGAAAAAGTGTAATGTGTCAGCCCAAATTGGGCTATTCTCTCAATCCTTACACTCACATCTTCACACAAATTTTCCACAACCACCTCCTCATAGTTGAATGGGCCTAGATTGGTGTCCATGATGTCTTCTCACTCCGAATCCAACTTGCTAGCTGTAAGGGTAGCATCTTGGTGTTTATACCTCAAGGTGTAAGGTAATTGCTCCACCTTTATCTTCTTGGGTTTTACCCCTTTAGAGCTTTCTACAAATTTCCCTTTTTTTTGTGAAACTTCCTTTGATGCTCCTAACATTGTTTATTCCTACAAGAAAAGCTTGGATTAGACCAACATAAGGTATGAAAATCATTACTACAAGTGTTATCCTATCACACTTCTCTATTCTTCCCTAGGTAACCCTCCATACTTAATGAAATTTTAAACCTACTAGGACCGAGACCAGAAGAAAATTAGGAACCAAAGAGGTGAAACAAATAACATTATTGGAATCGAAACCAGGATTGGAACCAAAACTAAAAATTTCAAAGTTTCAATAGCCTGTAACGTTCAATGACCTGACCTCACTAAGTTGACGGTATTAGAATTGGGATTGGAATCGGTCAAAGCAATACTCATTTTTGGAACCAAACTCTCATGTGAAATTTAAATGGACGAGTTCAGTTCTGGCTCTGGTTCTGCCATGTATCACAGAGTGGTGCGGATTATCTCTGCAACCCGACACCAGTTTGGAAATGAGTTATAAGGACATGGGGAGGTAGAAATTGAACTCAGCTTTGTGCAGACCAACGGTACCAGATTGAGCAAGCTAGGGAAACTACATGAAAAGGGTGAGAAACGCAAACCCTAACTCGTACGACCCATCGACTTACATCAAAACTATGGTATGAAAATCCCTATGACAAAAACCCAGAAGATCGACAAAACAAGATCAGAGGAGTCTGAGAAAGAATTTAAAACAATAGTAAGGCACTAGAACCCCTCAAAAAGGAAATCCCTAATCAAAACTAGGGCACGATGGAACAAAAATGCCATTGAAAATGGTGAAAATGACAGAAGACAAACAAAAAAAATGGAGGACACAAAAAGACAAATGGAAAATGAAAGGAAAATAGAAAGAAAACAAGGAAAGACAAATGAAATGCCAACAACAAGAAAGGAATAAGCTAAGATTCACGAGAGAATTCCTGCGAACACACAAAGAACAACAGGGCGAACAAAACGAATGGGAACAAACAAAATAGAACAGGAGAAACCCACCCACCTCAAAACGCGACCAAAAAGGGTTGACAAAAATAGGGATCCGCTCATGCACGTTCACCCATAGCCAAATCATGCTCCTCCTTGAGTTCTCTTGGCTCCTTGTTTGTTAAAACATTTCGAGTAAGTGTAATGAACCAAATAACCCTGATTAAGGTTTTAAAACCATTTCACGCATGTGAGGAGGCTTTAATTAATGCATGTAATGTAGTTGGTCGAGGCAAAATTAGAGTGAAGTTGAGTACACAACCAACATGTACGTCAAAGGAAAAATGGGAGCAGAAGTGGAGTTGAGATAGAATTGGGAACTTTGTCAAAGTTTCATACTTCATTCTGAATCCGGCTCTAGTCCTATGGCAAGGAAAGGACAATGAAGAAATGAGGGGCGGGATCAGAACCGAATATGGATTTGGAACTTGGCAAAGTTCCACGTTCGGATCCAACTCCAGTTCCACTCTTGACAAAGGGACAAAAAAATAATAGAGGGAAACCAAAGAACAAAGGGAAATGGGACTGGGGAAAAACCTATCCTGAAATAGAACACAAAATGAGACAAAACAAAAGATAAAGAAATGGGACCAAGAATTGAAACAAAATCCAGACTCAAAAGTTTTGCAAAGTTTCGAGTTCAGATTTTGTTTCGGTTTTGCTTCTGCAAAAGTGAAAAGAAACACAAAGGGGAAGAAGACAAAAGAAACCCAAGGGAGAAAAAAAACCTCTAGAGCACAAGACAAACAAGACAACAAAAAAAATGACAAGACAAGAGATGGGGCCTAGACCAGAACAAAAACTAGACCAAGAACTTTGCAAAAGTTCTAAGTCCAGTTTTGGTCGGCCTTTTGAACCCGCAAAAAAAAAAGGAACAAGGTCTTAGGTAGAAAAAGAACAAATCCTAAGACACGAAAGAAAACACCAAGGGAAAACAAACACAAGGGGGACCCATTTTGACCAAAAACAAAATGGGTGGTTATGGAAGGCATAACAGGTCTGAACCATCCACAAAAATTGAGAAAAAATGAGGCAACAACAATATATTCTGCCTTTTTTTTTACAAGGATACTGATTCTTTTTTTTTTCTATGCCAAGATACTAACCTTCCACCCAAGAAGGCTCCACCACTGGTACTTTTCCTTTCATCAATGCATCCCACCCAATCAACATCAATATAAGCAAGTAATGTGAAATCATCATGTCTAGGATACCACAAGCCATAATCAGTAGTTCCATTGAGATATCTAAAGATTCTCTTGACTAAATTAAGATGAGATTGCTTGGGAGAGGACTGAAATCTTGCCACTAAGCGTACAACTTGCATGATATCAATCCTTGAGGCTATCAAGTACAAGAGACTACCTATCATAGATCTGAACAAGGTCTGATCTACATTAGGTGAATCATCATCTTTACCTAGCTTGCATCCAGTTACCATCAGAGTACCAATTGGTCTACTTTCGTCCATTTGAAATCTTTTAAGCATTTCTTTTGCATACTTAATTTGAGAGATAAAGATCCCTTTCTCAAGCTGTGAAACCTGCAATCTAAGAAAGGACAAATCTCCAAGCATAGACATCTCAAATTCAAATTTCATGATGTTAGGAAAAGCATAACACATATTGTCATCATTGATTCCAAAAATGATGTCATCTACATAGACAAAAACAACAAGAATATCCTCACCTTTTGTCATGAAATACAAATTATTGTCCACTCCTTTTGTGAACCCTTTTCCTTGCAAGTACTTGTCTAACCTAGAGTACCATGCTCTAGGAGCTTGTTTCAAGCCATACAATGCCTTTTTCAATCTAAAGACATGATCTTGTTTTCCTTCACACTCAAAACCTTCAGGCTGCTCCATATAAACCTCCTCCTCAAGATCACCATTGAGAAAAGCTTATTTAACATCCATTTGAAACACTTTGACATTTTTGTAAATAGAAAAAGCTAGAAACATCGTTATGGATTCAAGCCTAGCTACAGGTGCAAATGTCTCATCAAAATCAATACCTTCAACTTGAGAGTACCCTTTGCAAACAAGCCTTTCCTTATTTCTAACTACATTTCTCTTGTCATCAAGTTTGTTTCTAAAGACCCATTTTTCTCCAATAAAATTCTTGTCTTTGGCCCTAGGAACAAGTTCCCATGTCTTGTTCTTTTCAATCTGACCTAACTCTTCTTCCATGGCTTTAATCCAAAACTCATCTTTGTTGGCCTCTATGTAGGTTTTTGGTTCTATTTTTTAGATCAAACATAAGTTTACTTGATAACTTGTGTTAGCAAGCCTTCTTCTAGTTTGAACACCAGTATTTCTCTCCCCAATAATTTTCTCTTGAGGATGATTCCTTTGTAGTATCTTTGATGGAGTTTTAGTTGTTGACTCCATAGGATTTTCAGGAGTATCTTTTTCCACTTGGACTTCCACCTCTTTTTTTGGTACATGAACTTCTTCTTCATCATCTTCTATTTTTTGTTCACAGGGCTGCAACTTTTCATCAACTTTCACATTAGTAATTTCAACTATTCTTTTAGTCTTTTATTAAAAAAATTATAAGCTTTGTTATGTGTAGAGTAGCCTAAGAAAATACTTTCATCACATCTAGACTCAAAATTACCCAAAATTTCATAGTCTCTCTTTATAAATCATTTGCTACCAAAAATTTTGAAATACCCAACATTTGTTGACTTACGATACCACAGTTCATATGGAGTATACTTAGTTTTTACCCTTAATTTCACTCTGTTTAGAGTATAGACTGTTGTATGAAATACTTCTTTCCAATTGTTGTTAGGAAGATTTGCATCATGGAGCATTGTTCTTTCCATTTTCTTGATTGTTCTATTATTTCTTTCAACAACTCTTTTTTGTTGTGGTGTCCTAGAAGCTGAATATTGCCTTTTAATAACATGACTCTTGCAATAGTCCTAAAACTCCTTTGAAGTGTACTCTGTTGCATAGGAAAACTGAGAGAGGGGGAGTGAATCGGTTGTCACATATTATAACCTTTAATTCAATTACCATAACCAGCACATAAACTGATGAAGTGATTACCCATCAAATGCAAGTGCACAAACACAATAACACCAGATTTATGTGGAAAACCCAATGAGGGAAAAACCACAGTGAGGATTAACTAACACTATAGAGAATATCAAAACTGATTACAAAAAGGCTCACTGCTAGAGATAAGGCTCACTTCCTGAAATAAGGACTCACTATTCGGACTCATTGTCCACAGGGCTACAACCTAGAGGGCTCACTACCACAGAGATACAAAGAAGTTGGCTCACTACCAGAAATAAAAAAGTTATGGATTACAACCAAAAGTGAACTAATGAATAAAACCTTTCTTGTGTTGAATTCAGTTCCAGATGAAGCTCAGTAATTCCTCTATACTTTTGCTTAGATTACACACTTTTTTCTTCACTTGATCTATTTATTTTGATCTGCTACAACCACACACTTTTGTGACTTTATGTTCTTTTATATTCACACCTATATTCTTCTCATCTTCAATTTCAAAAAATATATATGAATATATGTGCATCTTATCCATCGATTAGGTTGGCCAAAACATCCATAAAGTATTGTATACACCAAGTCAGCCAAGATCTTCAAATATCTGAATCATAGTTTGTCACATGGTAGGAACCAAACCAAAAAACAATATGTCAGTTCACACATTACAGTCGACTTCAATGTGAAATAGCTTTCGGTAAACTAGTCATACATGCGATATTGTGTCGACATCAATGAAAACCATATGATGCAATCTTCAACTTCCAACAATCTCCCCCTTTGTCATTGATGGCAACACAAGATGTGAAAAGCCAACAACAACAAAACCAAAAAAATATTTTCATTTTTCACATACTTTCTCTGTCCCTTTTTCACATGCTTTCTCTCCCCCTTTGACATCAATGACAAGAAAAGTTCTATCTTTTACTTAAAAAAAAAATCATTTTTCACAAAAAGTTCATCAAAAAGTGATTCTTTGTACCTCAATCCTTCTTTTAGAATATTTCCTTGTTATTTTCTTTCAGTTCCAGAAGACATTTCTTCCAGGAATCCAATGCCAACTTGATGTAGAGACAAATACTATTGTTCTTTTCTATTGAATCAATTGTTTCTAGAAGATTATTAGGAATGGAAATATTATGTGTGTTTTTCTTCGCATCCTCCAAGAGACCGAAAATATTATCACATCATAATTGCCTCTTTGATTTGATAAGACTTGTGGAGTGTTGTTTACATCTTGGTAATTATGGTAAAGCTTATGGAAAGATCCCGAGGGTTGCAGGCATGATGAAACTCAATCCGTGGGTTGTCAATTTTACAAGCTTTCTGGGTGCTTATTTCCTCCTTTGTATATGGAACCTTCATTTTCATTTGCTTGCTTTCCATCTCAGGAAGAAATTTGTTCTCTTTTGTGTTTTATTGATCATGAGGAGTGATAGGTGTAGGCCCAAACTTGTTATCTGTGATGAAATGAAGGATAACAACTTAGTATGGAATATGCTTGAGAAGGGAGGGGTTACGTTGTTCATGTTGAAGCTTCATGGCTTTGATTCTCAAGTTTCACAGGAGTTTGTAAATGTGTGGCATAACAAGGTGCTAAGGATTCTTGACATGGAGGTCATTAGTTTATCCACTCAAGGCAATAAATTTTACAAGGAAAGGTTGGCTTCTAAGTTGGCTATGGCTATTTTCTTAACAGAGAAGGAAAGATAGAAGATTAAGAAATTGGGGTGTGGAGGATATGGTCGCCTTTCTATAAAGCCCATTTGGAGGGAGGTTGTTGTGGCAATTATGAGGTATTTTACCTTAGATGGTAGATTCTATGCCTTATATGGTTATCATTTCATGCTTCTCAATTATTTTAGGCATAATAAGATGGCGTTGTTTCCTTTTTACTTGCTCCTTTCCCTAGAAAATGATATTTTGGAGTTTAGAAAAAACTCGAATAGCCACTTTCTGCATGAGGGGTTAATGCTCTTGATTATGGAACATGTCAAAATGAAGTATGTGATTGAAACTCCTAAATTATCTAGAGCCTATAAGCTTAAGGATGTGCCCTCTAATTTTGAAATGAGCAATGATTTTGATTAAATTGGCAAAGAGGATGGTGGGTTGGGTTCTTTTGAAGAGTGCTTTGTCTCCCAAGATTTTTTTGCTAAATAGTCCTAGAAAAGAGCCAAGAATGTGGCTTCCTCCTCTTGGTTTGATAGCTCACACACTAACATGGAAATTAAGGAGTCTCCTCTGGTTGCGGCTACAAGTAAAGGCTCTGCTAAGGTTAGGAAAGGGAGCCAGAGCATGAAGTTGGTGGAGGCACCTCCCCCTCTTGGTGCCAAAAGGAGAATCCTTGTAGGGGAAGGTGAGAAAAGGGTTGTGGGTAAGTCTTTTGTTGGTAAGAATGCCTCAAAAATGGGCTAGGGTAAGGATAAGGAATTTGTCATTGTGGCTGGCTATGGGGGAGAAAGGAAAATGTTAGAATAGGGAGGACTCTATCATTGTGGCTTGAGTGAAGAGAACAAATACAGTTTTGGATGATATTTATGTGTCCCCTGTTGATAGGGAGTTTGTGGGGAGAGGTAAAGTGAATTTGGATTTTCTTGATGGTATGTTCCATGATGGTCAGCCCAAGAGGTCTGATAGCTTACAGGGAGAGCACATTAACTAGGATTTGGTTGACTTGAATGCTATCGTCAGAATGGCTGAGGGGATGTTGGGAAATTTTGATCATATTGGGGAAACCTCCAAGAACAGTAGTGCCTTTGGTAACTTTAATTTCAATTAGATTGCCTCAAAAACACATACAACTATGTCACAAAGTAGAATCAGACACAGTTGATTTCCCACATTAATCCTTTTGAGAGAAGCACATGTAAATACAATTTTAACAACTTACATAAAAAAATTCAACAAACAAAACCATTGAACATGAAAGATGATATAGAAGATTAGAACACCAAGATTTACATGGGGAAAACCCTTTCGGGTAAAAAACCCCACACTCCAAAAGATCCGAGCCATTGTATTATTCAACAACAAACAGAGTTACAATACAATCTCAGGCTCATAACCTTTTCACAAATATTACATCTTGTTTCATTTTGGAGACAGTCTGGAAGCAACCCTGTTCTATTTCCCTCTCTCCTTTTTACATTTCCCTGATCAACCTCTTAGTCCATTTCAACCTTGGCACTATTACAATACTCTCACACAGTATACAATGTAGATTAAAAACAAAAGATCGATCAAGACATTCTATTAGGAGAGATTTTGGCAGCATAACCTTGATTAGATCTTCCTCTCACTCTCATATTGTAGAACATTCAAAGTTTATACCATTCATTCTTAACTGACAGGAAATAGTTCAACTTCCAACCCATAACCATTTAGCAGGGCAACTGTCAAACAAACTTGGACAATGAACAGTTTCCTCAGCAGAAAAATGACACATCAACAGGTCAGCAAAATCATCGTTCGTTCAACCGATTCCACCTTCACTTCCATCGGCCTAACTTTGTCTATGGGTCATAGTCATGAAGGACACACTGATCTCCAAAGTATCCCCGATGTCTCCATCATCTCAACATATCGACCAGGCCTATCGACAAGACAACATCCATCAACAGGATTTCATAATGTCACATCAAACACACTTGTCTCCCCGATGTCATTAAGTTTAGCCACATCTCGAACCATCTTGCGGCTTGAGTCACCCCGATGATCAATGGGAGCACCAACTATCACTAGATCAGCCTTATCAACAAGACAACAAGCATCAAAGATAATTTGAAATGTTCCACTGAAGTCTCAAGTCACCCTGACGACCTTAAGCTCAACTGCAGTTTGGAACACCTCATCGACAAGAGTCACACTGATGTCCAACGAGAAGAGATTCATCAACAAGAGCCAAGATGTTGGTCCAAAAATCTTAGGTATTATAGAAGACCAATGTTACCTCGACGCTAACCCATGCATGACCATCGAAAAGAGTCTCACTAACTTTCATCAGGACCAGAACCATCGGCAAGAGTAATACTGTCGACATTAGATCAGAAAGTCTCATCGACAAACCAAGTCACCTCGATTACATCATCGGTAGGAGTCACACCGATGTCCAAACCCATTAGAAAGAGTAACACCATCGACAACAGTTTGAAATATCAAATCGATAGTTCAAGTCACCCTGACACATCCATCGACAAGAGTCTCCCTGATGATGTCCTTTGGCTAGACATCTACCATCAGAACGAGTTTGGAATCTCACTCTGATAGTTCAAGTCATATCAATGACTTCTTTCAGCAAGACATGTCTAAGGTCACATCGATCTGATCAAAGAAGGAACTTCACAAGGGGAACTCAGATCCGGTTGAGTCACATTGATGTCACAGACAATTTAGGATCACTATGCAGATCAACTAGACATCTCAGCGGTCACACCAAAATCACTTTCTTAGAGGTTAGGCCACTGGGATTGAGGCACACAATTCCAACAATCTCCCACTTGACGAAGATCACACTGGCACCTCCAGAGCACTCAAAAACTAAGATCACGCTGGCACCACTAGTTTAGACCCTACTCTGTTCAAATCTCTATTCAATAGCACTCAAGACACCCAACCAACAACTTTCCATAGATAACAGTCTACCAAACAATTTGCAACAAAATCAAGTATCCAACTGCAATTAACTATCAAACACTGCAACCAAACACAACCTTCCATGAAACCACAAAGATCTCAAACATGCTGTCATGCTCCATCAAGACTTCTGCAACAACATCTAAGATGTCCACGATTCAGGCAACAATCCTTTTCATCCTCCAACATGTCACCTATGGAAGAAAGATACAAGACAAGGTGAATATGCACCAGTCCAACGAACACAAGCAAAGGATCCCAGTGACATCAACAACAAGAAACTGCCATCACTTCAGAAAACAAGATAAAAACATTAGCTAGAACAACAATCATCTTGACTGCTACTTTCCAACTGATTAACCCACGTGACTGAAAATAACACCCACAACAAGTGCTAGTTCATCCAATCATCCATACCTCAAAGGTATCCACTTTAGTAAACTCATGCTAGTAGTACAGCTAACCCACCAACTGCAGATACAATCTCCATGTACAAACCAGTCAAGAAGACAAAGCACAACAAAAAATTCCCACTGCATAGGTAATGCCAAATCTAAAAGATCAAAGGCATAACAAGTCTACCAATTGCAACATAGAAAATGTAACCATGTAGTACCAAGGAAATATCCACAATGATATGCACAACCTGTAGAACATCCTCCTACATACACCTCTAACAACTAGCTATGTCAAGTATGATCTCCTTCACATCCGAAAGAAAATCCATAACAACAACCAATCGTTCAAACACCAAGATCAAACATATCAAATGTAACATGTAAAAAATCATGGATGTAAGCCTCTCAAAGAAGATCAAACTACTTCATTTCCCATATCAGGAAATCAACCCATAAAGCACCTCCTACCTGTTCTCATTAGTAAATGATATAACACAAAAGCTCAGGGAGATAAACCATGTTGTACATCTTCCACTATGAATCCTACAGAACCATTTAAATAACAATTCAAGATCCATATCATGAAAGAAATCATAAACACATCTGAAAGATACAATGGGAAAAATACCTCTCAAATTATACTTCACTGCCGAGCAGACCAAGAGTGGGAAAGAAAATGTTCCTCCAAGATATACAGGCCACCATGACTCATCCAAGAGCAATCTAATCATTGGTCTCTGTTGAACTCGCCTTCAACCAAGGTGTAGGCTACTTAGGATTTTTGATGAAATCAACACCTTTCTCATCTCAAGAGAATTATAGCCTCACCTTATTCTCCATGTATCCATGAGCACCTAAAAATGATCATCCCATGTTGAACTCCAAACTTCATTACTGCACTAACATGAAGTTCTCAAGCATATGACCAATGTACTCAAAACATAGAGAAACTCTAGACCACTGTCAAAGCTCCAAACTTCTGAAACAAGAACTTATCATGACACCATGATCTACACATCCCTCTTAGGAGATACCATGCTTCAAGTGACTTCACCATGGTCTCAAGAGAAATTCCTCACGCCAAAAATATAATGTGCAATCAAGAGTATAACATGACAACAAGCAAACAAACTCCAAACCAACATCACCTGTCAAGCATCACCAACACCTTAGCCAAAGACTCCAAACATCCTCCATGGTTCCAAGATGTTGCACATCCTCAAATAGTGTCCATGCAAATGCAAAAGAACCCTTCTGCAGCAACAGGATCTAAGAGTCCCTCCTAGTAACATCAACAACACTAAAGAAGATCATTCACCACCAAGTGATGAGCCCATAGTCACTGCTAAAGCTCCCACTAAACCGTGACATCTGAGCTTTCCAAGCATCATGACCAACCATCTCCAAAATTGAAAAGAAGATCTTCCAGGCCCACAAACATATAACAATGTTGCTAATTAAACCAAGATCTCAAAAGTAAGGAGATTCACCATGCTACAAGACTCCATAATCAACTATCCAGGAATTCACTTATCATCCATCCTCTTACCTCAAAACAACCACACCAATGCACAAGTGACCACATACAAGTCCAACTTACAAGTCTGCATAAATACTAAATCAAATCACATGGATATAGACAGTCCACTTCCATGTTGTCCTATTGCCAACATATGGATAAAGACAACCCACAACTTTGCACAACTCATAGATCCAATTAATGAAACATGAAGAATCACTACCACATCAATGTCTTGCACAATATGAGGTCTCACAAGAGAAAAACCATGTAGACACCTTGAATCAAACACCAAATCAAGTATAGATTTGATTCACCAAAAATTTCCACACCAAACACCATAGTCTAGGAATCCATCAAGCATTACCATAGAAACCAAGAATGACTAATCACATACCAAACATTTCTATGCAGAGAAAGAATCATACCTTCTCTTACCATGCACAAAGAATGAAATTAGAGCTGCAAATATCTCATCCAGTAGCACCCTGAGGAAGCAAAGGTCTAGAAAATAGCTCTTTTGCAGATCCACAAAATAGCAAGTTTTCTTGACCATGTAAAATCTGCAAAAACATAAAAAAACATGCAAGTACAATACATCCTTAAAAAAGGAAACAACAGTTAAGGAACCCTAGGCCTATTTCAACCCAACTCCGAAACCACCAATATGCAAATGCATCCGAGAGAGCTAGACTATTTAGAAGTTTTCAAATCATCTAATAATTAACTCCATAGCCTTTTTGTATTCAAGGTTAATAGGAAACAATGCCTTCCAACACTAGGAAACTCCACCCAGCATAAGCACTCTCTTCCATGGCTGAGAAACAACCCACACCTCTCCATATTACTAGGGAGCCTCTCACACAGACACCCAATATGAATGCTTTACTGCTACACAAACACAAAGCAAAGAAATCCACCTCATACATCAAGGTTCTACCGCTGCCAACTAGGAGACAAAGATCACAACAATTCAGCATGACCAACTCCATTGTCTCCATCTTCACCATCCTTCAAGCTATGTGTTGTCTCTTTATACCACAAGACTTCCACTCACCAAAGGATCAATACATCAATCAATTCCTCTAGATTTCCTCAAGCCTGACAGACTAAGAAATCTTCACAGGAGAAATACCTAGAACCAACAAGCAAAAGAAGGCTCTGATACCACTCGTTGGGAAATTTTGATCATCTTAGAGAAACCTCCAAGAACAGTAGTTCCTTTGGTAACTTTAATTTCAATTAGATTTCCTAAAAAACACGTACAACTATGTCACAAAGCAGAATCAGACATAGTTGATTTCCCACATTAATCCTTTTGAGAGAAGCACATGCAAATATAGTTTTAACAACTTGCATAAACAAATTCAACAAACATAACCATTAAACATGAAAGATGATACAAAATATTAAAACACACAGATTTACTTGGGGAAAACCCTTTCAGGTAAAAAACCCCACACTCCAAAATATTTGAGCCATTGTATTATTCAACAAGAAACAAAGTTACAATACAATCTCAGGCTCATAGCCTTTTCACAGAGATTACATCTTGTTTCATTCTAGAGACAGACTAGCAACAACCCTATTCTATTTCCCTCTCTCCTTTTTACATTTCCCTGATCAACCTCTCAGTCCATTTCAACTTTCTCACTGTTACAATACTCTCACACAATATATAGTGCAAATTAACAAAAAAAGATCGATCAAGACATTCTATCAGGAGAGATTTCAAAAAAATAACCTTGCTTATATCTTCCTCTCACTCTCATATTGTAGAACATTCGAATTTTATACCATTCATTCTCAACTGATAGGAAACAGTTCAACTTCCAACTCAAAACTGTTCAGTAGGGCAACTGTCAAATAGACTTGGACAATGAACAGTTTCCTCAACGAACAAATGACACATCAATAGGTTAGAAAAATCATCGTTCGTTCAACTAATTCCACCTTCACTTCCATCGACCTGACTTTGTCTATGGGTCACAGTCACGAAGGACACACCGATCTCTAAAGTCTCCTCAATGTCTTCATCATCCTTACATCTTGACCAGGCCTATTGGAAAGACAACATCCATCGACAGGAGTTCATAATGTCACATCGAACACACTTGTCTCCCTGATGTCATTAAATTCAACCACCTCTCGAACCATCTTGCTAGCCTGAGTCACCTCGATACAGACCATTGACCATAATCACCCCGATAATCAACGGGGGCACCTACTATCACTAGATCAGCCTTATCGGAAAGACAACAAGCATCAAAGATAGTTTGAAATGTTCCACCGAAGTCTCAAGTCACCCCGACAACCTTAAGCTCAACTACAATTTGGAACACCTCATCGGCAGGAGTCACACCGATGTCCAACGAGAAGAGATTCATCAGCAAGAGCCAAGATGTCGATCCAACAATCTTAGGTCTTATCAAAGACCAATTTTACCCCGACGCTGACCCATGCACGGCCATTGACAAGATTCTCACTGACTTTCATCAAGAGCAGAACCATCAGCAAGAGTAATACTATCAACATCAAATCATAAAGTCTCATTGACAAACCAAGTCATCCCAATCAGCTCATCGACAAGACTCACACCAATGTCTAGATCCGTCGGCAAGAGTAACACCATTGACAACAGTTTGAAATGTCAAATTGATAGTTCAAGTCACTCAGACACATCCATCGGAAAGAGTCTCCCCAATGATCTCCTTCGGCCAGACATCTACTATTGGAATGAGTTTGGAATCTCACTCTGATAGTTCAAATCATATCGATGAATTTCATCGACAAGATAGGTCCAAGGTCACACCAATCTGATCAAAGAAGGAACTTCACAAGGGGAACTCAAATCAGGCTGAGTCACACCAATCTCACAAACAATTTAGGATCACTATGCAGATCAGCCAGACATCTCAATGGTCACACATAAATTTCTCTCTCAGAGGTTTAGGCCTGTAGGATTGAGGCACACAATTCCAACAGGGGACTACCAACCTCTTTAAGCTCTTTAAATGGATTCTTTTTGAAGTTAAACAAATTAATGTCAAGCTGAATTCAATGGCTAACATCAATGAGGGTGTTATTAATAATAGTAAATTGGAGATGTCTGTATGTAACAGGGTCAAGAATATGAATGTTATCCTCAACAGAGTAGTAGAAGATGCTACAAAAATGAGGGAGAATCACAATTCCAAAATTACTACTCTTGGGTAGAAGATGAGTAAGATCCAAAAGGATTTTTCCATTTTCAATGTTAGCCGTGACTCACTTTAGAATAGTGTGTAGGGGCTGACTATGCTAAATGAAAAAAATTGTAAATGGACTGGGAAACCATTTTTTAAAGGAAAATAAGTGCATGATGTGTTGGAGGATACCCCGATGGGTAATCTAGACAATGGCATGGATGATGTCCCTTGTATCCATACTAGAAGGAAAAAAAAGAAAAGTGTGGTGATTTTGGTTCAGGAATTGGATGAAGTCATGGAAATGCATGATAATGTCATTACTACAAACCTAGAGGTAGTGAGAATCTTGAAGAATCTTCTGTAGCTACTTTTATTTTATGGTTGAATTCTTGTTTGTTGATTGTTAGCTTCTTAGTTGTTGTTGGTTGGCTTGTTGTTTTGATTTTATTTTTTTTATGAGGGTTCTTGTTTTTATTGTCTACTCTTTCTAGTAGCCTATGTTTTTTGTAAAGAGTTTTGGGGCCCCTTCAAAACCTTCTTTTCCTATAATAAAAAACATTAACAAGTTAATTTATTATTTATTATATATTCTATGCCATGCACTATAATTCCTAACACCCACTTTAGTTTTGGCATAAGGACTTTATTCTAGTGTTGTTGTATCAACAATTATCTTGTCTCATATTTTCCCCCTTCAACAAGTTTTTTCCTTTAGATGTCAGTTTCTACCAATAATGCATTCAATTACAATGTGCAATTTCAAAATCTATTACACCCTTATAGCTCCAAAAATCCTTATACAAAATGAAAAAAGATAAATTAAACTAGTAGTAACATTTAAATACCTTTGTCTTCTGCATCAAACTACTAATTAAATATTTGCATTATTCTCAAATTATTTATGGGTTATGTGATCCTATTCAACATATTTCTCAAAAAAAATGAATTTTTGAATTTCATTAAGAAATGAGAAATATATTGTAGTTTTAGTGAGACTATTATAAATTTCCTTTTTAAAATTAAAACAATGTACCAATAATACAATGGTTCCTAATGAGAACATGATTCCACCTTTGCACAACCTTAACCTCTTGAAATGTTTTGCAACATCTCTAATTATTAAAAAATTTGAACATACTATTTTTTTCTTTTTCTAATTTTTGATATGAAATGAACAAAATGGAGTAAAAACAATGAACATAATGATAAAGATGTATAGATGAGAGAAACCAAATGGAAATGGATGATTAATACTAACATATTTGTATGTGGTTTGCATTGCACCTCTGTTGAAAACATCCAATAATAGTAGACAAACAACATTGGTTTTTGTATGTGGTTTTCACTACTTGGCCATTGTATGCACCACTTTAGAGAGGAAAAACAAGTGAATGGAAGGAAAACAAAGAGGTTCAACAAATCTACTCTGATGCCATATTGAAAATGAGAAACAAAGGAGAACCAAAGGCTCCAATACATAAATTTAATTATTCATCTTCAATAAATAAATTATTACATTCAATGGTTTTATAAAGCCATTCAATTTATTAACTACCCAAACCACTAACTACCAACTAACTCATAACTAATAACTAACTACAAACTAACATATAATAAATTAATATTAACATGTTAATTTATTAATAATCACCTTATTCTATGTCGTGCACTATAATTTCTTACATGATGCACATTCTATCATTAAAAACTTTAGAGCCATGAGACACTTCAGATAAAGAACTAAGTTCTTCAATTTGTCTCATTGTTTCAATTTCTTCTTGGGGATTGATTGTGACACATCTTTTTCAAAAATTAGACTCATGGCATAGTTCATTGTCAAGGTTCACTGCTACAACAATGCTATTTTTTTATGGTTTGATCTTCATGTGTGACTATGTTGATGACATCCTTGTGTACACAAACACCATTGGTAGCTTCAAAATAAGAAACAATGGGAACAAACAAAGAGAATTTTTCAAACAAGAAAAAAAATTGTGTTCACCACTTTCATCACAAACTAGTGTATGTTTTGAATAATCAGCTTCATGAGGTGATGCATCTAAATTTTCTATGCTACATATACATTCTTAAACTTTCTTACTATTGCAATGAACATTAGGGTCAAACTTCTCATCACTATATTTGAAATAATCATTGGTCTCGTCATGATGATCAAAGAATAAAATTCCTATTGATTGGCATCACAAAAATCACCCCTATCCTACACTTGTTCATTACCAAAAAACTTGCTTTCATCCCAACTCATTAGGATGGAACCACCCTACACTTGGTCTTTCCTTATCATTCCTTCTTGACATGATTCAAATTGTAGTTATAAGAGTTTTGTTGCATTTTGAACCATTAGAGCTTGGTCTTGAACCAATTTTTTTTTCACTAGAATACTAGCTTTAGAAGAACTTGCAACAACTAGGTTTAAGGAAATCAGAGGCCTTACATAGCTCAACTAATTTTTGAGCTCAAGGAAATTTACTAACTCACCATTGAAGTAAAGGACCTAATGGGGAGTGTGAGAAGGACGGGGTCTTAATTGAAGATGATGAATTTGAAGTAAAATTAGAAGTTGAAGATAGGATTTTCAAGAGTGAATTCAATACCTGTAATTTAGTTTTAATAGAATTAGATGTGAGTCAAGTTGTGATGGAAATGAATTAGCAAAGGAAGATCACAAATAAATTCATGTTTTGAGTAATACTCAAGCAACTAAGTATTATGAACTTGATGCATCAAAACCTACTTGTCTTAGTTTGTAGGGTCATTGACTCATAGGTTTAAGCATTTCAATATCCCTCTTCATACTAGATAAAAATAATTAGATTTATCTTTGGTAACTCATGATTTTAAAATTATGTCAAGAGAAATATATGATCAACTTCTCTAGTTTATTGAATATGTCGGTTGATGAGGATATGCTCACATCTAAGCATGTTTATATATTTTATGGAGCAGTTTTAGTTTGTTGATGAGGATATGTGGATGAGTTATTCTATTAGTTCCTTGTATGTTGAAGCTAGGAAATGGCTATCATGTTTTCCTAAACATTAAATTTTTCTATTTTAAATGATCTCCTTGTAGATTTTATTGAACAATACAAATACATTGTTGATCCTACTTCTCTTGTCCAAGAATTATCTAATATTGAAAGACAAGAAGGTGATTCACCATCTAATTTTTGCACTTGAGGTTTCTAGCTATTTTGTATAATTACTGAGCATCACAAACTTGATAATTTAGTATGTACTGACTTATTATATAAAGATTATGAGATTGGATTGATTAAAGTTCCTAAAAGAAATAAAATATATTAATCTTTATCAAGTACATGAGTAGATTATTTTTCTTGAAGAAATAAGGCACATACATATGAATATTCTTGTGTATTTTCAAATCTTGATAGCAATGGGTCAGTTGTCCTAAATAACCAAAAGGAAAATGTGGTGTATGTTGGTGAATATTATAAAGTGGGAAGGGAAAATACATCTCATAATGAAAGAACTAAGGCATGGGATGAGAATAGGCTTTGTGTTGACAAGGCCTATGAGGAAGAGAGTCTAAATATATGCAATGAGAAGGAAGATGCTCATATATGTAAAGTTACACCTCATGACAACCCCACAAATCAAGAGAAAAAATTATGCACAATTTTTCAAAGTGATGAATCAATCCTTGTGAGTAATGCGTATAGATGATGTGTATATGAGTGTATAGTTTATAGAACAATAATATATAGTTTCTCATTGGATGTGCTTCCCTATTTTGTTGAACTTGATGATAATAACTCTAATGATGCCTCTTATACACAAGGATACTCACATGGAAATGAGATGGATGGGTTCCAACTTCAAAGTGATAAAGTTGATAAGGATAATTCTCTAAATGCATGTTTACATTAGCATAATTTTCATCATGATAATGAACATACTAGTAGGTTTATGAATGAAGACACTCAACATACATATAGTGAGTAGATTCTTATGGTAGATATCTATAATGTAATATTTTACTTTTTTTTCCTAAAAATTATACTAATTTTGAGAATATGCGTTGTGAAGAAATTTTAAATACTTACAAATAAGAGGAAGAAGATGAGATTATTAACTAGTTTCTTTGCAACAAAAAGTATAACTTGGATTTTTTCTTTAAGGGCCATAAAATAGAGAAGCAAGGAAAGGGATTTAATCCTTTACTTGGGATGTCTTAGATTGAATACATTCTTGGGATTGAGATTCTTCTATTGAATGTGCATTAGAAAAGCCTAAGCTTCCTATATTATAAATATAGATATTGATTTTCCTAGTGCTACTATATAGAAGTTTGACAACTATATCAAATCACATGATTCTAAGACTTTTAAACCAAAGAGTATTGTAGCCTATGTTTTGGATGAAAATACATATGAAACTTCCATTTCCATAGGGAATTTACATGTTGTTAATAGAAATTCTATTACACCTTATTTATTTGCTCTCTTCCTTGAATTTGAAACAATTCTTGAGAATTTTAGTGTTGATTCTGAAGAATGGTGAATAAGTGGTGATGTTGCTTTATGACTTAGGTTATAGAACACCACTATTCTCCAATTGTCACTCAAATATGTCCTAGGATCCCAAATTGGATTGACTATCAACCCAAAGAGTGAGTCAATTCTCAACAAGGAAGACCTAGGAGGGGGTTCTTTAAGCTTTGAGAGGTTCACCACCAAGCAAAAGCTTGGAAAAGATGACTTAACATTAAACTCACAAAACCTAGTGATGCAAGCCAAATGAAGAGTGCAAATGATGAAATTATGCCACAAAAAGTTAGGGTATGTGTACCTGGGAAGTCATGTAATGAGGATTTTGAAAATGCAAAAATGCAGTCAAAATATGCTAGGGAGGACTAAGACACCCTTACTGTTGTCTTAGTTCCAATGTTATTTTTCAGGGGAAATGCAAAATCTTTGGATGTCGAAACAAGATCTGAAAGAATATATGAAAAATACTACTTGGAGGACTAAGACACCCTTTCTACCATCTTATTCTCAATCTGAATTTCTAAAGTTTCCAAATGTGATCTTGAGGTCCAATGTCTGTACTTCCTTCTTCTCTGATCTTAAGCCCTGAAACTTCCAGATTTGACCTGTAGGTGAGTTTCTGTGAAGATGACAACTTTGCACTTCAAATGATCTTCAATTCTTCAACCTAAATCTACAAACACAAACATGAAAGAGAGGAAAAACTTGTTGATTGTTAGTAAATGGGGGTTTGCCTTGGTCAAACCCCTTGTTGGTAATTAAACCTTGGAATGAAATAAAATAATTTAGGGAAATGATGAATGAACAACATGCAATGTTACAACTCACCAAACCCTTGTTGTGAAATCTAAAAACTTGTGTGAAATGACTAGCTTGAATGTGGATCTTGAAATGCTTGAATGCTTGATAGATCTTGACTTGAAATGCTTGCTTGAATCAAAACCCTACATCACAAATGTTAGCTCAAAAATGCACATGATGCAAGAATATCCTTGATATGATGCTTGAATCTTGATGATGGCTCCAAATTCTTGATGAATTGGTCTTGAATGCTCTCTTGATCACAAACTTGCATGAAGACTTGAATGCTTAGATGGCTGATCCCACAATACCGGTTTACAATTTTTGGCCAAACTGGACATTGAACTGATTTTTTCTAACTAAATCTTCACTTTCGAGTACCTATAGCGGCTGAACCATGAGGAATTTGAAGATGATGAAAACTAGTGATTTGTGACATTTTGATTCTAGATTCTAAATATATTTTTTTCAAAATTTTTGGAATCAAATTGCACTTCTTTTTTCATCTCCTTCGAAAACTAGTTTTTTTCAGTAAACACCATTTTCAAGGAGTGATGCTCACTGTATACAACATAACTTTTTTTTCATGAAGGATAAAATTCCAATTTTTTTGAATTTAGATTTGTAACTATGATATCTAGCGCTTTCATTTGGTTTCATAGTGTGTTATTGAATATTTTCCCCTTAATCAAGTTTTGAATTCAAACCAATTACAATTCAGACATAGGTGGATTGTATGCAAGATAACTTTTTTTGTACGTATCAAATTTTTTTTTTTTTTTGTTGGATCAAGGACTTCAATATCTGGTGCACTGATATTTTTCAATTTTCTTTTTTTGATAATTTGCTATTTTTCCAATGTGCAAAATAGAGAGCTTGATTTTCAGTGAAAAACCTTCATTCGCAAGAAATAAAAAATAAATATAATAATAGAATTAAATTTATTTAAAATTATACTTTTTTGGAAGCTTATAATAAGGACCACATACTTACAAAACATAAATTCTAAATAAATTCATTTGATCCCCCAAAAGGTAAATCAAAAGTGGTTTTTTATCAACATTTTGATAGGTGTAAAGGAGACTCTGTTATATGTATGGTTTAAATCTAGCAGGGTTCTATCCAAGGGGGTTTGATCTAAGGTGGTTCAATCAAACCCTCTTCAATTGGAATCCTTTAAATTGAAAATTTCAAGGCTTAAATCATTATATTTTCTAAAAATATGTGATTTCAGTAAAAATCATGATCTCTTGGAAATTGTAAACCAGTATTGTCGGATCACCCAGATGTTAGGATGATAATGAATGAAAGGAACCTTATATTTATACTTATGTATGCTTAATATCTTGAAATTACACTACAACAAGCCAACATATGAATTCATTAATTAAAGGAAGCTAAATCTCGTCAAGATTTGAAATTAAATCCCAAAAATACCTTAAGGGGGACTAAGACGCGCCCTAGGTGGCGTCTTAGTCCCAAGGCATGAACCTCAGGGCACAAACTCCAAAAAGGGGCCCATTTAAGGAACATTTGAAATCAAGGTCCCAAGACCTTTGGAGGATAAAGATTCCCTAGGTAGCGTCTTAGTCCTGACCCAAAAATTAGGGACACACAACCAAAATCATTAAATTATCATTTCCCCTTTGAAGTTTGTCGAGATTAGCCATAAAAAGATATAATTCATTAGGCTTGTGGATGCAAAATAGGACCAATTAAGGCATAAATAGGGATAAACAAAGCAAGGAAAGCCCAAAAAAGTATAAAAATGCAAGGGTATGCATTTTCCTACACTACAAATTCAAAGAAAGATGAAATGCTCTTTCTCTTTGGTAGTCATTATTCAACTATTATGGACATCTCTACATTTTGATAATTCCAAGAAAGATATAAATGCTGATTTTATTCAATTTAATCAAATTGAGGGACAATTATTTTTTTAATTAAATATTTGCATATGAAAAGTTTAAGTTCAACACATCTACTTGGCCATATTAGTCTTCAATATGTTTCATACACTATTCTCAATTTTTGGTTCAATTTGAAAATTTTGTGGAATTTTATAACTATGAAATGCATGATGAGAAAATATATGAAACTAGCAAATGTTGTGACCTCGTAAAATTTTCTCCATGTGTACTAGCAAAAGAGTATTTTTTTGTGTAGTAAAGGATTGTGAAAATAAATTGTGCATCAATAAAAAACAATTCAAGTGCATGCTTTATGCCACTTATCTCACCATTTTCTATGTAGGTAGTGGTAATGTTTTTAGGTTAGGAACTAGTGAGTCATTAGAGAAGTGATTTATGATAGAAGTAGGTATTGGCTTCACATTTTTTAGTGGCTCTGGACCACCAATAAATGATTAAATTAGGATGGTGAATTTATAATTATATTGGTCAGCTTATTCACCCAATGGATAAGGCACTACTTTGCACCTTGGAGATTACATTTAGGATCTCACTATGCCCACAAGGGGCATACTATCCCTAAAAAGAGCCATTGTTGGGACAAAATTTGCACCAAGATATATTATACATTCAACCTTGAGTTGATGTATGACAATCATAGTTCTTAGAATGGTGGGTTGACCACATAATTAATTTATAATTTTCTTGGGTTTAACAATTGACATTTAAATCAACGAGGAGGTCATTACTAAATCCACAGGGTTGTCATGCTCGGTTCAAAAACTCAAAAAATATACAATGGTTCAAGATTTAGAGAATCTCTAGATCTTCTTTTGTGAAAATGAAGCGTCGGTCAAGCTGCATGTGGGGTTTGAACGAAGCAAGCTATTGAAGCCATGGGACTAGGTGTGTTTAGTTTTAATGTTGTACATCACTCTTGAGGGGAGGTTTAAATTATTCTATTTTTATCATTTTCCTTTGTTAAACCACCTTAGACATAGGATGCTCATTAGTTTTCCCTTCTTCTTTCTCTCATTTCTCTAAAGCTCTATTAGGGAAACTATGGAAATAGTGGCCAAAAACCCTGACAAATTGCCCCCATTACCTCTGCACCAAGGTCTCATTCTCCATCTTTACCACTTTCACCTGGCTCTCTATCCACCGAAACCCATCTCGATCATTAGAATAGAGGAACTTGAGCTCTTAGACCAGTCTCCTGCTAAACGTTCACCTACTGTTTCAGTTGGCCCTAAAAGAAATAACCCTTTTGAGGCTAGTAAACCCCTCGAGGATCCCAAATCTAAATCCCTGGCCAAAAAGAAGAAAAGTGGCATGGGCTTGGCTTAATCTAAAGCTATTGTAGGGCTTTGTGAGCTAAAAAAAACACCAACAAAGAAAGACAGTAAAGTGTCTACCAAGACCAAGCAAGATCTGAAAAAGAGTAAGAAGGAAACCACTTGCCAGGTCGAGGAACCATCCATAGACAACGAAAATGCGGACTCTGCTGATAGAGACTCCCATGGGGATAAGATGATTTCTACTAGTGTTGACATGGGGGTTGAGAAAACTAGTGTTTGAATATCTAATAGATTGGAAAAGCAAAAAAAAAGGAGGTCCTAGTTGACAAAATTTCTAGAAGTTTAGAGCAAAATGGTGGCAAAGAGGATAACAAGCATGACATTGTTGAAGAGACCGAGGAGTTTGTGGAAGGGTTGAGTCACTTCCTCGAGTTAAATACAATGATCTAGCAAGAATCCACATTAGAGTCCTCTGATCATTTGAATTAGGTGAAGGTGACTAATGAGGTGGAAGATGATAAGGACGAGGAGCTCAACAACCTAAAGGCCCATGTTGCTAAAATGGAAAAGAAATTCACAAGGCTAACTCGCTTCACAATCAAGATCATCCACTACTTTGTTGTCACTTTGTCGAGAGTGTTGAGAGAGGAGGTCAACAAGAAGACTATGGAAAAGGAATCCAATAATAAGTGGGTTGGGGATGATGTGTTGAAACTCCTCTTTGGAGAGTGGGAGGGTTTAGCTGAGTAATGGGTGGGGTGTGTTTTGTTGTTGGGTGGGTGGTCCTTTTGTTGTCTGTTTGTTGTTTTTGTATCTAGACAATATGAGCTATAATAGTTTTTGTTTTTTGATCCAATTTTGGCCTTTGGGCTCCTCATGTAAAGGGTACTTGATAGGGTAGGGTTGGGTGGAACACTCACTATCCCATGCTCTGGGTCACACCTTGGCAAACCCCTTTGGTGTCACTCTCCACCTTCTTAACCTATAGGCCCTATTGCTTGTTAGGCACCCCTGGTTCTCCTGGCCAACCCTACTATCATCTACATTCCCCTAACCAAGCCAATCTTGGTGCTTTCTCCTTCATTCTCTCCTTAGCCCTTCATCTTCCTAAAGGCTAGCTAACCCTCCAAACCTCACTAACTTGTTGCAGGGGTGTGTGATTCCTCCCATGGCCTCAAATCCATCCCTCTAGGGTTCTTGATCATTCACAAGACTCCAATTCTCCATCGCTTCCATCAAACCCTATTCTAGGGTTTAAGAAGGGCTACTAGCCCTTGAGCCCCAATTAGGCCTCCTAACTCGAGAAAGTAGGCTTAAACTCCAATCCTTCTACAGAACATCACAATCTTCCAAAAGGGACCCTGGTTCATTTTCCTACCTCTCCAAGATTTTTGAGGTTATAGGCCTTCACAGGCCGTACACAGGCATAACCCTCTTTTTGTAGGAATTAGGGCTTTTTAGGCCATTTCTTGACCTCACAGTGAACTGTTTGCTTATTTCAACCACCAAATGGATTAGTGAGATCTCTTGCTTCCTGCCAAGCCTTTATAAGGCATCCTGCAACCACCACACACCTTGGATTGCCAAGGAATGGTCACCCCTGCTGCGTTAGTGTTTGTTTTCACTGTCTTTCCTAGCCGGGCACTGTCAAGCTCGCCTAGGAGAAGACCTTTTCCATGAAACCTTGCCTCCTACAAACTCCTAAACCTATTCTATATATAGGTATGGAGCTTAGCCTCATTCCCCATAGACTATACACCAGGTATAGTGGAAGAGAGAGGTTTGAGACTCCATGATTAACAGCCTGCTAGACTGATCAGTAATGAAAAGAAACAAAACCTACTAAGAGAAAAGCTAGGAAATGATGAAACAACACCACTAATGACCACAAAAAACTTGTAAAATGAATACCACACGTGCCACACACTGCTCAATGCCTGGAACCCTCCATTAACACAGTAATAAGAACTAAAAACCAGAAAATTGCAAGAATTTCACTACTTTTCCATGTAATATGCAAACTCCAAAAATGATACAAAGTTTTCCAACCAACCAACCTTGCTCTCAGTTCGAGCAACACCTTATAACTCCTCTCCAAGTAGTTACCAATCCCTTGGGTCGGACATTTTCATAATCAAGTGGAAAAAGGTGCAAAATGTCCCATTTTGCCACCTTTGCCAATTATTGCTAACTCCTAAACACCAATGAAACATGAGTTACAAACTCCCTCCTGATCACTCCTAAACAACTAAGAAGCACTCTAATTCAAAATTAAATGGTCAACATGACCTTAAAGTATGACAATCTCAAAATTTTAGCTAGGCTTCCAAATTTTCCTAATGCTATCTAATGTTTCCTAGGTGCTCCTACACCAGTACTATACCTTGTAAATGCAACTTATATTATCAAAAACAATTGATATTTAATTTTTGTTATTTTGATTTGGTGAACTTTGGCCCTTTGGGCTCCTTGTGTTTAGGGTACTGCACCCTGTAAATGCAGCTTATATTATAAAAAATAATTGATATTTAAGTTTTTTCATCATAGATATTATTTTATAGTTTATCAATTAGTCTCATTTCTATTTTTGAGTCATTTGGTTGAGAATTGAGTCTAAATCATGCTTTTTTGTTGTGCTTGGCATCTCTAAATAGCTTGCACTTCAAATTTGAAATTTTGAATTAAAGAAAATGAATGAGTTTAGATAAACCATAATTAGCTTCCAATTTTGATTTCAAGCTCATTAGAAAAAAAAAAGAGTATGACAAAATTTTGATTAATTTCTCAAAATTGATGGTGTTTCCCAACAACTCAATGATAAATCTACACTTTCTAATTTCTAACAATTGCAGTGAGAGGCAACATAACGTGCGCCTTCTTATCACTTTTTGGCTTTGTCAAGTAAAATATATGACCATGGTAATAGTATTGTCAAATTCGTGTTTGACCATTTAATGTGCCACTTCAATTTTAATAAATAAGAAAAACAATTTAATGTTATTTCTAATGTTTGCATTCTTCCATAATTACAAGAGGCACTCTTCTCAAATAAACAAAAAAAAATCAGATGAAAACCTTCATTTTTGAACATGTGTATATACATTAAAATGAAATATATTTCAGTTTAAATGAATTTGAACCCCAAAATAATGAAAAAGAGGGTGAAAGTTTTAAAAGATTTATAAATAAAATAATGTGATATTTAAAAGAAAATGGCCCATTGCACATTGGCAAGTTGGGTTGTTTTCCCTTTTACCTTGAGAAGTAAGCGATGGGTTTTATTTCATCATTTTTCTCTTTCTCTTGCAACATATATGGCCTCATATGTACCAAATATTTGAGACATTTTAGGTTGTTTAAAGGAAAAAGCATTTAAAATAAAGGGGGCACCATTTATAGTTTTGTTACCCAAATTGCCATGGTGGAAGGTGAACAAGTCACACACAGTTGATGTTGATTGCATTACCAGCATCTTTTAGATCAGCAAGTGACTCTCCATTTGTTCTCTCGCTCCATGATGGCTTATGCACTGTGTTAAATTTATGAAGACGGAGGATGCATTTGAAAAAAAAGGCATGTTTTGATTAGGAAAACACTCTAAAGTTGATGTTACATTATTACATTTATTTTCATTGCAACCTGCCATTATTTTGCCTTTGTACTTCTTCTAAACACAGCATTGCACAGAAACAATAAGTAAACAGGAATGGAAGGGAGGTGCCATAGATTTGGCAATACTTTTTATTGAAACTTACCTGTCTTTCTGCCAAAATGGAGGCGCCATATATAAAAAAAAATTCTCTGTTGATTGGAAAGCTGGTCACCACCACAACAAGGGGTAGAAGGCATTTGCAGCTTATTTTAACAGTATTTGCCACTAGAAATTGAGAATTTTAGTAGCAAGAATGAGGTGCCATGCATTTCATCTAAGTATTTTGTTTTGGAGGGTATGGCGCATGGAAATTGGAGGGGCTTTCTTTGTCTGGTTGTAGAATTTGTAGGCTATTATTTGTTTTATTTTCCATGGATAGAGTGGAGTTCCATTACTTATATTATTTTATTTGAAGATGTTGAGAAAACATGGAAGAACATCACAAAATTGGTTCTTGTCAGAATTTTTTTTTTTTGGGCAAGGATATAGTGGCTTTATTTGTAGCCATGAACGGGATAATTAGGAGCTAGAAAATGAATCAGGAATAAGTAGAGAATAGAGGAATGAGTAGAGAATAGAGGGAGTTCTTAGAGATATAAATACATGTAAATTGTTTGGTAGAATGTTTTGTAGAAAATATTATTTACAAAATAAGATTAGGAAAATTCTAGAAATAAAGTTCTTCATAAGATGGTGAGGAATAGAATAATTAAATTGTTTATCATAAGAATGAAATATAATTTTATTAGGATAAAATAAAGTATTTTGTAACTAAAATATTTCATGAGAACTAGGTTAGCTTATTTATGTAAATTTTACACTATGATGGTTATTGGATTACAAGGTGAAAATCATTTACAAGAAATCTTTGAAACATTTGGGACAATTTTGTAGTCTATTTGAATTGTTGTGCCTACATGTATTTGTTGATCAAGGGACCAAATAGTGTCAATTGTCAATTTTATGTTCAATCTAAGCCTCTCTTCTCTTTAATTGTAATATTTGTGTATTGTTTGAAGGGTTTTTCTTTCTTGTGGTTCAAGTTGCTATTGTAGCCTTTGGGTCAATTTAGGGTTTGTGTCTATAATTATTTTTGGATTTTAAATGTAAAGATCCATGTAAATATTTGGAGAATGTGAATACAATCCTATTCTAAGCTTAATTTCTATAATGGCATTGTACCTTCTTCTTAAAAAATCAATATAATACATTGTTTGTTCTAATAATATAGTCTATCTCCAATTCCTATTGAATACTCTAGGGAGTTTTTGCAAATTTTTCTAAATGCATATTTTCTATATGTTTTAAATTAAATTAGCTAGTTTGAATTCAATGAATGTAGTAAATATTTTACTAGAAATTCTATCCTCATTAAAAAAAGTTCTAACCTAATATGTGGGGTGTTTAAAATGGAAGTGGATAATTAAGAATGGGTTATATTGTTGAGAGTAGGAAATAATTTGAGGATCTAAACTTTGCAAGATAGAGCCAAGTCAAGTAGGCTCATCTAAAACTAGGAGTTATTATTTCATTATTGCTATTAGAAATTTGAATATGTTCCTCTAGAATTAGGAATCAATCTTTTTTAATTGTAGTTGATCCACATCTCAATTTTATAGATGATAAAAATCTACATAGAGTATAAATTATATTTTTTTCTTGTCTTCATGGAGCTTATAGGTACAAAAAAAGAACCTAAATGATTATTGATTCATCCTCCATTTGGAATGTTTGAAGTGATGATAAGTTATTTAAATTAGTAAATTATTTGTTCATAAGGATTTTAAAGGTACAAAGGATCATAACCTAAACTTGTAAAATATTATAAAATCCTTTGCTCATACATCTACAAATTATCAATTATCTACATGTTTAAGGTATTCAATTATAAATTTAAGTAAAAATAGCATAGTTTCGATTAACAATAGTAAATTGGGCTTATGCACTCTATCATTTGACCCTATTTTTATCTTTGTAGCATTGTCTCTCAAAGATCCACATCATTCCTTAAATTCATGTATTAGGATCAACCTCCTGAGTCTTGTAGAGCTCAAAATGTAGAAGGCGAGGTCTAATCTTGTTGAATTGGTCTTCTCTTTTCCTTGATTTAATCATAAGTTTATCATTCTATCTAGATTGACTTGATCCCCAAATCTAGGTGTTATGTTATCTGATATAAGAGCATTTGGGTTCATAGGCGATCCTGCATCACCCAGAAAAAAAAATCATTCGATTTTCTCAATTTTGGTGTGAATTTTGGTTTAAATTGGTGTTCTTGGCATTTAACATTATGAAACATCTCATTTGTTCAAATTTGGAAATTGGAGTTTCCACAAGTTTTTTGCCCACTAGGGAAAATTTTACCAAAAAAGTTATTTTCAAAATTGGTGAAGGCTGAAGAAAAATACTTTGATGGGGATAATATTAAAGGTGTTTCACTCACATTGGTGAAGGTTTCATGGAAAAATTCCTCATGGTTTGAGAGATACTAATATGTCGGTGATTTACAATATTTTTTATTTTTTGAAGATTTGTAAATGCTAGGGAAAATTACTTTTAGGGGAAGCTTAAGGGGGTCCTTATACACATCTTGAAATTTTTTCACACTTAAAAAAGATTTTGGTAAATAGTTATGGAAAAAGTTATTTTTCAGTCTTCTAGGTGCACTTTGTCGTAGTTGCATAAAGGATTTTAAAAAAAAAAATGTATGGAGACTCAAAGGTATTATTGGAGTGATTCTAATTGTTTAATATTGATATTTTGACATATCAATTTGGTTGGAGGTGTTTGCATTTAATGAAGGGAAAAAAATACATGTTTAAGAGTCCAAAATAGTGTTTTTATATATAAAAATTATTTCATTTCAATTGTAATTTTTAGGCCTGTAATAAAAAGGAATCACATGGGAATCTAAGCACCACATACAACAAGAGAAATGAAATTTTTTTGAATACCCTTCAACGCCTAATATGGGAATTTGAAAAGAAGTTGCGGATTGGAGAAGCGAATAAAAGAAAATATTGTTGCAGATTTAAGGCAGATTTCTCCCAGGGAGATTGAGAGATCTCAGCCCATGTGAGGGGCTTGTGAATGAAAGTTGTTGTGAGAGTGTGAGAGGAAAGAGAGGAGATTTTGTAGAGTTTGAGAGGCCATGAGAGGCCAAGTTTGTTGCAAAATTTTTATGATGTGATAAATTGCATGTAATTTGTTGTTAATTTCAATAAAAGGAAGCATGTGTGTTGTTTGCAATATGTTTGAAATCTATTTTTGTGAGTTGTGAGTGTGTGTGTTTGGCGGAGGGAGTCCCTCATCATTATCATCCCTTAGAACTAAGTATTACAAGAAAAATTCCCAATAGGATGGCATGCAACAACACAATTCAACTATGTACCCAAGTTCTTCCATAATATATGCCACAAATGATTTAAGAAAAAAATTACATCTATATGAAGTGATACTTTATGGCAGCACATATAGCCTAACTACTTATTTGAAGAAAAAAACTTCAATCTTGGGTGTATAATTAGTCTTTTGAAAAGGGCATCATTTTTTAAATTACTTAACTATAAAGATAAAATCATTACCTTTTTGAGTTTTGAGTATTTAAAGAATAAAATCTATACAATGTTGTTCCTAATACCTTTTTGGTATTGATAATGGCTTATACATTTCTATATTTTGGGAAAATCCTTTAGCATTTTGACAAATCACGCATCTATCAACAAATTCTTGAGATCTTGGTGTAATCATGATTAGTAATACCCCTTTTCTAACATGTCCAATGCGTTTTCCACATCACCTCCAATTCCTCCACTATATAGCTCCTTGACAATGTTTTCTCTATTTGAACTCTATGGTCTACATACTTGTTTCCTCCTAAATAGATAACCTTTTTGTATAAAATAATCCTAACATGAAACTTTACCTCCAACCCAAGGTTCCATATATCTAAAAAATAGACTTGTGGGATATGAATCCTTCATCACATCCATCCCTACCATTTCAACTCTCATGGTAGACAACAATTCTTGCCTTGTAGTAAAATCATTTGCAACTTTATTTGTTATATTAGTCCTATGTTTACTAAGAATATCTAAAAAATATCAAACCACCTTATGTGCCTTTGGTTCAATTTTGTCTAGCTATTTATGAATTTATCAATGCCTAATTATTACTATATATAACAAACTCCTTTGGAATCATAGAATTCCCTCACTTATGCAAAGCTTGAACAATATCATAATTTTTTTTATCATAAGTTGAAATATTGTTCTTATACTCATTCAAAATTTCACTAAAATAAGTAATGGGATTACCCTCTTGAATTAATATAGCACCAATGAATTTATAATTACTATCACAATCAACTTGGAAAACTTTCAAGAAAAATGGAGAAGTGTCAACTCTAGCTCTTCTATTAAATTCGTTTTCAAGAGCTAAAACCTCTTATGAGTAGAACTATCCATTCAAACCCTCCTTTTATCATGTAAAGATATTGATAGATCCCAAGAAAACTATCTATTTTTATATGATAGTCCATTTCTCCAAGTTCATGTACAACTTCTCCTTCCTTAGTTTCACCATAACTTGTTGTGGGTGTACAAGTTGTTCCTCTTTTGTCTTGCTAAACACAAAAATAGCATCCAAATAAATAACTACAAACTTACCCAAGAATGGTTATAGGACTTTATTCATCAACCAAATAAAGTTGATGAATTTTTTATCCCAAATGACATGACCAACCAATCATGTGGTCCATCTTTTTTCCTAAAATTTGTCTTCTACTAATCTACTTTTTGAATTTTCATTTGATGATAAATACTCTTGAGATTAATTTAAAAAAAGTAAAATGATCCACTTAAACACTTCATCAAATAATCCATGTGTAGTAATTGAAACATGTACATTTAAATGGTGATCTTCTTTATAACACAAGTTTGTACACATCCTCCATTCTCCTCCCTTTTTAGTGTAACTATTGTAGGTATAATGAAATGGAGTATAGTTTCTTTTATCTTACCTCTTATTACTATGTCTTCAACTTGTATGTTCAACTCAAGACTCATATTAGGACCCATTATGTGCAACACCTTATTAGGTAAACTAGAACAATAAGATGAAACAAAATTTGTAGGAGAAAAAAGAATAAAAAGAACCTAGTCATCCTTAAATGAATGATGTGCTCCCTTGGTGAGTAGTGCCAAGTAGGATTACTCTTCTTTAACTAGAATTAATTCTAATGAAATTATTAATATTGTTTCTTAGAAAATGTCTCATCTAGATGTGAGAATTTTAGAGAAGGTACATAGCGAGAAGGAAATTGTCAATGAGGGCATGGTTAGTGCAATCTAGAAAGCCATTAGCCCAACTCAAGGGATTCACCATTTTCCCATCTCGTCTTCCACAATTAAGGAAAAAAGAAAGGTGGTTTCAAAAGAGACATTAACTAGAAGACCTTTGAACTCTTATGTTTCAAGATTTGCAATTAAAATGGGAGAATAAGTAGGAAAGAAATATTCTTTAATGAATCAATGAATAGAGCTATTGTTGATGCTCAAATTTCTCTAGAGCAATATTTCTATACACTTTCATGAGCCACTAGACTATTATTTTTATTGAGTAGTATACCTTAATTGTTTTTGCTCCTTGTAAGATGCTGAAAGATTACTATTAGTTTACAGTCTTAATACTATTAGATCCTTAGTGTTGTGTCTGTATTTTTTTTATTGGACTTCATTGATATAGCCATTCCAACTTTTATAAAAGTACTCCAACCCTTTTAAAGTCTCACTTTTATTTTTGATGACTAATCTTTTCTGGATCGTGCGATTTCCCAGCACCTGTCCACAACGTGTGGCTGGGTTAGTCGAAGTTTGAACTTGTGATGATCGTCCATGTCTTTCAACAGCTTGACCAACTGATCAACACCCTGGAAGAAAAATCTGACCTTTAGTTTTAATCAAAATATGTTGATTAAAAAAAAACAAAGAAGCAATGTATTGATAGAGAAAGTGCTAAACAATAACACATGAATGAGAAAGGTTAAAATATTAAAAGAAAATCAGACCTCTTTTGGACTCAGTAATGGCAGATGAATGCTTAAAGAGGGGGATAACTGAGCTTAGAATATTGTATGTGTAGAGACAAAGTGTTATCGATGCATCCAACATCTATTCCACAAACAAAAAGATCACCAAAAGTTTAATGCAACAAGATGATTGGCACACATTGCATAAGCTATTCTTTTCACATAAATGCTCATTATAATATCCTCTATGACAGGGAAAACAATATGGTGGGAGTTTTCTTGCTGACTTGTAATAAAATAAAAGTTTACCCCACTCTACTTATAAACTAATATTTCATACTGATTTTGTTGTTATTGGTCATTATATTTACATAGGAGTTGCACAGTATTGCATTTCTAAGTCATAAACATGATAAAGTATTGCATTTCCCAGTCATAATCATGATATTTTCTTTTCCACTTTGAAAAGATTAAAAAAGTGTGTTGAAAAATGACATTTTGATTTTGGGCCTCTTAGAAAAAAAAAAAAGAATAAGAAATTAAATTATCAATTGCTACAACAACACTTTAACAAGTCAATAACACTAACGTCACATCAAATTACCATCAAACAACAAAACTAGAAAAAAAAAGAGCAACCACTGCTTCCCACTTAACTATATTATAAACTGTCATTTTAATCAATTATTAGAGCCTAAATGCTTGTCTCCATTATTTAGAAACATGATTAAGACAGCAGTCATTATCTAGAGGATTAAAAAAGAGAAGCTAAGGTAAAGATATTTTTTTGGGCCCATGTTGAAGACTCTAAGCTATTGTATTGTATGGTCTATTCTTGATGACACCACAATATTCTTTTCACATGGGCCTTCATTGTTTTGCACTGCTACTTTGTTTTTTCTTATCTATATGTCAAACTGTACTCTCTTTCCCTCTGGAATTTCTTTTCAAGATGGCAGGTAACTTCTTCAATTATAATTGAGTCTTTGAGAAATACCCTTTTGGCACAGCTGTTGGGCACTTCAAGACTGAATGAAAAGAAACAGTGAAATATGGTGTAAGAGAAGCGAGCGCCAAAAAAGCTGGATAAAAAAGTAAGTGTCCTAACAAGAGAGCATCTGCCTATCATGTCAAGCATTGGGTTGCTCATAATAATGTAAATAAAGAGGCGGTCATATCCTCTCTTTTTACCCATCTGCATGGGTTAATCATATCTATTGTTTTTTATTTTTAATGTTGAATTTTGTTTTCCAAGCATCTTGGAGACCTAGCCAACACACAGTCTAATAAAAGGGACAGCTAACTATTCAGTAGGAGTTAGGGGAAAAGCCACTTAAACTTGAATAAACCAGAGAATTCCTAACAGAATTGTACTTGTGTCAGTGTAATGTTTAATATGCTCTATCAATCTATATAAGTATTGGGAGGAAACAGAAGCAATCTCAATCTCAAAATTCTGTTCTGAACAAAACAGCTGATTTTTATTGGCTTCAATCTGGATTTCTACTGAGCTCATTAAAAGAGCTTTTGACCATTGTTTCAAGCTTTCACGTGCACTCATACCAAGTTGCAAAATTGGCTTAATATACAAAGAATAAATTCACCATTTTTAAACAGAAACTGAGCTTAATTTGATCAGTCACATGAATAATTATTTTACTAGTCAATTAATCAGGCATCAAGTGTTCAATAAAAGATCATAACAATATAGATAGTTTATCAAATTAAGGTACCAGTTTAACGTGGTGATTTTGATAGAATATATATTTTTAAGCAATGATGGTCTAACTGAGGCAGACTTGTAATGCAAGTAATTGATGGGTTTTTTTTTTTTTTTGGTCGGTAATTGTTAACAACAGAGATGCTGAAATGTTTAATTGTTTGTGTTGATTTAAAAATAAATAAAAAAATAGATAAAATATTTTGTAAGTACATCTTAAAATCAAACTTTCTAGATGAAAGAAAAATATCAATAAAAATAAATTTTATTTTTATTAAAATATATTTTGCTTCAAAAGAGTAACTTTGTAGTTTATTGGATTTAAAGTAAAGAGTACATGCCTTTATTTTTATTGGTAACATAGCTCTCTTGAATAAAAAACTGCAGCCACATTCTTAAAAAGAATATTTGTATGTAAAATAAGAATTTTACATATGTAACTGTAAACTTTAAATCTGTGTTAGAGAAAAAAAACATATAAAGTTTCCTCTAACATAAATACTTTTTTATTTATTTTAATCAATTGAAATTCATGACATGCAAGATCAAGAAACTATATTAATAGTTAAAAATAAGAATCATTCAATTGTACTATTTAATTATTGAGGGAGTGTACTTAACTCTAGAAGATAAACTCAAGAATAGAAATTACATCCATAAGAGAAAGTAACATGATTGGGTACTGTACTGACTTAGAGTTATTACAGAAGAAAGTGACTTGAGCATTTCACTCATTCCCATTATCTTTGGCATATAAACTACCCATCAGAGAGCTTTGACGTGTGATAACAAACACCATGAATGTATGAGTACAGCAATCAACGTGACTGTAATTGATGTATATCTAGGGGAAAGGTTTTTGCAAGTTTATGTACCTTTTTTAAATTAACTAAAATTTGTAAATAATATTATAATTATTAATATGATAATTACAAATCTGTGTATAATAATAAATCTTTGTAAGGTGAGTTGGACACTATCTCCGATATATATGTGTGTTTTTCTACTATTAAATATGGAATAAGAAAATGTATAAACACGATTATTTAATATGTTCAGTTTTTACAACTATTTTGAAACTCGTCATTTACCCACTCAAAATATTGTAGAAAAATAAATATAAAAAACAATGACAAAAGAGACACTAACATTGATCTATAGTTTCATATCAACCAATCAAATACACATACACACATTTAAATAATTCTAGTGAATGAGATACACTATAACAATATTATGTTTTTTATTCTTTTATTTATAATTTTTTATTAAGTTTTTCCACCTACAACAAGATGCCTTACATCTACAAGTTAATGTTGGTGTATTGTCCTAATTAGATTAATGAATTAATTTTTATTTTTATTTACAAATTTTATAATTGATTGTTCTATTTAGCTTGATTCTAGCAATATATATTTCAATCTTCAAAAAACGATAAATACAAATTGGTTTCATCATGCAAGAAGATTTGGTTGAAAAACACTTAAACATCTAATATTATAGACAACTAAAGTTGTCCACACCTAACCACACCAAAATTTATTTTACTCCCAATATTATTTAAATAAACATTAATAATTTATTTAATTAATTATTTCATTATCCTTGTTCCTCACCTTTAATTAAATAAGTCAACATTTATTTAATTAAATTCAACTTTATAGTCCTATCATACAATAATTTAATAAATGCAAACCATTTATTTATTTTCTCATTTTCCACCTCAATCCAACTAATTGAATAAAATGAATTAATTAACTAATTAACCCTCACACTTTTCTAAGTGTGACAAATTGAATTAACCACATCTAGTCCTACTTATCCCTAAAATTCTACAACAAAATCTCAACCCTTGATTTCATAAATTCTCAATCCTAAGCCTTCATTTAAACATGTGATATCTCACACATGTGTGAGAGAGCACTTGTCAAGACTTCTTTCTCCACATGATATCTCACACACGTGTGAAGAGTCACATGTCTCCATCCCTTATCTTCATGTGATCTCTCACACATATGATAGGATTCATTTGTCTCAATTCCTCTTTCTTAAATGTTCTTACACATGTGAGAAGACACTTGTCATAGATCCCTCTTCCCTAATTATTCTAACACATGTGAGAGAACACTTTTCATAGGTCCCTCTTCACATGCATCCATGTGTGAGAGGACTTAATCTCCTCCATTAAATTTAGTCAAACCAATCCTAGCCCTTTATTAAATATATGCCAATATGTCAATATGGATCACATATAAGATCTGTGAAAAATACAAATGGACATCTTCATCTTAATTATGGATCACATAGGTGGTCCAAAGCCTCTATGATTTGATAAATATATCACAATTATTTTCCAAAATTCTTTTATTAAAGCAAGTGTTGGGTGGATGACTACAAAACAATTAAAAGTGAGATTGAGTGAGGTAGGCTTTATTAATCTAGTTGTGCTTTGTTTTTACAATAAATAACTAGACATCATATAATATATTAAAACATGCACCTATATAACCAACCCATGTGATCCATTAGGATCTAGGATTTGTACCTAGACATCTTCATCAATGATGGATCATATTGTGTGGTCCAAAACTTGTACGTTGTGATAAATATATCATATTGTATTAAATGCCTAAAAATATTCCACGTAGTCAACCTTTAGTAAGCCATCTCTCCTTTATTAATTATCAATTACTGGATTTACCGTTTAATTATCATTTATCACTTAATTTCCATGGATCATCTATCTATTTAATTAAATAATATATTATTATTTAATTAAATTCTAGATCTAATTATCCACTTTCAAATCATAATTTTCATTTTTGAATTATCAATCAACTGGACACTTCATTTTAGAAACTTCTTTTTCAACCATCAGGCATCTTAAAGTTTGTAAATAAAAATTTCACGTGCACATTTATATATTCAATTATCAAAATTAAATAGTCCAATATCATTTCTTTATGGATATTTTTATAAGTGAATTTATGTGAGTTGTGAGATGTAGGGTTTTGATTGCAACAATGGATAATTGATCTTCAAACTTTTTCCAATATTCTCCAAACTTGAAACCTACACATTCAAAGAGAGAGGAAGGGTCATGCTATATAGGGGCTTGCCTTAGCCAAACCCTGTGTTAGTGTTTCCACTTCCACAATGGCAATGGCAATTATAAAAATGATAAATGATAGGAAAGAATGATGAATCCACAAAGTACTGCAACTCACCACCCTTCAATGGCTCTCTTGAAGGACAAAAGACATACAAATCTCTTCAAGGATTGGATCTTGTTTGCTTGATTTTCTTGGGTTGCTTGGAGACCTATAAAGGGGTTTTCCTTCACAAACAATGATAACATGAACATGCATAAAATTGAACATATGATTGAAATGATGCTTGGATCTTGAATTACTGTAATAAATCACTAAAATTCTACACTTGATTTTCTCAACAATGCTCTTGATAATACTTGATCATAAATTGCTTAATAGCTTTCTAGATGTCTCTTGTTAGATTTCAAATGGTGTAATAACTAGGTATTTATATGCAATTATTCTAATTTCTCATAAATTAAACCCTGATAACTGACTTTGGACTTCTGAATTGTAAATAATAAAGTGTCAATGTCGACATATTTGAATTTGGAGCCAAAAATAGGGTGACAAATTCACCCAAGGCGTATGTGTCCCAACCCTATTTTTTTAAAATTAAGGTGTCGAGGGAAAAACTTATTAGATGAATGTATTTGTTTTTCGCTTGCAATTTGTTGGTAATTGTTAAAAATGGGCCATAAATACATAATTTAGGAAATTAGGGGATCAATTAGGTCCATGCACTTAAGGGGGAGCAAAACATAGTGTGAAATTGTCAAGGGTGACAATTTATAATGCTATAGGTAGTAGATCACATCACCAATATTCTATCTCTTGCATCAACTTAATTTTCCAACCATAATCATAACCCTCACTTATTCATGGATATTTCACTTCCACCATTTGACCTACATTTGAAGGAATGAACTCCTATGATACACTGTCCCTTGAGCCCCTTAACTTGAATCCCATATCACCTATATCAACAAATCATTTCATCTACCATTTACCTTTAATACTATATGCAACCTCACTTCATAATGTCTCTTATCCATCTCACATGATATTAGATATTGTCTATGATATTCTACCAATCATTATTGCATAAATGTCACACACACTATAATGGATGATTTAGCCAACACCTCATTTTAAAATGATGAAATTATGATAAATCTGCTTCCTCCTTGGATTCTTAGACCATAGCCATATCTTGTATGTATTTTTGTACCTTTTTTACTAGATGCTACTATCTTCCCTTATGTATCCATGCACTAAGTAGAGCTAGTATTTGATGTTTTTTATGATGTTCCCTAACCATTTGTATATGTTTGTCCCATATTTCCTCCTATCTACTTTTCATGTAGTATCTATCTAAAAAAATGGGAATGATGCAAAGTACCAACAACCAACAACCATTATCAATGTTGACCCAAAATATTGTTTATCTCCTCCACCTATTTACATCATTTCATCTTTTTGCATCCTTCTTCCAAGTGCATACAAGATCTTAGGACTATGAGAAATTATTTTCAATAATGACATCCTTTTCTTATACACTAGAAATGACCAAGAATTTTCCAAATCCACTCATCTAAATATGTTCACACACTCAACATTTTTTTCCCACTATTCTATCATATTTCTCATAACCCATTTATAATTAGCACTTTCTATGTTGTGTTCTTATCTATAATCATGTAAAAATTTGGAAATTTGAGCCCTCTATCTTTTCATCACCCTTAAGCCATTCACTTTGGATATGCTTTACATAATATACATCATCAAGTCCATATGCATTATCTCCATCTAGTCATCTTGTTATCCAAAAATCAGTTGCAACTCTTAGAACCTCATTAGTGGAAAATCATTTCCCATTCCTTCGTTTCTTGCAAAAAATAAATCCAAAGTATTTCATTTAAAAAAAAAATCATAAGTAGACTCCATAATTACATAATCTAATCCTTAATGGTGATCCCTTACATATTACTATTTGCATGAGCTTAAGTAATGGGGATGTCATTCATTAAGTCAAAAACACTATATATATCTACTTGGTCTACTCTTTAAAAATGATTCATTGCACCTTAGTGGTTGCATGGGGTTAGATCATGGAGATGCTATCAAAAAGTAACAATTTCCAAAGCATGCAAATCTAGATGAAATAAAAAGCCACATAAAATAAAATCAAAGGAGTTATGGGTGATCCCACAATAGTGGTTTACATTTTTTGGCCAAACTTGACATTGAACTATTTTTTTTTAACTAAATCTTCACTTTTGGGCACCTATAGCTACTAAACCATGACGAATTTGAAGATGATGCAAACTAGTGATTTGTGACATTTTTTTTGTAGATTCTAAATATATTTAAAAAAATAAATATAAAATTAGACCAAAAAGTAACAATTTCCAAAGCATGCAAATCTAGATGAAATAAAAAGCCACATCAAATAAAATCAAAGGAGATCAAATCAACAAAAAAATCCCTACAAAGCTTGAGGGTTCCCATTTATTCCCTTCCTAACCAATTCCCAATCCCCATTCACTTGTTCACTATGAGTCATTTGATGATGAGCCTCAAGTTAGGATGCCTTCTTTGACCATTCTATTAATATCCATGACCTAAGACATGCACGCATATAGATTCTTAATCATATTCACTTCAAATATACACCTCCTAATCCCCATACAATTGACTATTTCCATAAACCCCATATCCCAAAGCATAGTATGGTTATAACTTGAAATGATTCTTAGGAATCCATCACTTTATCCTATCTACCCAAGCTCCTATATAACTTTAAACACATACCAAATTTCACTACATAATATTCTATCCACAAAGCTATCATATAATCATGATTGGAACAAATGAACAAGGGACGTTGTGGATGAGGGAACAGTCACAAAAACTACATTCTTTGCCTCATAGACATTTTGTCAAGCCTCAAACAAGAGGTAATCAATCTTTTTTTGCTTCCTCATCTAAACAATTGTTCCATCCATCTTCATCCTCCAAGGATTTGTTCCTTCCATCTTCATTTTACCCTTCAAAATTTCCCAAATTGTCCTCAAAGCTTGGCCATGATGGGAACCCACTATATTCCTATATATTGATTTCCCACTCTTCATTTTTAAATTGTGATATTTATTTATACTATGGGTGAGACTTGTTTGGTTTTTGATGTAATATTTAAAATTTTGTTTGTACTATGAATAAATGTTGTTCCTAGTAACATGCATAAATATTGGACTAAAGAATAAATATTTGTTTGGAAATATAATAAGATATATATTTTAATAAAAATAATGTAATAATTGTTTTATTGGTTAAGATGTATGATATATAATAACTAGAAATACTAGATATTCATTCCATGTTCTTCATTCATCTATGAGGTTATGTGAAGAATAGATTAAAAATATTTGGTATGCACCTAATGTATAGACTTCTTGTAAGAATTTGTTCTTCATATCAATTGTCATCCTCATATTTTTTCCGTCAATGACTCTCATATGTTGAGAAGAGTTGTCCATAGATCTATTAGGGATAAGACTTACAAAACCTACACAACCAAATTGAACAAAACAAAAAAATCATTGTCAATAAAAATGCATCCCTACCCAAAGTATTAGATATTCATATAGAAGATGGACACATCATTCATCCCAAATACATTAGGCTTGCTTTTGGCTTGAGATTTCTTTTGAGCCCACTATGAGTAAACCCTCATCAACTTCAAATTAAGTCAAAACACTTTATTTTGAGAGATTACCCCATTTGTAGACGTTGCAACAATGAAGGAGAATTATAAGAGCAAGTAGTGTTTTTAGGTGTCTCGTCTATTATGAAATTTCTCTCGTCTATTATGAAATTTCTAATAGATTTTATTGCCTCTTAAAAAAAATCATCATTCTCAATATTTTTTTAGATTCATCCATACAACTCTTTATTTCAATATCCATCTTCAAATTCTTTTCTTGAACCTAAATTTCAAAAACATAAACTCAGTTATAATTTATATCTTTTTAAAAAAAAAAAACTATTCTAATTGATTTGGTTAATGTTGAACAATAATATATAAATTTGGCACAATCGCTAATTTCAATACTAATCAAACCTATGTTTTGAGGACCGTCATTTTGAATTAGAGCAGTCTTGTTTTGCAAACTATCAATTTGAAATTAGGATTTAGTTTAGTTTGGTTGGCTGAAGTGGGTAGTGTGATGGTGATATTTAGTTTGTCCAAACCTGCTCTGAAAGTCAATGATATTTACTAGTGTGGCTTTCCACGAAGAAAACATGAGTAGAATATTCCAGTCCTGAACTTCATTCCCTGAAGATTTCATAATTATTATGGAGGAGAAATATACACAAGTGATTATAGCCCTGTAAAATTGCAGCTTTATGTTTTGTTTGTAGTTACCCCACACTAAAGAATTATAGCACAGTTGACACGGCTGATATAATAGCTACTTTCAACCAACTTAGAAACAAAAAAATAAATACTGAACTTTTTTCTTCTGTTTGGATGTTTATGCCATTAAACATGGTTGTAAATTTGGCACTCTCCTCATAGCTGAATCTCGGAAAACAGCTTATAATTACCATAGAAATAAAGATTTTTAAGGGTTCTAGGAAAATTCATTGCGGGAAATTCATTGTCATGACAAATTCACTTCAAGGAAAATTCACCACCAACAATTCACTGTGGCAAAAAATTCATTGCATTAAAAATTAGTGATTAATTTTTATGTGAATTGTTGGTGGTGAATTTTCTCACAGTGAATTGTCGGCCGATTCACCAGCGATGAATTGCTGGCAGTGAATTTGCCCGAGGTCATTTTTAAGACAATATGTAGGGGTTTAATTTCACTCATGATGAACAATATTTTTAATTTCCGCATATGCCTTTGAGATTTATGTGGGGATCTCAACTTGGGATTTCAAGTTTGGGAAAGTTTGTGAGTAGATGAAGTTGACAGCAATTAATTTAAGATATATTAAAAATGCTATCTATCGAATACATTCATTTTATTCAAAATGAATTAATAAAAATAATAAGATTAAAAATTTTAGAGTTCACTTGAATCAATTAATGAAATATATATGTATAAGTATTAATCTATTTATTGGGATGGATAATCTATTAATTTGTAGTATTGATTATAGAAAATGTGGTAGATAAGAGTCCTTAACTTTATGATCAAAGAATAAGTGTTAATGAGGAATATTCTACAATTAGACTGCATTAAAATATCCATTGTAGGGTCTTTGGTAAGAATTTTAATTCCTTCATTAAATAATTTCAATGCATGAACTCAAGGGTCTTTGGTAAGAAGATAGTCTTGACTAGATATTTTTGAAGACTACTAAATAGACTACTAATTAATTGAGAGGACATTGTTGAATTCATTGTCAATTCAAAGAATCCAAAGCTTGATGGACTCCTAGGTATACCAGATGCTCTTGATAACAAATGTGAATTGTATATGAATATGTTCCCTCATGGTGAGGAGAGTATAAGTTCTAAGTCCTTTCCAAGAGAGCCATCTAGTAGGAACTCTTGATGAAATACAATACATAATGAGAAATTTTCCAAGTAGTGTTCCCTTCTAGAACCTTGATAATCCATTTAGCATAGAGTGAAATGTCTTGATGATAGATTGAGAGTAATCCTAAACCATTAACATCATAAGTGACATAAAAATTTCCCACACAACATGATTAAATCACTTATCCCAATTAGTAGATGCCCAAATAAATTCTTTGATCAAATTCTTCATTTTTACATAAGAGGCCTTAGAAGGGACCCAACAAGAAGAGTAGTAAACATGATTGGAAGCTAAAATTTTAGAGCGCACCTAGAATTTTCCAACAAAAGAAAGAAGCTTAGTGATCCAATAGATTGCATTATTTTGATTCTAATAATAAAAAATCTCTACAAGATAGAAATGAAGGCTTGGAAAAGGAAAGGGAATGCCGAAAAATTAAAAAAATCCCATGATCGATCTATTTTCAATGAAAAGAATGTAACACGCCAACTTGAGGAAGAAAGGATTGCTTGTAGCATTGGATATTTTTCCAATAAATACTTGAATGAAAGGCTTGGAAAATATATCAAGGAAAAGAAGAGCCTATTTAACATTATTCTCATCTTCAAGAAGAGTGAGAAATGAATCATTGGTAGAATAGCCATTGACTAGTTGGTTAGACCGATTATGAACAAAAATACCCTTAGCAATATTTTGGGTGACCACATGGGCCAAAAATAGCCAAACACTTTAGTAGCAAGCACATAAAGTGAAAAATATAAAGGGAAACCTTGTTAGCTAAACCAAAAAATCCTAAGAAACTAGATTTTTGTCCATCAATTTTAATGCAAGCCAAGGTATTAGTGAAAATGATATGAACAAAATGAATAAATGGAGCCCAAATCCAAGTGCTTAAATCAATTTTAATGATTAATTTTTAATTTTATTTATAAATTTTATAATTGATTGTTCTATTTAGCTTGTTTCTAGCAATATGTATTTCAATCTTCAAAAAACAATAAATACAAATTGGTTTCACCATGCAAGAAGATTTGGTTGAAAAACACTTAGACATCTAATATTATAGACAACTAAAGTTGTCCACACCTAAGGTCACACAAAAATTTATTTTATTCCTAGTATTAATTAAATAACATTAATCATTATTTAATTAGTTATTTTAGTATCCTTATTACTCACCTTTAATTAAAATAACCCAACATTTATTGAATTAAATTCAACTTTATAGTCGTATCATACAATAATTAAATAAATGCAAACCATTTATTTTTTCCACCTCAATCCAATAAATTGATTAAAAAGAATTAATTAACTAACTAACCCTTGCACATTTATAAGTGCGATAAATTTAATTAACCACATCTATTCCTACTTATCCCTAAAATTCTACAACAAAATCACAACCCTTGATTTCATTTCTCAATCCTAATGATTCATTTAAACATGTGATATCTCACACATGTGTGAGAGAGCACTTTTCAAGTCTTCCTTCCCCATGTGATATCTCACACATGTGTGAAGAATCACATGTCTCCATCCCTTATCTTCATGTGATCTCTCACACATATGATAGGATCCACTTGTCTCCATTCCTCTTTCTTAAATGTTCTTACATGTGTGAGAAGACACTTGTCATATATCCTTCTTCCCTACTTATTCTCACACGTGTGAGAGAACACTTGCCATAGGTCCCTCTTCCCAAGCATCCATGTGTGAGAGGACTTAATCTCCTCCATTGAATTTAGTCAAACCAATCCTAACCTTTTATTAAATATATGCCAATATGCTAATATGGATCACGTACAAGATCTGTGAAAAATACAAATGAACATCTTCATCTTAATTATGGATCACATAGGTGGTCCAAAGCCTCTATGTTTTGATAAATATATCACAATTATTTTCCAAAATTCTTTTATTAAAGCAAGTGTTGGGTGGATGACTACATAACAATTAAAAGTGAGATTGTGTGAGGTAGGCTTTACTAATCTAGTTGTGTTTTGTTTTTGCAATAAAGAACTAGACATCATATCATATATTAAAACATGTACCTTTATAACCAAACCATGTGATTCATTAGGATCTAGGATTTGTATATCGACATCTTCATCAATGATGGATCATATTGTGTGGTCCAAAACTTGTATGTTGTGATAAATATATCATATTGTAAACACCTAAAAATATTCCACCTATTCAACCCTTAATAAGTCATCACTCATTTATTAATTATCAAATACCATTTACCATTTAACTATCATTTATTATCTATTAATTACCATTTATCACTTAATTTCCATTGATCATGTATCTATTTAATTAAATATTATATTATTACTTAATTAAATTCGATCTAATTATCCATTTTCAAATCATAATTTTCATTTTTGAATTATCAATCAACTCGATCATCACTTTAATCAATTAACTTAGTCTCTATTTAGAAACTTCTTTTTCAACCATTAGGCATCTTAGTCTATAAATAAAAATTTCATGTGCACATTTATGTTCAATTATCAAAATTAAATAATCTAATATCATTTCTTCATGGATATTTTTGTAAGTGAATTTTTGTGAGTTGCCAAGATGTAGGGTTTTGATTGTAACAATGGATAATTGATCTTCAAACTTCTTCCAATCTTCTCCAAACCTGAAACCTGCACATTCAAAGAGAGAGGAAGGGTCGTGCCATTTAGGGGCTTGCCTTAGTCAAACCACGTGTTAGTGTTTCCACTTCCACAATGGCAATGACAATGATAAAATAGATAAATGATAGGAAAGAATGATGAATCCACAAAGTATTGCAGCTCACCACCCTTCAATGGCTCCCTTGAAGGAAAAAAAGTCATACAAATCTCTTCAAGGCTTGGATCTTTCTTTCTTGATTTTCTTGGGTTGCTTGGAGGCCTACAAAGGGGTTAGCATTCACAAACAATGATTACATGAACATGCATAAACTCACATATGACTGGACATGATGCTTGGAATTTGAATTTTTGAAATAAATCACTAAAAGATTTCACTTGACTTGCTTGATAATGCTCTTATAATACATGACCATAAATTGCTTAATAGATTTCTAGATTTCTCTTGTTAGATTCCAAATGGTGTAATAACTAGGTATTTATATGCAATTATTCTAATTTCCCACAAATTAAATCTCGATAGCCAACTTTGGACTTTTGAATTACAAATAATAAAGTGCCAACACTGGCATGTTCGAATTTGGAGCCAAAATAAGGGGAATAATTCACCCAGGGCGTATGTGTCCCAACCTTATTTTTTGAAAATTAAGGTGTCGAGGGAAAAGTATTAGATGAAAGTATTTGTTTTTCACTTCCAATTTGTTGGTAATTGTTAAAAATTGGTCATAGAATGCATAATTTAGGAAATTTTAGGGGTTTAATTAGGTCCATGCACTTAAGGGGGAGAAAAACATAGTGTGAAATTATCAAGGGTGACAATTTATGATGCTACACGTAGTAGATCATATCATCCAATTTTCTATCTCTTGCATCAACTTAATTTTCCAACCATAATCATAACCTTCACTTATTCATGATGATATTTTACTTCCACCTTTTGACCTACATTTGAAGGAATGAAATCCTTTGATACACTATTCCTTGAGCCCCTTAACCTAAATCCCATATCATCTATATCAAAAAATCATTTCATCTACCATTTACCTTCAATACCATATGCAACCTTACTTCATAATGTCTCATATCCATCTCACATGATAAATTAGTAATTGTCTCTGATATTCCACCAATCATTACTGTATTTGTCACACATGCTATAATGGATGATTTAGCCAAAACCTCATTTTAAAATGATGAAATTATGATAAATCTACTTCATCCTTGGATTCCTAGACCATAGCCATATATTGCATGTATTTTTTGTATTTTTTCTACTATATGCTACTATCTCCCCTTGTGTTTCCATGCATTAAGTAGAGCTAGTATTTGATGTTTTTTATGATGTTCCCTAACCATTTGTATATGCTTGTCCCAGATTTCCTCCTATCTACTTGTCATGTAGTATCCATCCAAAAAAAATGGGAATGATGTGAAGTACCAAGAACGAACAACCATTATCAATGTTGATCCAAAATATTGTTTATCCCCTCCACCTATTTACATCATTTCATATTTTTGCATCCTTCTTCCAAGTGCATACAAGATCTTAGGATTGTGAGAAATTGGTTTCAATAATGACATACTTTTATTATACACTAGAAATGACCAAGAATTTTCCAAATCCACTCATCTAAATATGTTCACTTGCTCAACATTTTTTTCCCATTATTCATATCACATTTCCCATAACCCATTTATAATTAGCACTTGTTGTGTTGTGTTATCTACAATCATGTAAAACTTTGGAAATTGAAGCTCTATTTTTTCATCACCCTTAAGCCATTCACTTTGGATATGCTTTACAATGTACAACATCAAGTTTGTATGCATTATCTCCATCTAGCTATCTTGTTATCCAAAAATCAGTTGCAACTCCTAGAACCTCATTAGTGGACAATCATTTCCCATTCCTTCATTTCTTGCAAAAAAAAATCCAAAGTATGCCATTTAAAAAAAAGTCATAAGTAGAGTCCATAATTACATAATCTAATCCTTAATGGTGATCCCTTACATATTACTATTTGCATGAGCTTAAGTCATGGGGATGTCATTTGTTAAATAAAAAACACTACCTATGTCTACGTGGTCTACTCTTTAAAAAAAATTCATTGCACCTTAGTGGTTGCATGGGGTTAGATCATGGAGACAGTACCAAAAACTAACAATTTCCAAAGCATGCAAGTATAGAATAAATAAAAAGCCACATCAAATAAAATCAAAGGATTTATCAAAATCAATAGAAAAATCTCTACCAAGCTTGAGGATTCCCATTATTCCCTTCATAACCAATTCCCAATCCCCATTCACTTGTTCACTATGAGTTATTTTATGATGAGCCTCGAGTTAGAATGCCTTCTCTTCTCATTCTATTAATAACCATGACCTAAGACATGAACACATATATATTCTTAATCATATTAAATCCATATATACACCTCCTAATCCCCATACAATTTACTATTTCCATAAACCGCAAAGTTCAAGCATAGCATGTTTATAACTTGAAATAATTCTTGGGAATCCATCACTTTATCCTGTCTACCCAAGTTCCTACATAACTTTAAACACATACCAAATTTCACTACATAATATTCTATCCACAAAGCTATCATATAATCATGATTGGACCAAATGAACAAGGGACGTTGTGGATGAGGGAGTAGTCACAAAAACTACATTCTTTGCCTCATAAACATTTTTTCAAGCCTCAAACTAGAGGTAATCAATTTTTTTTTTCTTCCTCATCTAAACAATTGTTCCATCCATCTTCATCCTCCAAGGATTTGTTCCTTCCATCTTCATTTTACCCTTCAAAATTTCCCAAATTGTCCTCAAAGCTTGGCCATGATGGGAACCCACTAAATTCCTATAGATTGATTTCCCACTCTTCATTTTTAAGTTGTGATATTTATTTATACTATGGGTGAGACTTGTTTGGTTTTTGATGTAATATTTAAAATTTTGTTTGTACTATGAATAAATGTTTTTGATTAGGTAAGCAAAATTTATAGGGTGTTGTACCCTTCACAAGGAGCCACAAGGGCCAATAGAGTTCAAGACCAAAAAAGCATCAAAAACACAAAGCCAAAAAACAAACACAACGGATTAACAACAGACGAACAAACAATGAACCAACAACAGACTAACTGGAATCTTCCTAGTTCTTTGACAGGAGATTGATAACATTATCTCTGACCCATTCTTGATGGTCTTCTACCTTTTTCATGTCCATCTTATCCTTCATAACTGCTGACAGACTACTAGTGAGACAGTGGACCAACTTAACCATGAAGCAGGTCAAACCACATAACTTTTTGTACATTTTATCCAATCTTTCCTTTAGTACACAGAGCTCCTCCCCTCTAGCCACAGTCTTTCCGGTATAAGCATGCTCAACATCCAATGGTTTCAAAGATTGAGAGGCCAAAACCTCCTTCTGAATTTTTCCCATGTCAGGAATGGAGTTGGGACCTCTAGCAAGCTCCTCCTCCTCACCCTCAGACTCCTCTGCAACCCTACTATCTTTGTTGTCCAACAACTCCTCTTCCATGTCCAAATCTTTAACCTACACTTTTTTCCTGTTCTTGGCCAGCCTACCAAATCGCCAAATGATGGCCTCACCACCAATAATCATCATTTCTGCAACCATCGTATCCCCCATAGAGTCCTTTCTCGCCACATTTTTCCTTTGCTCAGAGGCTCCTTCAAGCTCTTACCTTCCTCGTTTCCTTTCTTTTTCAGGTCAAGCTTGCTAGTAGTCTTGGTGGGGGTTGATTTGAGCTCACAAAGACTAGTTGTCACACTAGTTTGGGCCGCTCCCTCATTCCCCTTAAGCTTTTTAGTAGTGGGTTTGGATTTATGTGTGTCAATAGGGACTGGGTGGTTTTTCTTGATAGGGCCTTTGGATTCAGTTGGAGATAAATTGGTCATAGTGGGAGGCTCAATCTCTTCAATGCAGACAACTGATATTGGTTTTGGCAGACATAGAGCAAGATGGAAGTGGTAGAGCCTCAAAATGAGGCCCTGGTGGAGTGGTAGGGGAGAAGGGTCATTGGTATTTAGACCAACAACCTTGACATATTTTTTGACAGAACTTTCTAAGTCCATAAGTAGGAAAAAAGGAAAGCTTAACAAAAAATTATGCTTGAGGTGATTCAAAAGAGGGAAATGGTAGAAGTAATAGGTTTTGTATCTACCTTCTAGAGTCACATACTTCATCAAGGCAAGGCACACCTGGTTCCATGGCTAGGGGAGAGCCTCCTATTCAAAAGTTGACTGGTTGCGCACCGACGCGTCATTCCCCACAAAAAACTTGTTCATACTTTCATTATCCTGAGTTTTAGTGTGCTTTAGATGCTTCATACCAGTACACTGGAGCCCTGTAGCTTGCGTAATAACTTCCTCATCCACAGTAAGGGAAATGCCTCTCAAAGTCACATGACGATCTTTCCATGAGTTGACAAACTGAGTAGATAGATTAAGGTCATGGCCCACTAGTCTCTCCATTAGAGGAGTCAAACCACCTTCGACACAAATGTTCCAAACAAGCAGATCTTTGTGAAATTTGCTGCAGTTATCTGGCTTAGTTCTCACCCTACCACCACCCATAATGTCACTCTGCACATAGTATAACCAGGAGCTTTGAGAAAATAAAAGGTTAGAGATGATAGAAAGGTGGAAAATCACCTACACATTAAGGATTTTAAGCCAGAAATGACAATCTATGATAATCAAGGTAAAGGATAGGTCGCACGCATGAGTAAGTAATTTCCAAAAATTAATCTTAGTGGAATCATAAATGAGGATCTCCACACACAATTGGCTAAGCAGGACATGAAAGGAAAGGAAGGTTTTCCTTCCACGTAGAAGTTGCACAGAAACCTAGGCATGATGGTCGTGGGGCCAAAAATAGAAACACCTAAAAGGATAGCTTTCAGGAGCGGACCAAATTTAGTAACACCAAAAAGGTTTGCTTTCGGCTGTAGAGACAAAATATAGTGGACAATTAGGGCCAATAAGGAGCTTGATCTCATAATTATTAGTCACATCAAAATCAAAATAAAAAAACTTGGAAATATGATAGTTTAACAAAATCCCCAAAAGGAGATTATGTAAGGTACGGTCCTATTTAGTTTTAATCAAAAAGTACTTGTTGCAACTTCTCATGATTTCCCTTTTCAAAATGGGATCCATCCCATAATTTGAATTATGCCACTTGTTATCCATCTCATCAGTAAAACTAGTCAACATAGCCCAGTAGACAAGCATGTGGACCCCCCCAGAAAATCTAGCGAGGTGCTTGATTAGTTATCATCATGGGTCAAGTAAGGGCTTTGTTCCTTAAATAATAAACCTTGAATGTCAGGAGGTAGGTTCCCTAAAGAATGCCAACATTTGGATAATTTCTAGTGTGTGCCAAAATTGGCTAAGGCATCAGCCACTTGGTTTCCCTCCTGGTAAATATGGGTGGCAACTTTTAATTTTAACTTTGACACAAAGAGCCTAATGTCAAGAAGAATGTCTTTAGTAATCCACCCCAAAAATTTGTCAAAGTTAACAACATCAATAATAGACTTAGAGTCTCCTTCAATATGAAGGTTCTCAATCCCCATGGAGATAGCCAATTGTAATCCCTTCAACAACGCTCTAGCTTCCATAGTCATAGAAGAATGAACATCAATCCCCCCAGAGTAACCAACCACATAATTTCCTTTGTAATCCCTGATCACACCTCCTATAATGGCTCTGCCCAGGTTGCCTTTCATAGCCCCATCAAAATTTAGTTTATACCAGCCCCTATTAGGAGGTTTCCAAACAGTGACACTCTGAGCTAGGGATTTGGAGTTGTCATAATAGTTAGTCTCTAGGTTTTGGTGCCAAGCTTTGGCCATACTTATTTCCACCTCAGTCAGACCTTTGTTTGCGGTTTTCCCTTTGAAAAATGATATATTTTCTGTAATGAGTTGAGACCCAATACCAAACACCTCTTTCAGACTCATCTCAATGTTCCTGAAGATCCTATTATTTCTCTCTTTCCATAAACACCAGCATATAATAGGAGGGACCTAGTTCTAAATTTCACCAAGTAAAGGGTGTATAAAGGGTTTAGACAAGCTCAAAATAAAGGATGTGATATCCCTACACACAATCCATTAAATCCCCAATCTTCCTAAAGCCAGCTCCCACACCTCCACAACAAAGGGGCAGTGTAACAATAGGTGATCCACTGATTCTTCATTGCACTTACATAAAAAACATCTGTTGGGGATCTAGAATCCCCTTTTTCTCAGATTGTCCTAAGTAAGAATCCTGTTATGGCAGGTAGTCCACCAAAAGAAATTAACTTTCAGGACCATGTGTCGATTCCAAACCTTCTTGCATAGATCGAGAACTACACCTTGGTTTGTCAGCAGATTATAAGCCGATTTAACTGAAAGATCACCATGTTTATCATGAGTCCAGAAGAATTCATCCCCCTTGCAAGAAGTAGGAAACTTGGCGAGGGAGAGCAATTCCTACAAGGTCTTGGAAAGGAGACATAGATTGGGGGAAAGGGGGTAGCAAAGGCCTAAGTCCTTCCATTTTCTAACACCCAGAGGCCCAAGGAGGTAATCACTAATATGAATACCAAAGAAACGTTGAGCCAACCTCATAAGATTCCCGAATTTAGAGTTTTCCAAGGGAGTGTCAAGTAACCAAGTGTCCTCCCAGAATTTGATTTTATTACCATTACCAATCTTCCATTTGATCCCATTTCTCAGAAGATCTCGCAAACTACAAATACACCTCCAAACCTAAGACTTCGAAAGGTGAGCCTTTGATAGGCAGTCAATCAAAGGTCTATTATGAAGGTACTTAGCATTCATGATCTTACACCAATCCTTCCTATCCCTCAGATGGTCCCAGCCCACTTTGGCCATTAAAGCTTTATTGGTATTAGAAACCATCCTAATCCCAAGCTCACCACAACACTTAGGTTGGAAAACCTTGTCCCATTTAACCAGAGCAAACTTCTTTTTTTCCTCAGTCCCCGACCAAAGGAAATTCCTTTGAATTTTCTCAAATTTCTTAGCAATATATCTAGGCATCTTGAAAATGGATAGAAAATAGACAGGGATACCTTGAAGAACAATAAACAGGAGTTGTAATTTACCAGCATGGCTAAGTAAGGAGCCCTTCCACCCATCCAATTTTCTTTGGATCCTTTCCAGTATAGAATTCCAAAAATCAAGAGTGACTTCCTTGACAGTAAAGGGTAACCCAAGATAAATTGAAGAAAGAGAACCACTCAAACAACCTAGAACAACAGTCACCCAAGTTTGAAGGTTAGGAGTGTTATTAAAGAAGTAAATCATACTTTTATTATAGTTAATGCATTGCCTAGAAACAACAACATAGTTGTTGAGATAATTTTTCCATTTCCTGGCTTCAATCATAGAGGCTTTCCCAAAAATAAAGGTATCATCTACAAATTGTTGGATCACAGTCGGCTCTAAGGAAGAGGCAGCCTTAATACCCTTTATGGACCCTTTTGATAGTATATTAGAGAAATTCTTGATCAGGACATCTGCCACCATTGCAAACAAATAGGGTGAAAGGGGGTCTCCCTATCTGATACCTCTCCTAGCAGGAAAAAACCCAAAGGGAGACCCATTTACTAGAACAGAGTACTTAACCGTAGTAACACATTCCATTATAAGATTAATCGTAGATTGGTTAAACCCAAACTTAGCTAGGACTTTAAGGAAAAAATTCCAGAACACCTTATCATAGGCCTTTGAAATGTCTAATTTAAGGGCCATACTAGCATAGTTGCATCTATCCATGGAGTAGATGGAGTGGAGTAATTCATGTGTTGTTATGGTAGCATCTAGGATATGACGACCAATCACAAGCCCTTTTTGAGTTGGGCTGATTATTTTATCAAGGAGTGGTTTGATGTGGTTCACCAGAATTTTAGAGAGGATTTTATAAAAAGTATTAAAAAGACTGATGGGGTGAAAGTCAAACATAGATTGAGGATCAACAACCTTGGGAATTAAAGCTATGAAGGTGTGATTCAGTTGCTTAAGAATCTTACTAGATTTGAAGAAATCATGAGCAGCTAGGACAAGGTCCTCACCGACAATCTCCCAAAAGGTCTGAAAGAAGGCTGAAGGGAAGCCATCAAGGCTCGGAGCTTTGAAGGCCCCCATATTGAAAGTAGCCAACTTTACCTCCTCAGGAGTGACAACACTGGGATCCCAAGATTATCAATCTGTGATGTAATAGTCAGAAGCGGGTCAAGTAGCATCCTGTCAAGAGTTGGGTTAGGAACCTCAGCAGGAGCCACATAAGCCTCCTAAAAGTAATCCACAACCATTAAACTGATTAGGGAGGGAAAATTGACAACCTCTCCCCAAGCATTGTGTAACTTGGCTAACTGATTCCTTTTCTTATGTTTAATAGCAGAAATATGAAAGAAAGAGGTGTTCCTGTCACTTTCTTTCAGTCATTGGACCCTAGATTTCTACTTCCAGAAAATCTCCTCTTTCTTAAGAATTTGTTACCACTCCTTCGGGTCTCCTTCTCCTAGTTGCAAGTAGGAAGAATGACATCTCCCTCCTCCATTTTCTTTTGAACCAATTTCAATTTATCCCCAACAATTTTTTTCTTTTGAAAAACATCCCCAAAAACCCTTTTGTTCCAGCCTTTCACCATACATTTAATGTGTTTGAGTTTAAAAAATATTTTGAACATAGGAGAACCACAAACATGAATATTCCACCATCCGCAACTTTGTTTTTGAAATTAGGGTGGGAATTCCACATTATTCCAAATCGAAAAGGGAAAGGTTTGACAACAAATTGGTCGCACGAGGTCAGCAATAGTGGATTGCGATTAGAAACTGTCCTAGGCAGAGCCCGAAGAGTGGCACTAAGCATGCCAGTCCAATTAATAGAACAAAGGAACCTATCTAATCTAACTTGTATCAAGTCCTCCTCCATACGTCTATTGGTCTAGGTAAAAGCTTGGCCCGATAAGTCTATGTCAATCAAGCCAGTAGAACTCAAAATTTTTTCCAAATCTTCCATGCTTTCAGAATAATCTACCAGAGCGCCGCTTTTCTTTGAGGGAAATAAGGGGGAGTTGAAATCCCCAACCATTAGCCACTAATAACCACTATTGTTTTTAATCCAGTTAGAAAGAACCTGCCACAAAGTAGATCTAGCATTCCTCTAGTTGGGCACACAAACATTGATAAGCGACTAGGAGCTGCTCGGGTAGGTAAAAGAAACGCCAACACTACTCTGGCAGCAGAATAGTTCAGAGCCATTAAATCTAGAAGGGTTCCAAAGCATAGAAAGACCCCCCAAAGCCCCTTCAACATCACTATAGGAGTAAGTGGCCGCTGGCCATAAGTACTTATCTTCTAATAGTAAAACATCTATCTTATCTTCTAAAACATAGTTTTTTAAAGCAAGTTGCTTATGGGAGCTATTCAACCCACGCACATTCCATGACATGACCTTCATTTTTGACCTTTCTTGGAGGACACGTCTAATGTCCTTTGTTTACCCATGGCAATCTCATTTGTGGTTTCTCTTAATCTCATAAATATCTAGCTTGGCCTTCCAGGACTGGACTCTCCACCCACATCTGCCTTTTTCTTCCTCCCTCTTTTCTTTGGGGTTATCTAGTTATCCTCACCAGTAACATTCTCCAGATTCGAATCCTTAGAGTTGAAAGCTAACACATCTCCATTACCCATATCCTCCTAGATTTCACCCTCTTCCCCCATATTCTCACTAGTCCCCACTAAAGCCACCTCCATCTGGGCACCATCAACAAGCTCATTACCCCCTAGAGCTAGGCTAGAGGAAGGATTTTCTATCTCCAACACCTTATCACATACCACATTCTCAGCCAGGGAAGATTAGCAAGACCCGACACCAGATCTACACTAGTCTCTAACCCAGGAATAGGAACACCAAAATTAGGGATATTAGACAAGTCTAGCGAGGTAGGTTTTTCTAGCTCACCACTAAGCGGGCCATCAATCTCAGAAGGAGTAGCAACATAATCTCCCAGGTTAGGCTCCCTGTTAAAGGACTTACAATCAGAGATAAGGTGCCCAGGTTTGGCACACTTCTGATAGTAGACCACAACATTTTCATAGCACACAGGCTAAACCCAAGTACTAAACTTAGAACAAAGCTTAATAGCTCGTTAGGGAGAGTCTTTTTACACTAATGTTCACACAAAAGTGGGCAGACACTAACCTGGACTTTGATATGGTGATGGAGTCAAAAGTAATGAAGTGTCCCAAGGAATCACCAATGCCTTTTAAAATTGATTCATCCCAATATTCCAAAGGTAAACTGGGTAGGCGTATCCAAACCAAATCCGACTTATTAAGATCCACAGCAGGGTCAAACCCCGGCTTCCAACGACATAAAGCCAAGCTGTGTTTTCCATAAACCCAAGGTCCAGAAGAAAGGACTGAAACTATATCTTTTGAGGCCGTGAAATTGAAAAGGAAGAGACCACCTGACATAGCGCAGATGTGCACACTTCCCTTGAAGCGCCATTTGGCAGTAGCCCATCTTCAAACCATATCAACAATGGGGTGAAATGAGAGAAAATGACCCACTACTACATTCTCCATGGAGGAGAGAATCCTATCACTGACCGTATCAGAGATAGCAAAATCCGTTCTCGACATAATCACTTCATCCTCATGAGGAGGAGGAGGGTTTGAGCTCTGTTTACCATTGGTCAGAATATCCTTCCACCCTTTAGTTTCAGGAAGTAACATGACCATCGACACTTCGACCAAAAACACAGGTGGTACCAAAAGATCCACAACCAAAGGACTGGACCCTCCAGGAGAGTCTCTCGAGGGATAGGATTCCGCATGAGACATGGCTAGGCTCGGGTCAGGGGGGCAAAGGGGACCATGGGGTACCCCCAGGGCAGATTCCACCATGCGCACAGGCTGTTCAAACACAGACAGAGGAGAGAGGAGCGGGAAAAATTAAATTTGATGTTGTTACTATGAATAAATTTTGTTCCTAGTAACATGCATAAATATTGGACTAAAGAATAAATTTTTGTTTCAAGGGAATATAACTAAGATATATTTTAATAAAAACTAATGTAACAATTGTTTTATTGGTTAAGATGTATGATATATAATAACTAGACATACTAGATATTCATTCAATGTTCTTCATTCATCTACGAAGTTATGTGAAGAATAGATTAATAATATTTGGTATGCACCTAATGTATAGACTTCTTGTAAGAATTTGTTCTTCATATCAATTGTCATCCTCATATTTTTTCCATCAATGACTCTCATATGTTGAGAAGAGATGTCCATATATCTCTTAGGGATAATACTTACAAAACCTACACAACCAATTTGAACAAAACAAAAAAATCATTGTCAATAAAAATGCATCCCTACCCAAAGTATTAGATATTCATATAGAAGATGGACACAGTCATTCATCCCAAATACATTAGGCTTGCTTTTGGCTTGAGATTTCTTTTGAGCCCACTATGAGGAAACCCTCATCAACTTCAAATTAAGTCAAAACACTTTATTTTGAGAGATTACCCCATTTGTAGACGTTGCAACAATGAAGGAGAATTATAAGAGCAAGTAGTGTTTTTAGGTGTCTCGTCTATTATGAAATTTCTAATAGATTTTATTGCCTCTTAAAAAAAATCATCATTCTCAATATTTTTTAGATTCATCCATATAACTCTCTTTCCAATATCCATCTTCAATTTCCTTTCTTCAACTTAAATTTCAAAAACACAAACAGACTTATTATAATTTATATCTTATTTTTAAAAAAACTATTCTAATTGATTCAGTTAATGATGAACAATAATATATAAATTTGGCACAATCCCTAATTTCAATACTAATCAAACCTATGTTTTGATGACTGTTATTTTGAATTAGAGCACTCTTGTTTTGCAAATTGTCAATTTGAAATTAGGATTTAGTTTAGCTTGCTTGCCTGAAGTGGGTAGTGTGATGGTGATAGAAGCTGGAACAATTTTGTCCAAACCTGCTCTAAAGGTCAATGATATTTACTTGTGTGGCTTTCCACGAAGAAAACATGAATAGAATATTCCAATCCTGAACTTTATCGCTTGAAGATTTCATATTTATGATGGAGGAGAAATATATAGAAGTGATGATAGCCCTGCAAAATTGCAGCTTTATGTTTTGTTTGTAGTTGTCCCACACTAAAGAATTATAATGCAGTTGACATGGCTGATATGATAGCTACTTTCAACGACTTGAACAAAAAACAATAAATACTAAACTTGTTTCTTCTGTTTGGATGTTTATGCCATTAAACATGGTTGTAAATTTGGCACTCTTCTCAGAGCTAAATCTTGGAAGAGAGCTTATCATTACCGTAGAACTAAAGATTTTTAAGACAACTTATGAAGGGGTTTAATTTTACTCGTGATGAACATGATTTTTAATTTATGCATATGTAGTTTTAGATTTATGTGGTCCTCTCAACTTGGGATTTCTAAGTTTGGGAAAGTTTGTGAGTAGATGAGATTCAATACGCCCAACTTATTTCACAATGAATTAATAAATGTAATAAGATTGGAAAGGAAAATAAAATAATTCTAGGGTTCAGTTGAGTTAATTTAATGAAATGTATATACATAAGTATTGATCTATTTATTGGGATGGATAATCTATTAATTTTAAGTAGTGATTTAGAAAAGTGAATGTAGTATATAAGAGTCCTTAACTCTATGATCAAAGAATAAGAGTTAATGAGGAATATTCTACAATCGGACTGTTATATTTTAGAAAATATAGTCTTTCTCAATGAAAGCCTCAAAATCTGCATTGAATATGTGATGTGTTAGAGGTCAAGTAAGTAGGTCTCAGTCAAGTACAGTCATATATATATGTTATTTGAACTCGGACTTGACCCTATGCAATGTAAAATTATGTTCTATTACTCTTATGTTATGTTCCTTTTCAATATTTAAGAGCTAAAATATTTAGAGATATCTTACAAATTCTATCATTTCATTGCAAGGCGACAAGCTTTTATGTGTCAACCCTTAGAAATGTATATACAAATTTGAAGATAACAAACAAGGTACTAGAATGATGTGTGTAGATTCCCTACTCCCTTTGAGCACCAAAATTGAAATGTGTCACCATTGATTACTCTTTTAATGCTTTAAAACGTGAGAGAATATGTGTATTTTTAATGTCCTTGAATGAATGCATTGGATATCTTTAAATATTAGCACATAATATCAAATTTCATAAAACCTATGTTTTGTCAACTTAGGGCAAGAAATGAAGGGGCCTAGTTGATCAAATATTGGTTTACAATTTTAAAAAGGAAAGAGACAAGTTTGAAATCATGTGGTTGAACCTACAACTATAAAAACAACCATAGTTGGTTAAATGGTCAAACCTATGTGGCTAACAACTATAATATGGTAGGTGTATGGATAAATGTGATAAATAATAGATAAGTTGAATGTATGAAGAATTTGTATGTAAGGATAATGTAGGGGCTAAACATGTGTGAATGTGTATGTATAGTGATAAGTAGAAAGCTAGGGGAATGAGCCCAATTTAACACAAAATTATTGTTGGTGTGAACATGGTATTTTACCTAACTAGTTGGAATGGTATGTGTTAATAATTTTTGTGTCTTATATCATAGAATTAAGACACTTTTCATGATATTATTATATCATAGTGCTTCATCTAAGGTTTCATCCTTGTATTTATGAAATGGATTTCTTTTTTGTACATTATACTAGTTTTATTTTACAGGTAATGAATTCTTTAGCTTCATAGAATTTTCATTGCTTCTCTCTTGTGTGAAAGTTTATTCTAGTTGAAAATAATTTTTGGGTTCTTAGAATTATGAATAAACACGAGATGCAAGATCAAACAACAAACAAAAACAAATTCCACACAAGAGATCTAGAAAACAAAGAAATGTTATCCCTCAACTAGAAAAACTTATAGAGTGAACCTCAAGAATATTCAAGAGAGATAATACAATGAGGGTTGAGTGCTTTATAGGAGCAACCCTAAATGATAAAGGGATTAGATCATGACAAATGTTATCATCCTATGTGATGAGATATAATGATCTAATAATAGATCACCTCAACTAACAAAAAAACACTGCCAAGTTTAGATTAAGTGTATTAGAATAAATTAGACTAACAATCAATTAAAAATTAATTAATTATTAGCTAATGCATGATTAATTTAACACTCCCCTTAGATGAACTTAGGGAGTAGCTAAAAACCCTAAAAAGAAAATATATAAAAAATTAAAGAATGCATGATGGGTCCCACCAAACAAGGCCTAACAAAGTACCCATGTACAAACAAAAGATCTCTCAAAATTGGAGAAAAGGAGAAAACCTCGTGGGAAAAAATCCTCTCCAAAAGAGAGAAAGGTGAATGAAGGACTATGAAGCCTACAAAATAATGTCCCAAAAATAATGGGAATACGAAGAATACCACACAAGCACAAAGAAGTTGTACAAACAACTGTCAAATGACGATTGTTGAAATGAAAACCTCCTCTTAAACAAATGATGGTTAGGATCAAGAAGACAAGAATCTACATGAGTGCCCCCAATGACACTACTTGAATCATATGGAAACCTAAGGAAAACATCTAGAACTCGAAGATACAAATGACATAGGTACTAATAGTTTAAAGAATATTGATCAAATAAAATAGGTCACCTCCAAAAATAGGAATCCAAGAATGTCTATATGGTAAATTCTCCATCTCACCAAAATGCATGGGTAACCAACTGTTGCAACCAATTAGTACATAGTAAAAAGAAATAGATACATATATCACTCAAAAAAAAAAAAAACTAAGGAAGCATTAGCACCAACAATAGAAACCCCCCATAATGCGGAAAGGGAGAGGCTAGATAGGTCCACTGAAACTGTGTCACCAAGAACTGCATGAAGGAGAACAAAGAATGTTTGAATGTGCAAAAAAGAGTACTTGCAAATAAAAGGGTGTGCAAAATAGGGGACACACACGAGGCAAGAATCACCGGGATTTGATACTATCATGGAAAGAACACTCACTTGACAAAGGTGTGATGGCAAAATAAAGGCACTCACAACCCACCCATGGAACTTTATATTATAGTGTGAGTACAAAAGGCACAATAGGATGTGTGAAATCTCCAAAAAAATATACACCAAAATGGAGCATTATCTTAGTGCATCTACAAAAGAGAATTTGCATGTAAAAGATGTCTACAATTCTCAAATAGGATGAAATGCTAGAAATACATATAAAATAGCTATTTACAATTCATCCCACACAAATGGAAAATTTCTAGGAGTTCAAACATCAAAGTAATTCACCAGAATGTGAAAACACAAAACAATGAATAAAATGTACCTAGAGAAAAATCTAGAAAGAATGCATAGATGACTATGAAGAGCTCTGAGAGATTGTCCCAACGTCATTAGAATCATGAAAAATGGAGAAACAGGTGAAAATTTGTGATCTCGAGAGTGAAAACATCACCTCTAACTTCAACATGTTGTATAATGCACCAACAACAAAATCTAAGGAAAAAATCAACACCATTAGATGGTGCTTGAAACCAAATTTTTGACGATATCTCATTTTCCTTATTTCAATAACCAAGCAAAAAGTTAACATGATTTTCCTAACCTTGCTAAAATTGCAAAAAAAAAAAAATGTTTAGTGCCCCTAGAAGTTGGGAAATGGTTGCCCATATGACCCTGGGGTGGTTAATTTTTTATTTTTTATTTTTATTTTTTTGCTTTAAAAAATAAAAACAAAAAGCAAAAAAATAAAGATTTCAAATTTGCTCCTATAACCCTAGTTGAGAAAATCCTCAAAAATTAAGGAGTTCATTGAATCCACGCTTTGATACCATTAGAATTGTAAATAAACATGATACATAGGATCAAACAATGAAAAAACACCTTCCATGCAAGAGATTTACAAAACAAAGAATTGTTATTCATCAACTAGAAAAACTCACAAAATGAACCTCAAGAATCTTCAAGAGAGATAATACAAATGATAAAGGGATTAGATCATGAGAAGTGCCACCATCCTATAAGATGAGACAAAATGATCTAATAATAGCTCACTTCAGTTAATAAAAAAACACTCCTAATTTTAGCTTAAGTGCATGAGAATAAATTAGACTAATAATCAATTAAAGATTAATTAATTATTAGCTAATGCATGATTATTCTTACATGGGTTATTATGAGATTGATTAATAAATCTTGTATGACATCAAAGTTCCAAATCTATAATTTCCTTTCTTTTTTTGAGATTTTTAACTAAGATCTTTAGAATAGTACATCTTAGTGCAAAAATGACCTCACAATTAAACTTATAAGGCTCAAAAATATATAAATCCATATAAGACATGACAGGGTTTGGTGCCAAAAAATTTGAGAGTTTATTTTTTTTGTTTATAAAAATTGAGACAAAAAATTATACAACAATACAGAGCCATACAATTAAATACACTTATATAGTCACTATATATAGTGGCATATGAGAAATTCATCGCTAGCAATTCACCGACGAAAAATTCACCACCAACAGTTCATCGTGGGAAAATTCACCACCATGACAAATTCATCGCCAAGTAAAATTCACCGCCAGCAATTCACTGAGGTGGAAAATTAACCACCATTAATATTTTTTAATATATATTTCTATAACTTTGAATTTTTTTTAAAAATAATAATTTTCACCTCTGTTACAATTTATTTTGATGTTTATTTCGATATGAATGTAATTTCTATTCATCTCAATATTTGTAAACCATAAAAATACTTTACCCATAGTAATTTCTATTCAACTCAATAATAATTATTGATATTTATTTTGATATGAATGTAATTTCTATTCATCTCAATATTTGTAAACAATAAAAATACTTTACCCATAGTAATTTCTATTCATCTCAATAATTATTGATTTATTGAGATACCCTCTAAGATTATATAGCGAGGATTTCCTATGCTCTATTAAGGATGAGCATGACACCAAATAACAAAAATAATAAGCGAGGAAAGAGAAATGAAAATTTACCTCCATTATGTTTGCACAAACAAATCACTCACAACTTGCAAAACTCCAAGAGAGGGGAAGAATCCACACAATCCAAATGCCCCTTCCTATTCCTATCCAATCCAAAACAAATGCCACTCTTTTCCATTCCAAATTGAGTCTACAAATTCAAAATTTTAAATTAGATTGGAGAGGGTTTTGAGAGAAAAATTATTCCAAAAAGAACCATCCCCTAAAATGGTTGTGTTTTCCCTTTTGAACTCATTTTCTGTTTTTCAATATTTTTCAATTTAAAGTTCTTTATAAAATCACTTTAATCTATCTAATCGAGTTGCACCCTTCAATAATTTAAAATACAATTAACATTCTACCCCATTATGTTTCACAATTTAAATAACAATTAAATCATGCAAATATGCAACTCATAAAAATATTTTTTATGGAAAAGACATGAAACTTAAGCAATTATTTTTTTTTGGTAAAAGGCATATAGCCTATATATTATATTATAATAAATTTAATAATTACAAGCAAAAGCCAAAATGATTGTGATAATTGACAATTTTTTTTGGTGATTACAATGATATTGCAAATATTTATTGCACCAACTTTTGAATCCACCAAAAATACACTGCACCAGCCACACTCTTGCTTGTTGTGTATGTCACAACATAAGAAGCATGTCCGAACAACAATGGCCAAGTCTTCTTCAAACCTATCAGGGTTTGGCCATTGGCCTTACCCAACACCTTTAACCATCCTTGACACCATCACAAGCCAATACTTTTCCCACCAAAAATTTTAGCCATGAAGCACCCACTTTTCACTGAGTTTTCAAATGTCAAGGATTGCCCTAACACCTTACCAAATACTTGCCATTCCGCATGATGTAAGCCATCCTCATGAATTGTGAGGCCCAAACTTTACATTCACAAGACTAAACATCTTTAACCTTTTTGGGCATTTTCCTTTGGAGAACCAACTTATCGCTTCCTTCCCTTCATGTTAAGCAATTATTAAATCATGCATTCACTAGAATTTTATGACAAATACTAATTCTAGAATCATAGGACTAATTCAAATTTTTGCCAGCATTGGTCAAATACAACATAAATAATATTTTGTTTGAGTACAACTAGGAAGTGGCAAGAAGGGATGACCTAGCATGACATCTCCAATATAACTACCACTGGGAATAACTCAAACCTACAAATCAAGTGGAGAAATTCCCTATACTTGTAACATGTATATAATAGTTGAAGCACAATATATCTCCCCGAGTGGGATACAACATCGTAAAGCATACATGAAACCATCCATGCATACTATGTTTAAATAAATTATTAAAATAGAAAAAGCCATAGTCTAAACAAGCCTATCCAAATACAAATGCAAGATAATTACACACCCAACTAGGTACAACAACATGAAGAGCATAAATAAATACATTCACATGTCAAATATTCATGAAAATTATCCACAACAAGAATAATCATCCACATATCTAGGAATAACAAGATTATGATACACTAGGCATATACACATCACAAAGGCATCTCACTGAATACCATAGCTACAAAATACATCAAGTCCCTAGAGGGAACTTGGCACATTGCCACCCACACATCTCAATGTGAGCAATAATCCAACAACACGTTGAGGAACCACATCTTGAAATATGCAAGTGGTTCAAACACACACCAATCATGGGAAGAACAAGGCCACAAACAAGAGTAAAAATGAAAATAGAGAAACTAAACATTGATATACACTCAAAGAGGCAAGCAAAAACATGACCTATGCATCCCTTGATACATAGTAAAAAATGATGTTGATCCAAACACCTCAAGGCTACAAATGAGAAGGGAATTACAACAATTTTCTAACATGGGGTATAATCTTGAGTAGTAAACACATGCTCATAATGTTGGAAAAATTCCTAAAGAATTTCTTGGATCTCTATAAGAGTTGTTTCCCCTCCTTAATTTTCATGATGAATTGAGATGTATGATGAGTTTGTAGAGCCTAAAAAATTCCATAGAAATCTGATCTCCAATCTTGAGCCAATAGAGTTGAGCTTTGATTTGGTCACCATGAGTAGAGTGGGAATTATGACCACATGAAGCTAATATTCTAAATGAAAAGGATGTACCTCCAAAACGACAATAGATTTGTAGAGCACTAATGTGGTGACCTCATATCATTAGTGATGTAAATGAGAAAGTTGACACCCACAAATATAGAGGAAGCAACAAATATGATTGATAACATCATTCTACCAAGATATCTACCATGTATCATGCATGGGTGTGGGTTTGGATTCCAAAGAGTAATGAATATGATCTGATTTGGCCATGCAAGTGAGTAACAACATGTTTAGAAAATTGGGTCTTCCTAGACTTGAGTTTGGTAATTTATTACTCATACAAAACTACATTGGAAAGTGATCTAAAAGGATTATGTTTGACAAATGGTCCACAAGAAAATAATATCAATTGAAAAAATAAAAGAAAGATTAAACTTGAAACATGGCACTACTAAGATGGTTAAAGATTGTTTCATTTTACACTCCAAGGTTACTCCATGCGTATCACATGATAGGATCTTGGCAGTAACTTATATTAGGATAAAAATACCCAATTAAGTACAAATAAAGTACCATGCCTCTCTTTCACTAGTTGTCCAATGCATAAGTAATTCCTCATATTTTTCAGAGGCCACTCAATCATACTATAATCATTGAATAGAATGTAAGTGGTGAAATGAATTGAATTTGCAATCTATCTCTAGAGGATAAATCTTTTGACAACATCATTAAATAATAAGTATTAATAACTCTAAAGGAATGATTATTAATATTGAAAAGATCTTGTATTACTCACTTGGTGGGATCACATCCTTGGTCAACTAAGTGTTGATGTCATGTAGAAGAGAGAAACTTGACACCACAACTTGATTCGAGTTTGCTACATAAAAAATGAATAGAATGTTAGATAACATGACATGATGTAGAAATAAAAAACCAAAAAAATTAACCTATTGCAAACAAAGAATATCCATAATTGGAAAATATTGTCATTTGTCATGAATAAAATACTTTTGTGGGAGGTCCGTCAGACCTCAAACATTCCAAGTTCAATATAATTCATGAATGAGTGTTGAGAGCCATCTCCTTGTTATCAAGTTCATATAGAGTTGAGTGAGTATTGTACATAAAATCTTACTTTGATCTAAAGCTACCTATTTAGATGGAATGTTGGATAGAATCTCATTCCTCTAACACATATTATCCTTCTTCTATTTTCCTTGGTGGACCACGTGATCTCCACTACATAGCTAGGGGTGGGGAAGTATGTTAGGAAGTGTTGGATATTGGGATGAAAAAATTGACATCACTAATGGTTCTTGAGAGAATTTTTCCTTAGTAGACATCTCCCCATTAGGAGAGACAATGAATTTTCCCATATTTGGAGGTTTTCAAATTATACCTCGGGCTTTCAATGATTGACCTCTAGGGCCTAAGAATGGCTTAGGTAGGGGGTCATTATTACCAATTTTAATTTCTTTGTGACTTACCACTATAGACCAACCTTCTTTCTTGCAAGAGCTCGAGACCTAGAATTGGGTTGAGTGATAGGCTGAGAATGAGGAGAAACCAAAGAGAAATCCTTAATCTTATGCTCCGAAGATTATCATTGATAACAAGTATTGCATAAATTTAGATAGAGAACATGTTGATTGTATCTCATCTATCCAATCTAGATGTCCATTGTCTCCTTTAAATCCTTAGAGAGATCTAGTTCTACATAGACCCTTTTCTAGGATTAGTTGAGAAAAAACTATCTAGTTTGACACACATGACAAAGCTAAAAGTAGATGTTATTTGTGTCAAAAAATATAGCATGGCAAGGGTAAACTCTAGCTAGATAAGGACACATAGAACTTTCTCATTGCAAATGATGAGCTCTATAGTCTAAAGTGAGCAAATAAGTGAGTAAGAGTAGACAAACTAGGGACCATATTTTAGGATAGCTTCAACATGGTTGGTTTTAGTAAAATAAAAAAGGAAAACCTTTGGTAAGGTTTTGCATAATATCAAGGTGAGTTCCATGTGTGACATTGGCCTTAGTGACCTAGCCTTTGAGTATGATATCAAGGGGGGACCTTCCCACAAAATATCCTATTAAAGTAAAGTTCTCTAACCAACAATTGCATTATCAAATTTTGGAATGGCAAGAACCACATATGGGGTTGTTTTAGTGGACATATCTCAGAGAACACCTTGAAAAAAAAATCCCCAGGTCTCTTGAGGGAGGGTGTCATAGTCTTGCATTGATGAACCTTCAACTCCAATACAACTATGGAGTTACAATAGGTTGTGGCCTTTTAAAGGGGCATGTGATGCTCATAGGTGTGACACCCCAAAATATGTTGTAGTAAGTGTAGAAAATACCAACTTCTCTTTTAGAAGAAGCAACATGCTATCAAGAAGATGCTAACAAGAAAATCCAAAACCTAATAGAATTCCCACCAAAAACCATATAACAACATTTTAAATGCTTATTCAAATCAATAAAATAATACTTAAACTCAAATAATCATATCAAACATTTATTGAATAATATAAAATCCATTAAACTAACTAAATAAATAACAACATCAAACATAATTATATTTCAACTCATTTCATAACTAATTTTCCCGCCCTCCCTATACCTAATAATCAAATAATTATAATACTTTTGACTTATTCATGCACCTTTTTAATACATCTTTATAAAATAACAACCAATAGCATAAACTTAAATGATTATATTTCAAATCATTTTATGACATCTAGTCCATACAATTAAAATCTAGTCCATAGTAATATAATTAGTGTTTAATAATTTTAAAAACTTAAAAGTAAGAAGCAGCCCAAAATGCCATATCTATGAGAGAATGATTTTTCACAAGAGAATCAAATGAAAAACTCAGAATTATATCAAACATGTGACACATATTATTATGAATATCTCTGAAAATTTCAGGTCTTTAATGAGTAGAGTAAATGTCTTGTTTGTTTGTTTTTTCTGGAGGGAAAAACAAGGCCCAATGGCCCATCTTGAAGACTGTTAAACATTGTAGGGACCGTCCTTGTTGACACAACAAAGACTTCACAGTATTCATTATCACACCGGGCTTCAATCTTGATTGTTTTGCATTGCTGCTTTGTTTGTTCTCAAAGATGCAAGGTATTTAACTTCCCTCTGTATCTTCCTTCATAAGCAGACACACTGACAAATAAGAAGAAGAGAAGTACAATAATGTCATTTACTGTTTTGACACAGCTATTGGACACTTCTAGTCAAAATGCTTGAAAGAAAAGGTTCAAGTACACTGATCCTTCAATAAAGTTAAGAGTAAAGTAAGTGAAGCAACAGTAGAGCATCTATTATCATGTCAAGGTCTGAGTTGCCTGATCATGATGGGAACAAAGAGGAGGCCGTATAACTTCCAACAAGGGCCACTGCGCACATGTGCCTTGTCTTCTCATATCACCTTCTTTACTGTAAGTTGTACTGTAAATTCCTTCAACAATGTGTTCATGTCTCCCACCTCACTGTACTAGTAAAAAATCAGAGATCTCTTTAGGAGGAAAGATAAATTGCAGTATGATAACATATGTTAAAGTTGAATATAAATGTTTTGGGTTGAAAATTGTGTTAAAATTTTTGTACCAACATTTTAGATTACATTTGAACTGTAAGAAAATCTTATCTATTGTATTAAAATTGTCAGTAAAATATAATAGGCACAGTGATGGGTCCTTTCATTGCTGTCCCTAAAGACACCACTATAAGATTTTTAACTCCCTTGTATCGTTCTCTCTACTGTGGCACAACAGTATTGGGAATTGGGTATTTATGGACTATCAATATATATTAATGCTACGTACAAATTATCAGAATGGGTAATAGTTCCAACAACAAACATTTAAGAATTCTTCCATCTAAAATGATGGTTGGTCTTTTCGAGTTAAGGGATTGGGTTACTGGTAGTTTTCAGAGTTTCTGTTATTGTTAGGTTTTATAGTGTACCATTTTAAATTGATGGCTTCAAGCTGTATTGAGCTGGTTGGTCTATCTTGGTTTATTGATGGTCTGTTCTGAGTTTTATGTTTGTGATGTAGTTTGATGATTGTCTTTTGGTCCTTCAGATAAATTCATCGTCAACAAATTCAAATTCACTTCCAATAATTTATCACCATGATAAATTCATCTCATGGAAAATTCACTGCCAGCAATATAATATGAATTGCTGGTAGTGAATTTTCCATGAGATGAATTTGTCATGGTGATGAATTGTTGGAGGTGAATTTGTTGGCAGTGAATTGTTGATGGTGAATTTCCCTAAAGCTGGTCTTTATAGTATTTACTCTGTGGATGTTTCATGATGTTTTGTTTAGATTTCATTGTTTGTATTTTTTTAAGTCTTTGTAAAAAAACGGTGAGTTCCTTTCAAGAAAAAAAAAGGTTATTTTTCATATCTATTGAAATATCTATTCATTTTGATAATTGAAATTATTATTATTGGTAACAGTATGTGAGAGAGTTATAAATAGTTGATAGGTATATATATTTATAGTTTGTCAGTTATATGTACTATATATTTATATTTTTAAGAGTTGTGCAGAATTTGACCAGTACAATTATAATTTATGTCTACGGTCATTTTATAATAATACCTTTAGTTATTGTTTCTAGTTTTCTAAATTTTTATTGGTTTGGTAATTTAATAGATTTTTTATAGTTTTATGAGAAAGAAACAACTTCAATGTATTTTTGTTTATTAACATTGATGATGTTTTCCAAAGATTAGCAGTCTCACAATAAGTATTAATCATACAAAGGATCAATTTATAAATTTTTAAGTCATATATCTTTCCATTGATACTATTTTTTTTCTTTTCAATAAGTCATGTTAATAATACAATATTCTTAGAAATTAAAAGAAAACATATACTTGTCTTATACACATTTGTCATTATTAGATGTATTGAATCACTTAATGAATGCATTAGAATGCTCAATATTTATTCTTTATCACAATCCAATTTTTATACAATTGCAATATGTTGTGTAAAATAAAAACACTAGATACATAAAGGTTGTCATGACATGAAAATACATGAATGCCATGAACATACTAAGTTATAAAAGATCATATTAAGAAATCATATTATAGTTAGTTGTGTGAATATGGCATCATATTAATAATATGTTTTATACAATTAAGATTGCACGGACACACTTAAAAAATAAATAAAAAATTTAAGACTACAATTAATAAATTGGTGAAAGACCATTGTAAGACATTCAGATTGATAATTTGGTATTAAGACATCATGAATCCTATGCAGACAATGATGACACCAAGATTATATTAAGTTTTTAGATGAAAATACTTGGGGTTTTCCTTCTTTTTACTAAATGACCTTATTAATTACATTATTTGACACTACCATGATAGGTCTTATTTTCTACTAACATAGACAAATAAGCGATGATGTGCTTCTAGTGAAAGAAATGCATAGAATAATTCAAAGTATAGCTTATACTTGTAATTCATTCTAGATGAATAGTGAATCTTATATCTAATAATTTTTATTTACACTTTTTATATAGTTGCACGCGTCAAGAATCTTCTTCATAGACTCTTGATATACTCTTCAAATACATTTAATATTTTGGATGTTACAAATGACACAAGATCCATTTTTCCACAAAAAAAAAACACCAAAGAATGGATCCTATAAAAAGTTGAATTTAGCCATCAAAGTGACGATATGTTATATTAACACCTTAGTAGGATCTATAATATGAATTAAATGTTGTAGCACATAAAATTTAGATATAAAATGAATGAATAGTTTGTAATTATACAAAATCTAGCAAAACAATTTAGAGAAAGAAGAAACTTTGATCTATGAGTTTGAATGAAAATAATCGACAAGTATGTAATAAAAATAAATATTATAGAAAAAATCAATATCAAATATTGTCCTTATCCCCCCCACAACCTCGTTGCTTTATGGAAAATGGTACATAATTTTTTTGTAAAGTAATAGTATAGGCTTAGTGTCACATTCCTCATGGTAGATAGTTTTCTTGTTGTCATCACATGGGTTGTAATATTAATAAAAAAATCTAAATAAAATAAAAATTAATGATGCATAGATAATAGAGAATATTAAAAGTGATTTGATATAAGTTTTTGTTAGGAAATTATCAAGTTGATCAAAACATTCCTACATAACCTTATGAGAGAAAAATATGCATACAAGCTTATAGAATAGCCATTTAATGCAAAGATCAAAGATATACCACAAGATAACACAAGATATATCTTGGGAAATTGTCAAGAGGGAAAAACCTAGTCTCTAAAAGCATCCACACAAAAGGTAATAATCAACAATGAAACATTATATTAAACTTATATATTCCCCATTAAACTTATATGAAACATCAAGATGCTCCAATGTATCTTCCATATGTTCGAGAATAATGGATAATTGTTGTCACTTTGTGCCTCCTATTTCATTTTTTATCAATTTAACCAATCTGAGAAATCTTAATGGGTTCATCATGCTAAAATATTCCTTCGGTAGTGAAAGGAAGAAAATTGCCATTCCTATGTTTGGGAGATAGAACTAATTTCCTACACTAGGTGATCCCACAAAGCCAATTTACAATTTCTAGGAGATTTTGATTTTTGTTGAAATCACATATTTTTACAAAATATAATGATTTAAGCCTTAAAAATTTCCATTTAAAGCATTCCAATTGAAGAGGATTTGATCAAACTACCTTAGATCAAACCCCCTTGGATAAAACCCCACTAGTTTTAAACCATACCTATAACGGAGTCTCCTTTACACCTATCAAAATGTTGATAAAAAACCACTTTGATTTACCTTTTGGGGGATCAAATGAATTCATTTAAAATATATTTTTTGTAAGTACATATAGTCCTTATTATAAGCTTCCCAAAAAGTATAATTTTAAATAAATTTAATTTTATTATTATATTTATTTTTATTTCTTGTGAATGTAGGTTTTTAACCAAAAATCAAGCTCTTTATTCTGCATATGTGGAAAAATAGAAGATTATCAAAAAAAAATTTGAAAAATATGATTGCACCAGATATTGAAGTCCTTGATCCAACAAAAAAAAATGAATTTTGATACATACAAAAAATGTTGTGTTATACGGTCTGCCTATGTCTGAATTGTAATTGGTTTGACTTCGAAACTTGATTAAGGAAAAAATATTCAATAAAACACTATGAAACCAATTTGAAGCACTAGATATTGTAGTTACAAATTGAAATTCGAAAAAATTAGAATTTTATCCTTCATGGAAAAGAAGTTATGTGTTATACGGTGAGTGTCACTCCTTAAAAATGGTGTTTACTGAGAAAAACTAGTTTTCAAAGGAGATGGAAAAAGAAGTGCAATATGATTCCAAAATTTTTGAAAAAAATATATTTAGAATCTATAGACAAAATGTCACAAATCAAGCTAGTTTGCATCATCTTCAAATTCTTCACTGTTTATCCGCTATAGGTGCCTGAAAGTGAATATTTAGTTAGAAAAAATCAGTTCACTTCCAGTTTGGCCAAAAATTGTAAACCAGTATTGTGGGATCACCCCACTTATCATTCAAGGAAACCCTAGAGATCTCAATCCAAGGATAGAATGAGGGAAAGAGATCTGCAATAAGGTGTCCTAAAAGGTATAAAGGGGGGTTTCACCATCAAGCCAAAGCTCGGAAAGACTAGTAACATGCAAGACCTAATGGTAAAGCCTAATGATATGCAAAACTTAAATAAATGACCTAAAATGAATGCAAATTGTAACACTAAACTGATAAATTAGAGAAGTGCACCTAGAAACTTGTAGAGGCTTGAATGAAGACCTGAAACCTTGAAAATGGACTTTAATGCTTACTCTAACTCATATGCCAGGCTGGGTGATTTAGTCCCAGATTAGGGTTTCTGGGTAGAAATAGGAATCTGGGAGTGACAAGTCTGAAACCCTAAAAAGGAGCTATACTAGGACTCATATGCCACAAGTGGCATATCAGTCCCATTTTTCCTTTTTAGAAAGTTAAGATTTGAATCTGTTGTCCAATCTTCGCTCTTCCTTCTAAACCCAATTTTTGGATTTCAACCTATTACAAGACCTATAAAACAAAATATTATGTTGATTTTCTTATGGGGGGTTTATCTCGGTCAAACCCCTAGTTTGGTAGTTAAACCTTGATAGAAACAATGGATCTTGAAAGTAAAAGTGAATGCAAGCCCTAATCTTAAGTGCATCTAAGATTAGGTGATATAAAATTCCATAAAACCCTGTTCTAATGTGCTAGAATAAGATGCATGAATGAAATGAAAAGATAATAACTCACTTTGGGAGATCCCTAATCACCCTAATAAGTCACAATAATTCATGTACCTTCCCTTAGGCTGAAAATAGAATGATAATAAAGGATGGAATCACTTAGGAAACAAGTCATTAGGCTTGGCTTGATGGCTAGTTGCATCTCCCCAACCTAGAATCCATCAAGATTCGCTATAGAAAACCATCATCAATCCTTGACAATGCTAGATCTTGAATGAAAGTGAGCTCGAAGACCTACAAAAACACTATAATGTTGCTCCAAGACTTCAACTTTGCTTGCTACTTGCTCTTATGTGCTCTTGTGAAAGTATGCTTGAATTCTTAAGTTGATAATGAATGATTAGACCTTGAATTGATTTTTGTAGATGAAAATAATGATTTGAAACCTTGTTTATATAGGAACTTCATCTAATTTACCTTTTATTAGATCTCAAATGTCGACATCAACCAAAAATTTGAATTGAAAACCTTAATTTCTCACTCAAACCCTAAAAAGGGGTCACACAGGACTCATACGCCACTTGTGGCATATGGGTCCCACCTAGGGGGACTCATATGCCGAAGGTGGCATATGAGTCCCACCCTAACTTTTCGGGGTGAGTAAATGTCGGGTTGTTAGAAAATTGAATGATTTTGTTGATTTTGTCATGATTTTAGTTGAAATAAGCCTTGAGATCCTAAATAAAGGGTCTTAAGCACCTATTAATGATGATTCAAATGATCATAAATGCGAGGGTGTACTAAAATAGGTCCAAATTAAGTGTGAAATTGTACCATCTCCAAGAATGTACAATTTTCTACACTGCAGGTAGTAGCAATATCCCCTTTCCCAATCTTCAGTTAAATACCCTATTGAAAATCTCAAGGGTGGATAACTTTCCCCTTTTTCTTCAAAAATGTCCTATCAAGGTTTTTTGTTCCCTAAGGACATTTTGGTCCTTTTAGGATTTCAAGTTCCCTTTGGTCAAATTCCAAATTTCCAAATCTGTTCCCAATTCCCCTTTCCCCTTTTTCTTTAAAAATGTCATGCCAAGGTTTTTAGTTCCCCAAGGAAATTTTGGTCCTTTTGAGATTTTGGCTTCGCAAATGTCCAAATATGTTCCCAGTTCTCCTTTCCCCTTTTTCTTCAAAAATCACTTGTCGAGGTTTTTAGTTCCCTAAGGACATTTTGGTCCTTTTGGGATTTTGGGTTCCCTTCAAACATTTGTCCAAATCCATTCCTGGCTCCCCTTTCCCCTTTGTCAAAGTTTTTAGTCCTCCAAAGATATTTTGGTCCTTTTGGGATTTTAGGTTCCCTCCAAACATTTGGACAATGTCCATATGTCCAAATCCTTTCCCCTTTTTCTTAAAAAATGTCCTATCAAGGTTTTTAGTTCCCCAAGGATATTTTAGTCATTTTAGGATTTTGGGTTCCCTCCAGCCAAATGTCCAAATATGTTCTAGGTTCCCCTTTCCCCTTTTTCTTCAAAAATATCTTATCGAGGTTTTTAGTTCCCCAAGGACATTTTGGTCCTTTTGGGATTTTGGGTTCCCTTCGAACATTTGTCCAAATCCGTTATTGGTTCCCCTTTCCCCTTTTTCTTAAAAAATATCCTATCAAGGTCTTAAGTTCCCCAAGAACATTTTGGTCCTTTCAAGATTTCAAGTTCACTCGAGACATTTGGACAATCCAAATCCATTCCCAGTTCCCCTTTCCCCCTTTTCTTCAAAAATGTCTTGTTGGGGTTTTTAGTTCCCTAAGGGTATTTTGGTCCTTTCAGGATTTTGGGTTTTGCCTAGACATTTGGACTTTGTCCAAATGTCCAAATCCATTCCCAATCCCCCTTTCCTCTTTTTCTTCAAAAATATCTTGTCAAGGTTTTTAGTTCCCCAAGGATATTTTGGCTCTTTCGAGATTTTGGGTTCCCTTCGAACATTTGGACAAATTCCAAATGTCCAATTTTTTTTTGCATTCCCCACTCCCACCGCCTAAAGAATTTTCACATTTAACCCATAAATCACTATTAATGTTACAACAACTTCCCCAACTACTAGATATGATTCTTGGAGCTACAAGAATGATTATAAATGAATTTTTACCAACTCCAAGTGAAAAAGGTGTACATGCTTCATTTATTATTTGAAGATCAATTTTCTATCAAAGGCCCATCCCTAGTTATGATTTTGTTGCAAATTTTGTTGGTTTTTTTAATCTTCATTCATGGATTCATCATTGTAGAATCATGGCTATGATGTCAAGGCCATTTTAGAGGACCTTTAGTTTGAGATTTGGATGGACACATGTATATACTTGTAGCATCAAAAAATTTCACCCTTGACAATTTCACACTAGGTTTTTCTCCCCCTATGTGTTTGGGCCTAATTATGCATTAATCACCCATTTTATAGATATTCTTGAAAAATCAAAGATGGAAATCAAATTATAAATTTAATATTTTTCCTCCTACACTTTTATACCCCCCAAAAAGGTAGATCTATTCTAGCGTGCACTGCACCCTAGACCACCTAATTTGGCCCTAAAATTAAATATGTTAGTGTTAGTGTTTTATTATTTGAATTTATAATTTTAATTATTGGCTATTGATATTTATTTTTTGGGAAATTGGATTAATTTCATATAAATACATATTATTTTCACCATTTCAAATCCTAGAAAATATATTGAGAAAATTAAAGATCCTAGAATTAGTCAAGGGAAGAATTAGCAACATTATTACAACACTTTCATCAATCAAGTTCAAGCTTGTAAGACATCAAGTTGAAGGAAACAATTATTTTCAAGGAGCTATTATGATCAATCATACCAAATCATGAAGATGTAGTGAGCTATCCTCTACATGCTAGTTGTAGCACTCCACTATGTTTTATGAGCTAACCTTTAGCAGATTTATCAAGCAATCAAGGCATCCATCAATCAAATTTTGTAGCAACTTGTGTGACATAACTTCATCAAGAATTTCACATCTAGGTAACATTATCATTCATTATTTTAGTCAATTATTATTGTTTTGGCCTCTTCCTAACCCAGGGTATGCCCTCTTGATCATCAGAAATTACTATACATGGAGGTAAAAATACCAACATGGGGTTTGACTTAGGCAAGCCCTATACAACACAACATTTCCCATATTTTCATGTGTGCATGTTAGATCTCAAAGGAAATTAGTAGGTGGCAGTTTTAAGAAATAGAGTGTAGACCTTAATCCACATCTCAAAACTTTTAGATCTAAAAAAAGAGTCCAATCTAGGGCATAGGCTGTCTTATACCAAGCAATTCAAGCTCAAATTTTCATTATATGTTCCTCTCTATGCCTCTCTCTCAAATATGAAGTTGTTCTACAACTTCTCATTTTTTTTTTCCATTAAATTACATTTTTAGATTTAGGGTTATATGTCAAATAGGCTTGTCAAATCGCACACCAAATTTATCATCCTCACAAATTCAAAAACAAACATAAACCCTAGGAGGTCGGTCTCCCTTATGGCAACAAGTCAATCATAAACTCTAGGAAATTTATGTTTAATGTTGATTCAAGTGAAAAGGAGATAATCTTAGTTATCATAATTGGATCTAGGATCACTTTTCCACTCAATAGTACTTAATTTGCAGGGGCTTTGGCTAGGGTTTCCTTCCCAATCACATGCCCTATCTCTCTCCTATGACCTATAGATGATATAAGGCACTTTTGGTCTCATTATAAGGGTTCTTTCATGGATTTTCTCTAGAAAACTTATGCTACTTTTATATTTTGTAACTGTAAAATTGGCTTTCATCTCTTTGTGTTAATAAAATCACTTTTTTTACATCTTAATGCTTTTATCTTGTGTAAAATTTGATGCCTCTATGCATGCATTAAATTTCATCATTTTTACAAGTTCTATGATTATGCTAATTTTTTGTATGTGTTAATTGTGGGTAATTTACACCCCTTTTAGGATTTTTTAGACTCTAGCCTTCATGCTCTATTATAAATCTAGTCAAATAGAGAACTGTGTAAGATTCTTCAATGGTTTTTTTGATACTTTATGTAATCACATGTAGATAGAAACATAAAGATATCAAGTTTCCACAATCCATCAATATTTGTTCTAAAATATGACTCAAATTTAGTGGCTTGATAATCTTCCCATAGGTTGGAGCTTATTCCTTCATCGGTCTAATAGTTCCATTTCAATGGGACATAGTTCACAGTCCCATCAATGGTCCAAGAGTACTTTGTTTGATTGGCATTGTGTTATATCAACAGAAGGTGTTCATGTCGCTGGAACAAAATACAGTGTCTCCCTGATATCTCTATGGAGGGTGTTACCTTGGTGGTGTCAAAGGGGTAGTGCTCAGTCGCTAGGACTTCACATTGTGTCTCCTCAATAACCCAATGTTGTGTATCTTCATTGGTGGAACCTTGCTCTGTAGGCAGAACTCAAAGTAGAGTCTCCTCGATATACTGATGAGCGACTAAAAGTGCTTCATCGGAATGACTAGATGACTTCACCAAAACATGTAATATAGTATCTTTGAAAATTCGATAGTAGTGACATGGATGTCACGGTGGCGGTAGGGATCACTATAGTGTTATAATAGTTATCAGTGTGGCTCTCATGTATCGATAAAAGACATTAATTTGTCTTGTCGACATCTTGGTACAATGGAAGCTAGAGGCTTGTATTGAAATGATGTTGAGTGTTTGGAAGGACATGGTATCTTGTCTCTTCGACACTCTAGTGATTGAATTCCTTGGTGAGCTATGCATATCAAGGTGACTGGAAATCTTTAGGGGGACATGTTTTTTGGTGGGGTAGAATGTTGATAGTTAAATTGCTCTATGACCATTCATGGTAGAAGTTGTAATGATGGTTCCTAGAAAGATTGGAACATGTATGGCCATCAGGCGTTGTGGGTGATGTTTTGTAATGTAGTAAGAACTATTTTGTTCAATCTGTGAATGAGGTTGATCAGGGAAATTTCTATTGTAATTGACTGTGTGAATTAAAATTTGGAAGCATAGTCTATAACTTTGTATGTAATCACTATTTATTGTAATACAAAGAGATTTTTTTGGTGTGTGGATTTTTCTCCCGTAAGGATTTTCCCACATAAATCTGGTGTTCATTTTGTGATTGTGTTAAATTTTTCTACTCTATTATTCTATTAATGTGCATCTTAATTAACTATAACTTGAAATTGAATGACATATGTATCTACATTTCTCTTCTAAGAAATGGCATTAGGAAGGCATTTTTGCACTCAACTTTCCTTACAGGTGGTATCAAAGCTTGGCTAGTTGTGTTGTCCTTGTGGGTGAGTCAGGTTTTTGTGTTGATTTTGTCGAGTGGGAGTTTTGTTGAAAGGATCAATTTGAAAATTTGATTGCAGTTTTGAGATGGCAAGCACATCAGGAAGAGTAGACATTGAAAAGTTTAATGGTGGAAATTTTGAGTTATGGAAACTCAAAATGGAAGACTTGTTTGTGGATATAGACCTTTGGATTGTTGTTTCAAGATCAAAAGTATCAAGCATGAAGCAAGAAGATTAGGACCTCACAGATAGAAAAGCAAAATGGTTGATAAGACACTGTCTAGAAGACTTGGTTCTCCTGAATGTGCATGAGGAGAAGACTGCAGTTTCCTTGTGGAAGAAACTTGGTGACATTTATCAGGGGAAGTCTCTAGTGAATAAGTTGTTCCTAAGGAAGAAGTTATATTCCTTGAAGATGGAGGAAGGAGCATCTATTGCAGACCATTTGAATTCATTTAACATGATTTTTGCTCAGTTGGCATCTATAGGTGTAAATAATAATGAAGAGGATAAGTGTATTCTTTTTTTATGCTCCTTTCCTAACATGTGGGACCATCTAGTGATGGCTATTGGAAGCACAACAACCACTTTCAAAGATGGAAGATGTAGTTGCTTCACTTTTTCCAGAAGAAATGCGAAGGAAATCTTCTGAGATGCTAAAGGAGGCCCTCACTATTTGAGGTAGATCAAAGGAGAGAGGCAAGAAGAAAGACAAAAAGTCTAAATACAAGCCAGAGGGGAGATCAAATTCTCCTAGTAAAAATTCCAATGTGAAATGTTGGAACTGTGGGTAGGCTGGACATATCTGAAAGGATTGCAAAGAGGAGAAAAAGAAGAATAACAACAACTCTTCTGATAACGATTCTTCTCAGAGTGATGCAAATGCCTTCATTGTTTCCTTGGTGACCCAGGCATTAGATGATGTATGGATGATTGAGTCAGGTGCATCTTTTCATATGACATCTCACAGAGATTGGTTCACAAAGTATGAAAAGTATGTTTGTGGAAAGATGTATTTGGCAAGTGACTCATCTCTTGAAATTGTTGGTCATGGAAGAGTCAGAATTCAATTTCTTGATGAAAGAATCAAAGGAATTGATAGCATAATGCACATACCAGTTGCGGCTCGTAATCTTCTTTTTGTAAGTAAGTTGAATGATGTTGGCATGCAATTTTTTTTCTCGAATGGTGGTTGTAGAATGACTAGAGGCTTTATGGTGTTGGACAATGGTGCACACATTGGCAATTTGTACAAGTTGGACACATGTTTTGTTCAATGTAACAGTGTCTTTGCAAATTTAGACAAAGATACTCATGTAGGGAAGGAGAAAGTTGTCCCTATGGGTGAAAATTCCTTGGAGGTGAAACTCCCTATAGAGAAAACCATGTTGTGGCATCATAGACTTGAACACATAGGAGAAAAAATATTCAAAGACTTGAAGAATAAAAACCTAGTTGAAGGGCTTGATGATTGTAACCTTGAGTTTGATTTTTATGAACATTGCATCTATGGAAAGAAACATCATGTTTCTTTATACTCTAGTCCTCATAAATCTTCTAGCAATTGGATTATGTTCACTCTAATGTATTTGGTCCAATGAATGTTTCTTCATTATCGAAGTCTAAATATTATGTTTCATTTATAGATGACTCTTCGAGAAGAGAATTTTTGTATTTTCTAAAAAGTAAATCAAAAGTGTTCAGTTGGTTTAAGGAGTTTAAAACCTTTGTAGAAAACTAGACTAGAAGGAAAATTAAATGATTGATGATGGATAATGGCAATGATTTTTTTTTTCAAATTTTAAAAGGTATTGCAAAGACCATGGGATTAAAAGGAATAAAGATACACCTTACACTCCATAGTAGAATGGAGTTGCTAAAAGGTTGAATAGAATGTTGATGGAAAGGGCAAGAAGTATGTTGAGCAGTGCTGGTCTGGAGTAGAAGTTCTGGGTTGAGGTTGTGGCTACGACATGTTACTTGGAAAATAGATCTCCCACTTCAACACTCGTGGACAAAACACCTATGGAAGCATGGTCTGGTAAGAAGCCCTCTTTAAGACATGTGAGAGTCTTTGGCTATGAGGCATATACATATGTGCCTAGTGAGAAAAGATCTAAATTAGAACATAAGGCTATAAAATGTATCTTCATTAGCTATGGCATTGGTGTGAAAGGATACAAGCTTTGGAATCTAATTACTGAGAAGGTATTGTATGTACAATAGAAGTGTAATCTTTTGTGAGCTGAAACCTTCTTAAGTGGATTTGAAGCCAAAGATAAAAGTAAAAGAGAAGAACGTAGTTGAAATTTCTTTAACTCCAGATAAATAGGAACTACGAACTCCAAGTGTACCTGATACCGAGGAGAGCTCAAGTAGTTATGATAGTTCTAAACAAGAAGAAGAACCATAACCTCAACCTCAACCTATGAGGAGGTCTACATGTGAGAAGTAGCAACCTAAAAGGTTTGGATATTCTATGTTGGATTCTAGTTGTGTCTATGCTTTGATTACTAGCATTGATGAGCCTAGGACTATGAAGGAGGCTATTAATATGTCTTATTTATATTCCTAGTTGGAAGCCATGAATGAAGAAATGGAATCATTGAAAAGGAATGAAACCTAGGATTTGGTACCCTTTCCTAAAGGTCAAAATTTTGTTGGTTGTAAATGGGTATTTAAAAAGAAAATTGGTTTGGATGGCAGTGTTGAGAAGTATAAAGCTAGGTTGGTCACGAAAGGTTATTCCTAGGTAGAGGGAATTGATTATGGGGAAATATTTTCTCCTATAGCTAAGCTGAAATCTATTAGATTTTTGTTGTCACTTGCTATAGTGTGTGACTTAGAGATTGAGAAAATGAATGTGAAGACAATGGTTCTTGATGGAGATTTGGAAGAAGAAATTTATATGTGCCAACCAGATCACTTCATTGTAAAGAAAGTTTGGTTTGCAAGTTAAAAAAATCTCTATATGGTTTAAAACAATCACCTAGAATGTGGTACCAAAATTTTGACATGTTTGTGTTGTCATTGGGATTTGTGAGATAAAAATTAGACCATTGTGTGTACTATGAAACTAAAAATGGTCATTTACATATTATAGCCCTATATGTGGATGACATGTTATTCATTGGGAATAGTAAGGGTGTTGATTTTTGATTTAAAATCTCAGTTGTCAGCATAGTTTGAAATGAAAGATTTAGGTGCAACTAGGTATATTCTAGGGATGGAAATCATAAGGGAAAGAGGAAATAGAAAAATTTGGCTTAGCTAGAGAAAGTATATTAATTTTTTCCTTGAGAGGTTTAATATGACATATTGCAAGCAGTTAGTTATTCTAGTGTTGCAGGGAATGAAACTCTCTTTTGAAGATTGTCCAAAATCTCCTACTCAGATGGAGGACATGACCAGGGTGCCTTATGCGAGTGTAGTTGGTAGTTTAATTTATGCAATGGTCTGTACAAGGCTAGACATTTTCCAAGCAATGGGAGCACTTAGTCGATTTATGGCTAATCTGGGAAGACCGCACTGAGATGTTGTGAAAAGAGTTTTTAGATATTTGAAGGGTACTACAAAGTATGCCTTGTGTTATCATGGTAACTTTATTGGCTCATAGATCTTAGTTAGCATTCGTGGATATGTGGATTCTAATTGGGAAAGGGGCATTGACAGAAGAAGATCCACCAATGGATATGTATTCATGTTGTTTGGTGGTGCCATAAGTTGGATGAGAGAGCGACAGGTTGTAGTTGCTTTATCCACTACTGAGGTGGAGGACATGGTAGCAACTCACACCTGCAAGGAAGTTATTTGGCTTAGATTTTTGTGCTATGACATTGGTTTTGATGCAGGGAAAATTGTAATTTTCTATGATAGTCAAAGTGTTATTTGTTTGGAAAAGAATCCCACTTTCCATGCTAGGACAACGCATATCGATGTTCAGTATCATTTTGTTCATGATATTGTGGGGGATGGAAATGTTAATCTGGAAAAGGTGGATACTCTGGTAAATTTTGTTGATGCATTGACAAAGTCTATGAGCACAAAAAAATTTAGATGGTGTGCCATTTTGATGGGCCTTGGGGCCTATGACATTCAATAATTTTGAGCATTGGAAGAAGCCAATAAGTTCTTCATCAAGTTCCCACAGATTGGATCTTATTCCTTGGTTGGTCTAATAGTCCCATTAGAGCTTATTCCTAGCTTGATAATATTCCCATAGATTGGAGATTATTCCTTGGTTGGTTTGATAGTCCCATTTCGGTGGGACATAGTTCATAGTCCCATCGATTGTCCAAGAGTACTCTATTTGTTTGGCATCGTGTTTTGTTTACAGAAGGTGTTCATGTCACTGGAACATAATACAATGTCTCCTCGATATCTCTATGGAGGGTTTCACCTTGGAAATTTTTGTTGTAAGAATAGAAAAGAATGAAGGTGTTGTCATTGATGTCAACTGGTCAATTGGCTATCAACTAGTTGTTGTTTTCATTGATGCCATGGTTGTAGGTTATTAGCTATATATGTTGAGGATATTATGAAAATAGTATTGAAGAAAGGTTGCAAGTGTTCAGTGGTTGCTTCGGGTTTTTTGTCAAGATTCACTCCTATGTTTGTGTGGTTCATATATGTTGGTCATGGTTATTGGAAGCTGCTATAGCTAAATTTTTGGCTCTTGAATCATTGTACGATGCAAGTTATGTTCACCAGTTGTGAACTATGATTTTTTATGTTCTGGTTGAGGTTTGAAAGACAATTTTTTGGTCCGTATTTCTCTTTGATGAAGTCTTATGACTTGTGGTTCTAGAATTGAGTTTTTATGTTTGTATTGAAGACAATTTCAATATCTGGAAGGTTCATGCTTAATTGTTCTATGTGTTTTACACTAGTTTGGTCAACCTTGTGTTGAACACTATCTTCAGAATTGATGTAGCATGTTGGATCTATTTGGGTCCTCACCAAGCATGTGTTTGGGTCGCCCTCATTCTAATTCCACCCTAGGATGTTTCGAAATTGACCTAATTTGAATTTAATGTTGGATGGATGACTTTGGATATGTTTCAAAGTTGAAGATGGTATAAATACAAGATGAGTTAGTGGTGAAATGAAGTACACAAGAGAGATAAGGGAAAATAAATAGAAAAAATAGACATGAGATTGATACGAATCAGTGATTGTGTGTGATGCAAGTGTGGAAAATCAATATGAATCCTAAATGTTGATTTTCTGGATGTAGTGAGCAGAAGGTGTACTCTATCATTCATGCATGTCTATGAGTGGTTGAGAAAACTGTGGTGGATTTCTCTATTGCAATGAGATTGCCTTCTCTTTGTAAAATATCTATTCTATCTTCTTTGTATATCTATGGCAGTGATCCCTTCAAGTTGTTAGCCTTGTTGGACAGTGAGTCCTGATCCAAACAGTGAATCCTTGTTTTGGCAGTGAACCTTATATCTCAAGTAGTGAGCCTTTTGTAATCAGTTTTGATATTCTCTATAGTGTGAGTTAATCCTCACTGTAGTTTTTTCCCTTATTTGGTTTTCCACATAAATCTAATGTTGTTGTTGTGTGTTGGTTTTCAATTTTTGTGCTTACACTTAATTTTAATTCATTTAAGTAGTATTAAGGATTAGTTCCGGTGAATTATTTAAAGTTTTAGTTTTGTGAGAGTTGATTCACCCCCCTCTCAGTCTTCCTATCCAACAATTGGTATTAGAGCTTGGTTCCTTGGAGTAGAGCTTAACTGCTTAAGGAAGGTCTAGGATGGCTAGAAAAGTTACTTATGATTATCTGAGGTTTGATAGAACTAATTATGCTATTTGGAAAATATTGATGGAGGAATCTCTGGAGTATTATGGATATGATGTGGAGAAAGCTTACAAGAATCCTTACACTCCTCTTACTAATGGTCTGAGTACATCTAATGAGATCAAGGCACATGAAGTGAACAATAAGGTGAAGTACATTTTGAAGAATAGTCTTGTACATTCTTAGTTGATTAAGGTTCAAAATTTGAAGACTGCTAAGGAAGTATGGGATGCTTTGGAAAGGGCGCATGAAGATGATGAAAGGGTCAAAGATGAAAAATTGCAAAAAATGGAAACATAGTTTGAGCTCCTACATATGTCTGAAGATTAAAATGTTAAAGCTTATGTATAGAGATTGGATGAGATAGTAGTTGGAATGTGAGGACTTGGTGCTACTATAGGTAAAACCAAGATTGTAAAGAAGATTCTTAGAACTCTCCCTGATGCTTATAGCAAAAAGGTGTGTGTTATTGAACAAAGTATAGATTATAAAATCTACACTAAAGATCTGTTGTTGGGATCTTTGACATCTTATGAGATGAGAAAGCTGAATCTGAGGAATGGATACAAATCAGAGTCTTCCTTTAAGGCTACAAAAGCTAAAGATCTTAATGAAGAAAATCTTGATGAAATAGAAGCTAACGTTGTGACCAGGATGAAGAAAGGCTCCAACAAGTATGGAGGTAAGTTACCCTTTAAATGCTTTAGTTGTGGAGAAATAGGTCATTATGTTGCAAAGTGTCTAGAAAGAGCTAAGAGGAATACACAAAGATATGAGAAAGAAAAGAAAGGAAAGACTTGATCAAAAAGCATATTATGTGAATAAGAATGCTAGTATATCTGATGAGGATTTTGATTGTGAAGATCTTGATGACAATGAATGCTTGTTCTTGGCTATAAAGGATGAACCTACTTCTACTAATTTTGAAAAATAGGTGAAGGAATGCCCTCTAGAGAGGAAGAAGAATGAAGGCACTATAATCTCTTCCCTACATGCTAAATAGGAAAATAACTATTGGGTTGTTGATAATGGTTGTTCACATCACATGACTAGTGATAAGAGTAAGTTTGTTAAACTTGAAAAATATGATGGAAGCTTGGTTATGCTAGGAGATGATACACGTGCTAAAATTTGTGGGGTAGATTCAGTAAAGTTTGATGGAAATCATAATACAAATGATGTCTACAATGTTAAGGGTTTAAGGCATAATGTTTTGAGCGTTGGATAGATGTGTAGTAAAGGATATAATCTTGTGTTTGAGGATGAAAGATGTGAGATTTGGAAAGGATCCAGAACAATGATTGTTGCAAGAAAGAATCTGAAGGAAATATCTATCAACTTAAAGGTGTTGATGGACGATGCTTTATAACTCAAATTAATGGCAATTGGTTATGGCATCAGAGAATGTGTCACATAAATTTTGATAATTTGGCAAGGATTAGTGCAATTCAAGCCGTGAGAGATTTACCAAGGATTACAAATCCTATCAATGTTATTTGCAAGAATTTTTAGTTTGGAAAGCAATCTAGAAGGAATTACAAATCAAAGGAACAATATACAACCGGACTATTGGATTTAATTCATACATATCTTTGTGGTCCTATAAGAGTGAGAAGTCTACAAGGTGAAATATATTGTATGCTTTTGATTAATGATTATTCTAGATATACATGGGTTACATTTCTTAGAGAGAAATCAGATGCATTAGATATATTCAAGACATTCAAAGCTATAGTTGAGAATGAAGTGAATTTTAGGATAAAATGATTAAGGTCTAACAGAGGTGGAGAATTCACCTCCCATGAGTTTAACATATTTTATGAAGTGCATGGAATAAAAATACAGTTATATGCTTTGAGAACTCCTCAACAGAATGGAGTTGTTGAAAGAAAGAATAGAATAGTTCAAGAGGCCACTAGATCAATGATTATTGAGGTTGGTTTATTGGAAACCTACTAGAGAGAAGATATTCATATTTTTTTTTATGTATTCAATCAAATTCAAGCAAGAGAAAATAGTAAAAAGACCCCCTATGAGCTATGATTTGGAAGAATTCCTATCATTAAGTATTTCAAGGTATTTGGAATCAAATGTTATATCATAAGAGATGAAACTTTAGGAATGTTTGACACAAGAAGTGATGAAGGAATTTTTCTTGGATATTCTACTAAAGAAAAGCCTATAGATGTTTCAATAAAAGACCGAGAAAGATTGTAGAAAGTGCAAATGTCAAGGTTGATGAAATGATGAAGAATTCAATTGACATTGATGGATATGTATTAGATGAACCTGATTGTGTAAGAATTGAAGAAAGTGTGGAAGAATAGGAAAGGGATGAGAAAGAAAAGAAAAATGAAGAATAGGAAAGAGAAGAAGAAGCTCCTGTGGTGTCCCCTAAGACATCTAGATATGTGCAGAAGAATCATTCAGAAAGTCAAATCATTGGAGATAAGACAAAAGGTGTATTGAAAAGAAGCAGAGTTGCTACTGAAGTAAATATTTGTTTATTTTTTGAGATTGAACCGAAGACCATAAGTGAAGCATGTAATGATGAACATTGGACTAAAGCTATGCAAGAAGAACTTATGTAGATTGAGAAGAATCAAACTTGGGAATTGGTCCCAAAACTGATAGATAAAAACATTATTGGATCAAAGTGGGTATTTAGAAATAAGCTAAATGAGAATGGATTAGTTAGAAACAAAGCAAGACTAGTGTGTAAAGGCTACTCACAAGTAGAAGGCATAGATTTTTAGGAGAATTTTACTCTGGTGGCAAGAATGGAAGCTATAAGGATGTTCTTAGCATTTGTTTCTCATAAAGATTTCAATGTATATCAGATGGATGTCAAGTTTGTATTTTTGAATGGTGAGTTAGAAGAAAAGGTCTACATGGAACAACCAGAAGGATTTCAGTTGTCAGATCAACCAAATATGGTGTGCAAATTGAAGAAAGCTTCATATGGAATGAAGAAAGCTCCTAGAGCTTAGTATACAAGGTTAGACATGTATCTGATTTAACAAGGTTTCAACAAAGGTACAACAAATAGTAATTTGTACTTTAAAATTGAAAATGACAAAATCTTGATTGTAGTTGTATATGTTGACGACATTATTTTTGGAGGAAATGAAACTATGTATAATTGTTGGTGGAAGATTTTCAAAAAGAATTTGAAATATCTATGTTTGGAGAGATGAATTTCTTTCTTGGGCTAAGAATTGATCAAACAAAGAAAGGAGTTTCCATTTCACAGTCTAAGTATGTAAAAGAGATGTTGAAGAAGTTTGGGATGTATGGTTCCAAATTGGTATGCACTCCTATGGTGACTAGTTGCAAATTGAGAAAATATGATGATTCACCTAAGGCTTATCAAAGCAATTATATATCTATGATTGGTGGATTGTTGTATTTGACTACTACTAGATTGGATATCGTGCATGCAGTATGTCTTGTGGCAATATTTCAAGAAGATCCTAAAGAAACACATGTTGTTGTTAAAAGAAAATTCAAATATTTGAATGGCACTCTGGATTATGGGTTATGGTATCCTAGAGATACTTACTTTACATTAAGTGCTTATACAGATGCAAATTGGGCTGGATGTGTAGATGACATAAAGAGTACAAGTGGTGGTGCATTCTTTCTTGGTTGCATATTGGTGGCATGCTTGAGTAAAAAGAAAGATTCAGTTTCCTTGTCTATTGCTGAAGCTAAGTATATAGCTATTGCATCTTGTTGTACACAAGTTCTATGGATGAAACAAACATTGAAAGATATCAAAGTGGTGTATGATGATCCTATTTCCATCTTCTGTGATAACACAAGTGCAATTAACATTTCAAAGAATCCAGTGATGCACTCAAGGACAAAGCATATATCTATCAAGTTTCATTTCTTGAGAGAGAAGGTCATGGAGAATGAAGTAAAGCTTGAGTATATCTCTACAAAGGATTAGATTTCTAATATATTTACGAAGGCTCTTCCTAAAGATACTTTTGAGTATCTCTAGGAGAAGTTAGGGTCATTTCCCCTCCTTTCTTGAACTAGATGCATATGGAGATCCATCAGTTCAGTGGATCTATGGATCTATCTATCTTATGGACTAATTTTTTGGTGGCTACCTCTCAGGGGGAGTAGGTAGTGTCATGTGTTTTCATTGTATGTCAAAGGGGAAATCAATATAAAATATTTTTTTCCTTTGACATTGATGTTAAAGGGGGAGAGGAAGAATGTTGAAAAGAAAAGAGGAAAAATGAGAAAAAGATTATCTACTAAGGGGGAGAAACAAAAAGAAAAATCTTGAGAAGTGTAATCAAAGCTAGTATGTTTTCTTTGATGGTTTTTCACATTATGTGTTGCCATCAATGACAAAGGGGGAGATTGTTGCAAGAATACAAAAGAATGAAGGTGTTTTCATTGATGTCAACTGGTCAATTGGTTGTGAACTAGTTGTTGTTGTTATTGATGTCATGGTTGCAGGTTATTGGCTGTATATGTTGAGGATATTGAGAAAATTGTATTGAATAAAGGTTGCAATTGTTTAGTTGTTGCTCTGAGATTTTCTCCTATGTTTGTGTGGTTTAGATATGTTGGTCATGGTTGTTGGAAGTTGTTATATCCATATTTTTGGCTCTTGATTCATTGCATAGTGTGAGTTATGTTCCCCAATTGTGAATTGTGGTTTTTTGTGTTCTCGTTGAGGTCTAGGAGAAAAGGTGTTGGTTTGAATTTCTCTTTGGTGAAGTCTTATGACTTGTGGTTCTAGAATTGAGCTGTTATGTTTGTATTGAAGAAAATTTTGATATTTGGAAGGTTCATGCTTAATTGTTCTATGTGTTTTACACTAGTTTGGCCAACCTTATGTTGAACACTATCTTTAGAATTGATGTAGCATGTTGGATCTATTTGGGTCCTCACCAAGCATGTGTTTGGGTCGCCCTTATTCTAATTCCACCCTAGGATGTTTTGGCACTGACCTAATTTGAATTTAATGTTGGATGGTTGACTTTGTATATGTTTCAAAGTTGAAGATGGAATAAATATAAGATGAGTTAGTGGTGAAATGAAGTACACAAGAGAGACAAGTGAAAAGAAATAGAACATATAGATGTGACTTTGATAAAAATCAGTGAGTGTGTGTGATGTGAGTGTGGTAGATCAGTGTGAAGCTTAAATGTTGAGTTTCTAGATGCAGTGAGCAGAAGGTGGTTGAGAAAATTGTGGTGGATTTCTTTGTTGCATTGAGATTGTCTTCTCTCTATAACCTATCTCTTCTATCTTCTTTGTATCTCTGTGGCAGTTAGCCCTCTAGGTTGTTAGTCCTGTTGGACAATGAGTCCTTGTTTTGGTAGTGAGCCTTGTATCTCAAGAAGTGAGCCTTTTGTAATCAGTTTTTCTATTCTCTATAGTGTGAGTTAATCCTCACTGTGGTTTTTTCCCTTATTTGGTTTTCCACATATATATGTTGTTGTTATGTGATGGTGTTTAGTTTCTGCACTTGCACTTAATGTTTATTCATTTAAGTAGTATTAAGGACTATTTATGATGAATGATTTAACAGTTTTTGTTTTGTGACAACTGATTCACCCCCCCTCTTAGTTGTCCTATCCAACAGTGTTGAAGGGATGGTGCTCGATCACCAAGACTTCAAATTGTGTCTTCTCGATAACCTAATGTTGTGTATCTTTGTTGATAGAACCTTGATTTGTAGGTGGGACTCATAGTAGATTCTCCTCAATATATCGGTGAGTGGCTAAAGGTGCTTCGTCGGAGTGACTAGATGAATTTTCTGGAACATGTAATATAGTCTCTTCAAAAATCTGATAGTGGTGACATGGATGTCATGGTGGTGGTAGGGATCATGGTTAGTGTTATAATCATTATCAGAGTGTCTCTCCTGTATCAGTGAAAGACATTAAGTTGTCTCCTTGACATCTCGGTGTGATGGAAGCTAGAGGCTTATATTGGAATGACATTGAGTGTTTAGAGAGACATGGTTGCATGTCTCTTTAACACTCTAGTGATTGAATGGCTTGGAGAGCTATGCATATTGAGGCAACTGGAAATCTTAAAAGGGACATGTTTTTTGGCGGGGTAGAATGTTGGCAATTAAACTTCTTTGTGATCATTCATGGTAGAAGTTGTAATGGTGGTTCTTGGAACGATTGGAACATGTATGTGAAGCTGTAGGGAATTGTGGGTGATGTTTTGTAATGTAGTAAGAACTATTTTGTTTGATCTGTGAATGAGGTTGATCAAGGAAAATGTTGATGTAATTGACTGTGTGAATTAACATTTGGAAGTATATTTTGTAACTTTGTATGTAATCATTATTTACTGTAATACAAAGATATTTTTCTTAGTGTGTGGGTTTTTCTCCTATAAGGGTTTTCCCATGTAAATCTAGTGTTCGTTATGTGATTTTGTTAAATTTGTCTACTATGTTATTCTGTTAATGTGCATCTTAATAAACTATAACTTGAAATTGAATGACATATTCGCATTTCTCTTCTAAGAATTGGCATTAGGAAGGCGTTTTCACACTCAAATTTCCTTACAATATTTATGCATCATCATATTTCTAATTGTCAACATCCTCTTCCCTCTTTTCCTTTTGCATTTTGATAGATTAGGATTAGTGTAAAGTTATCCAGTGTTGGGTTGGACTAGTATTGTTGCATCTATTTTTGAGAGGAAGTTGACCTTTTTCAAATGTCTAGCCTCATCTACAAGTTCCCATACTCCAAGGTTAGTTCCATTGTGTCATTGGAATGTTGAACCCCATGTTCAGTAGGGTGTAATTTTATGTGACAATAGTAACCATGAAGCCACACATCCCATGCTATGCTTCACATATGCACTCTATAAAAGAGCTTAATACAATGAAAAATAATTCAAATAATCAACTAGCCAACACCAACCACTAAATATGTGATTTATTTTATAGATTCAAGCTCACACAAAACAACCAAGTGGTAAAGGTATAATCATGAGACTCAAAACAATGAGTACACAAAAATATTAACCCCAACATATATTTTTTGGTACTTAGTTTTCTTAATATTACATAATTTTCTAATGTGTAACCCACACATAAAATATTTAACCAATGTCACATACAACTTTACAAGTGGACCCACATAAATATTTAAAGTAGCTAAGAACATCTCCAATATGCACCACCAATAAATTTTATTTTACATAATTAAACTAATGTTTTATTGTGCAAGGTGTACACCACCTTTTTCTTAAGATTCTCTCACTTGGTGTATAAATGGAATAAGGGTAAATTAGATGAAATACATCATTATAACCATCTATGAATACCACATGAATATCCAACATGATCTCATTCTCCATCAAGATACTTATAATAACATCTAATGTAACCACTATCTCAATCAAGAGCTCCTCTCATCCTCTAAAATGGTACATATAAAAAAAAAGGAAAGAGCCAAGGTGAAGATACACCAATCCTAAGAACAAAAACATCAAATCCATGTGATAAAAAAGGCTCCAAACTAGTACCAAGGAAAAAACCCATACTATTAGAAATAATAACCACAAAACTTAATAAATCTAATCATCCATACCTACCAAGGTATTCAAAACCATAATATAAATCATTCCAACAACATATTCAACCCATAAATCATTGCAATCACAATATCCATGTATAAAACCTATATCAATAAATAAAATGCACATCTAGTAACTCCCACTACATAGGAATTGTCAAATTTAAAAATAGATCAAGGCATACAAATTCTACCAACCAACACTCATACCAATGTGTGTCTTATAATAAAACCATGTTATAACAAATAATAATCATAATTATCCACACATGCAATAAAAACTATTGCATGCTCTCCCCAACAAGTTACCATAAATTTACCAAGTTCACCACATGAAAACATGTAAGCATGAACCTCCAAGAAGTATTCATATAACAAATAATGACATATAAACCATATCACATAACATGTCCTTCTACCAACACCTCAAAGTTCTAAGCTATGTTAAGTAAGATATTATTCAAAATTCCAATTTAAAATCCTTATCAACACCCAACCTTTTAATATCATAGGTCAAAAAATATATATGTATCTCATATAACCAACATGGATGTAAGCATCTCTAAAGCAAGTAAGACAAAACTCAAATTCATTCCCTAAATAGGAATAAGCCCAATTTGATACCATCTCCTAAAATCCATATAAATGAAATCATAAATCAAACTCATACATGTAGAATGAGATAAACATGCTAAACACTCCTCAATTAAACCCTCCAAAACTAAAAAGCCATAGCTCAATATTTATATCCATGAGACGAAAAAACATAAAACATAATGTATAAGAAAACAAGATGGAAATACCTATTAGATTTTTATCTACGAAAATGACCAAGAGTGGAGAATGGGGTTCTCCTCCATGATACACAAAGCCACAATGTCTCTATCAAAGGAAAATATCATTTAAGAACCACCATGAACTCACATTCATATTTAGGTGAAGTTTCCTTGGATTTCCTTTTAAAACCTCTAAAGAGTATCTATCTTAATAAATGTCTCTAGAATAAAAAAAAATCTAGCTTCACCCAAGTCTCTAAGTATCCATGAGAACCTATAATTGATTAATCTAGGCTAAGCTTCAAATGCAACACTACACTCTCATGAAGCTCCTAAGCACATAACCAATAAACTCAATAATAAGAGAACTATCTAGATCATTGTCAAAGCTCTAATTATAGAATTAGGAACACATCATTACAAATTGATCTAAAATTTCCTCGTAGGAGATCACATTTTCGGATGAACATATACTACTCCCAAGAGAACATGTAAAACCCCGTCCCGCAACCTAGATGACGTTGCAACACAGCGGAAACACAACTAATTTTTATTTTTAAAGTATTACAAGATGAGTAAAGTATCCTACTCTAACCACATACATCTTCTAGGCTATGCAACACGTCTACATGTAAACTCATTACTTATAAAATTTAAACCAACCATAGCATATGAATATTAAACTCAAGATATAACATACAACAAAACATTAAACCATTGCAAGATAAATCTAACACATAGAAATGTATTGAACATATTTCCACAGATACAACACCACATAACATTCCATACACCATTAAATCCAAAAATGAATAGATCAGAAATATTATTACAATTACATCACAAAGATTCACCTCGACACAAATGAGGTACTACAATTATACATAACGATCCATAGTTACAATGAAGAAAGAGAAGAACAACTCTAGAGAACTACATGAGTTCCTTGAACAAGAAGATCTCACCATCACGAACATGAAGAGAACTCAACAGTGAAGAAGCATGCCACCTAACCATATGGTACCTATAGGTCCAGCCCCTGTGCTAGGAGATAGTAAAAGGTAACCAAGACAATCCTACTACCTCTAGATACAGACCATATACAAAATACTCACAATATAGGTAAACAAGAAAAATGGTCGCATTACTTCCAGAATCACAGAATCAAGTACAACCACAATACAATAAACTGACTGTTGTCATAGGAGTGTCATCACAATGGTTAAATTGACTCCCACATGAGTTGTCTTGGGACCACTTTGTGTTCCGACCCTTGTTGAAAGCCAAGGGCAGACAACACATAACTCAAACTACCTATCAAGGGTAGACAATGCACTAAGAACTACCAATAATAACCAATACACCTCAAAAGGCAACACATCCCTACGGATATCCAATACTGAATCCAAAACGTGCACTACCTAAGGAAATTTTAAAAGGTGAACAACGGACACAACAATCCTTTCATAATTTTACAACCTCTAGAATACTTACACTTTCTCAACAACAGATATTCCCCCAATTCACAATTACAGAAATATATGTAATTAAAATAAACAACTCATATAATTAAAATCACTACCATTTGGATTTCTTAAATCGAATAGATCAATATCTCATAATTAAAATACATCATTTAAGCTTAATTTTAATTAATAAATCAAAAATGAAATAAGAACTAAATATTTAACTTTCAGTTTCACATTTATTCAAATTAGTTAACTCAATTCCACAATTAGAATGATCAATCATTTAAAGTTAACCATTCGTGTTTGCATGCACTTAAAGCAATAAAATCCATCTGTAGACATGCAAAATTAACATTATGCATTCGATCGGATTCAGTCAAATTAGATGTCGCATTAGGACCATTCATCAATTAATCAAATGCATCACATCCATTCACCTAGTAAATCAGGTTCTTATCATCAAAAGCTCAATCATAGTTTAATTAAATAAATCAAGCTTTATTTAATTAAAATCTCAAACATGCATCTTCCATCCTTTTCTAATTTAAATAAAACAAATATTTAAGTCTTAAAAGTCAAAATCATCTAATCAGCATTAAATCAGCATAATCATCATCTATTTAATCTAACCCTAATTAAATACTAATCCCATCCCACTTGCATTCTCTAGATTTGGCCACTTGCACATGAAATTGCATTTAATTGATTTATCAAAATTATTTATTTTCAACTTGGCATAAAGGGAGAATATTCTCCAAGTTTGAATCTCCCCCCAAGTGGACATGTACACCAAATAGAGCATTTATGAGGCCTTACATGCCTCTTACATGTCCCCTTCCAAAGTCAAACTCAACATTTATTGGAAAATTTGAATTCAAATTCTCCCTCTCATGGGAACTCTTCCCAAATATTGCACATGCGTCAACCACTCACATGATGACAAGTGTCCTCAACTCATTGGCTTGATCTTTAGTCCCACATTGGTCCCTCTTCAACAATCAACATTTGAAAATCTTTAAATACAAGCTTCATCTTTGAGCAAATCCTTCACAATTTTATGCAAGGTTACTCTCTTCATTTGAGATTTGATCTTGTCCATTTCACTCCATCATCTCCATCATTTACACAATTTAAGCTTTGATCAAGGGTTGGGAAAGGGTCACTAGCACATGTGACACCAATCCACTATAAGATGCTAGTTTGATTCATTAGAATGATGCCCTTCTATGTTTGCTTGTTTCTTTGGCATCATTCTTGTGATTAAATGAATCTTATAGGGGATCTTTTGGTTTGCTTTGGTTTACTAACAATACTAATGGTTTTTGTTTTTGATCCAATGCAGATTTAGGGTCCTACATATGGCGCTAGAGGGAGGGGAGTTGCAAGCTTCCTATCTATTTCTTATTTGCAGCTTTTGGCATTTGAAATGTTGATGTAGAAATTATTTTTGGGCTTTAAGTAATGTATGGCAGAAATCATTCTGTTATGTTAAAAATGTTAAGCACGTGACTTTCCAGGAATATACATATATTTCTTGAAATGAATTCGCAAATGTTAACTGTGCTACTATTTTTAGAAGAATACTCTCTGTCTGAATGAGTCTCGATCTTCTTGTCATCCTTCTTTAGAAAAGCTTCTTTTTGATAAATGAAAAAGTCTGTTACTGCTGTTCAAAATAAAACCTGCACAATTTTGGGGTATCGCCTTTATCATCTGTTCCTCAGCATCACGATTAAAACTAGAATCTGAAATAACTGTCTATGTGCAGAAGTGTGGCATTGGAAATACCAAATATGTTGGTTGTATCCCTTTGCAGATGTGGAAGATATTGGCGCCAAGAGTTTTTAAAATTGCTTATTCAATATTGATTCGATGAGGATCTTAGTGATTTGCGCATTTATTGCAGGCTGTGGTTGTCTACAAATTTGATCTGATTTGCTAATTTGGTTTCTTTGTATGAATACAAAATTCAACTTTTCCTTTGCCTGTACGAGCTTTTAGGAATTGTGAATAGTGTTTTTTAAATCATATTTGTCCTTTGCTGATCAATATAAATGCTCAACATTGATTTTGTCCGTCAATGAGAAAGCCTTCACTGACGCGAAATCTGTGTGGGCAGGGTGCTTTCTTTTTAATGTTGATTAAAGCAGAGGTCAACGGGGGGCGGTAAAGGTCATTGTCTCTGCCAAGAGTAAACATCAAAACCTTGTCTTTACTAGTTGTGGTGCATTTATACTCGTAGCTATCTTTTTAGGTCGCAATAAAATATAGAGATTGGAAGTTCCTTTCAAAAGAGTTTTGGCGCAGCTTCACACCGACAAAGATTTGCTTGAAAGCACCTAAAGCCTCTTCATAGAATCCATGTAGTGCACAGTCTCTTTTAGGCATTCTGTCGAACCATTCACATGTTTTTTCCATGCGTCCCTATTTCTGCTTGTATATTTACTAGGGAAGTTCCATTTACAACATCTGACAAAAATCCACTATCGATTATGCCTTAATAGATATCTATACCCTGTTCTAAAGCTCCCATTTTGGCACTGGCTGAAAGGATGCTGGAAAATGTTGTAGAGGTTGGCTTTAATCCTGCCAACTGCATTTGCTTATAAGCCTCAATGGCCTTTTCAACAAGCCCACTCCACGCATAGCCCGCAACCATGGCATTCCATGAAATAACATCTGGTCGAGGCATTTTGTATATCTCTGTCAGGCAGACTGTCCAACAGATCACGCGCCTGGTCTATGCTTCCATATTTTATTAGACAACAGTTCGCACGCCTTGTCTATGCTTCTAGATTTTGTCTAACATTTCACATTTGCATCAATAGTTTTTATGCTCTTTTTATGCAAATGTTGCGCAAAGAGTGCTTATGATTTAAACTTGCAATATGATAACGCTTTCTGACTCTTCTATATTCGCATTGATGATATTAGACCACTTCAGATTTTAGGCGCGGTTTATGCTATGTTTTCAAATTTTGAAATAGAATCTGTCACAACAACTTTCTGCATGTGAGTTAAATGCATGGTTAATACATAGTTGTTGTCATCTGTCGCCCATCCTTGAATGCTGTCAAGTCATTGTTTAATTATACCTATTGTGATCCAATGAAGAGATACTATTACTATTTTACAGTAGTCATTCAGAAGAGGAAAATGCTTTTCATTTATCTTGTCGGCCAGTATTGAGAATGCTTTTCTATCTTGCAGATATTGTCATGCCTAAATAGTAGTTATTTCAACACATTAAATGGATGCAGGTAGGTGATCAGTTTTAAATTGATTAGTTGTTGATCCTCGTGGACATTATTTTCCTCCTAAATAATAGCTTTCAAACAAGCCAATTATTTCAATCCAAAGGTTAACTTTTGCATCATCATTGTGTAAATGTTCATTTGGCATTGTGTGTTGATTAAATTTTAATGCTCCAACCATTATTGTCTCTCACAGATACTTGGCATGACAAGCATAAATTTTCTTGGTGTGATAATGTTGGATGTTTTATTGTCTCCTCACATATAATATTTCTTATTTGTGATAATTTTGTACTATTTGCAGGAAGGAAGGAGAGATTTTGTTTACATGGAGAATTCACGAAAAACGAAGCGAAATCTTTGGAAAATTCTTGAGTTGAAAGTGGGCTTTGAATTGGAACTTGAAAGATAATTTTTTCATGCTTGTCATAATAGCTTAGAGCTCCCATTTCTCACCTTAATTTTTTGTTTTAGACCAACTAAATCATTGATTTGATCTTTTCAAAGTTGGATTAAAACTGAACATTAGAAACTTACTAGCTTTTGGATTTTGGGCTAAAATTGAACAAATCAGGTTTCACACTTCATTTTTTGTGCTTAAAATGAATCACACAATTGCTTTAAAGGCTATAAAACGAACAAGTGCTTGAATTGTGATTTTTTATTGGGTGCATTTTGAATGCATATCCTCTCCCCTTGCGCTTCGTGCAATCTAGGGTGCAAGAAAAACACTCAAAATGCATTTCATTGCTTTGTAACTCTTTGATTTGGGCTTAAAAATTGAACATCCTGTGCGAGTGTGAGTAGGGGCACTTTCACGCACATTCTCTTTCTTTGTGCCATCAAAGATTGATCAAGTTATAGATTGTGTCTTTGCTTGCTTTTGTTTATCTTAGAGGGCCCACCTTGTGGGAAAAAGTAATCACCCAAGGGAACGACTCAACTGGTAACACTCTGAACCCGAGAGTATTTCCAGCCGGGATATAAATGTGGATATTGGAAGAAACGCCAATATCACGTGGTTGACTCCGACAAGATGGATCTGAAAGGGGACTCTTGCCATGTTGGGTCAACTCCTATGAATGGAAAGTTTGAACTAGAACCCTTGTTTTGTAGTGGCCTATTTATCCATTGAGCGAGTTTATCAAAGTGGTGCATTGGAACTTTGATTCCAAGAAGTTACTTGCCATGTCCGATCTTGGTTGAAATATAGAGGTTAGGATTTTATCATACCCCTATATTTTTCCTTGGTTGCATGTAAAATCATCTCTTCTATGAAGGGCATGAGGCAAGCCCACTAAGAAAAACGTACTCATTAGGCTAGGATGTTATATTGCTTGTTTGAAAACACAGTGTTATATTCGAAAACATTTTGCAAACAAACATTCAACATGATTCTCAAAATTTCAAACCCTCTTGAAGACAAATATCATTGACCCAATCCATATGTTACTACTTTCCCTGGGGATTCACGTCCTTAGAGGTTCCTAAGCATTGGATTGTATCTCAATTTGTCTTCTTGAGTAAACAATAGGAAAACCCTTGCCTTAAGTTCATTGAATTCCCACATAAAATATCTTGTGGGGTTTAAAGAAATTAAGACATTGGACATCTTAGTTTGAAACTTTAATCAAAGAGAGTGTTTTTGGTAAAAATAAAGCCATTAAACAAAGATAAGCAAAATTAATTTTCATGTGTGATTAAAGACTCACAAATCCCAAAGCTAATAATCATTGAAAATCCAAAAATGAAAGTTCAAATGAAATCAATCCTTGGTTACAAAGGTCTTTAGGAAGCATATGCATGCTCTTCAATACCTAGGTCTAGGAAAACAAAGTGGTCTTTTTAGGTTCATCTAGGGATCAAAACAAATCAAACCTCTTTTATCCATCTTTCAAAACATCAAACATCATCTCACAGATCATCTTTTGAAAAAACCTTGAAATCATCCTTGAAGTGCTAGGCTTTATGACAAAATCAAGCAAACACCAAAATCATTGAGACCAAGTCCTTGAAAACATTTATCAAAACACCTTTGGCTAGGAATGTGTAAATGCATCCTTTTGCATATCCTTAGTCAAAGTCATCCAAATCATCTTGTCTAGCTTAGTGTATGTAGATGAATCCTTCTCCATATACTTAGTGAAACAATCATTTTGTTTGGGTAGGTGTGGGTAGATGCATCCTTCTCCTCACACATATCCAAATCATCATCCTTTGAACACAACTATCCTTTAGATCATTATCAAACATCTTAGGGTCTTTTTGTTCAAAATCAAAATCAAAATCCAAATCAAGATCAAGGACAAAATCTCAAAATCCAAAAATCAAACCAATCAAAAATCCAAAGCCTAGTATTTCATTCAAGATTTGTCAAAATCCAAAAACATCCATAACATCCATCTTTAAACATCACCATCATATCATCATCACATTTGATCCTACAAGCATCCTAAAAAATTTCACTTTGGGACATAAAATAGAGATTAATCCAAGGAATCAAGAGATTCATCTCCCATATTCTTGAAGATTGATCCTTGTTTTATGGTTCAAACGAGATCTCAATACAAGAAGAGTATGGAAGCCCACAAAGAAACTCCCACTTCAAACAATCTTAAACAAACCAACGTAGAAATGAATCCAGAAGAATCAAGCAATCTGTTAACCCTCTCATCATCGCAAAATCCGCAAGAAGAAAACCAAGGAGAGGACCCTACTTTTGGAATGTCTCGTGAGGAAATGATAGAAATGCTCCAAAATCTGCATAATCATCAAATCATCAACATCATGATGAGACTCAACCCTTCGTTATACATGCTTGAATTGGAAAAACAAGGGGCCAAGTTGCCTTTGGATTTTGATGTGAGTACCATAGTGGAGACATCATTTCCATCAATCTCATCCACCCCTATCACACCCATCATCGCATCCAACACGATTCCAAATCCGCCACCACTACCACCAAAACCAAACTTAGCGAGACAATATGAAATTGCGCTAAAGGCTCACCAAACCTACCAAAAGGCTATCCGACAATATCTAGCCACACAACAAGCAAGAAAAACTCAACAAGCCTCTCAAACTGCCCAAGCCTCTCGAGCCACCCAACAAATAACAACTGTTGAGAACAAGGATCAAGATCACTCCATCATTGAACACCTTGAAGTTGTGTATACTCCATCCAATGATCAAATGAACATATGTCAAGAGTCACTTCTCAATCATGATCAAAATCCACCAACAATACCCAACAATGATCCAAGTCAACAAATGTCAAAATCATCTGACCATATGGTTAAAGACCTTAGAAATCTCTCTACCGCAATTGTTGAAAACAATGTTCAAGATCTATCCATCAATAAAGATATTTTCACTTCATCCAATGAGGCATCGACCAGTGATCATGTTGAAAATGTATCTACATCACCTAATGAGGTAGAGGACATATCTCAAGAATTTATTCTAAAGTATGATCAATGTCTTTCACCAAAGTATAGCAATGGTCCTTTCCAAGACATATTGACATCCTTCGACCTCATGATTGCCGATATTGAAGGAATCTTCAACTCGACACCTGATCCAAGTCCACTCAAAGATCATGAAGATATTAAGCCACTTCCCATGCATAATGAAGATATCCAAGAGCCATTTGTAAGCAGTCCATCCTTTGAAATTGACCCATGTCAAGAACTTGATCCAAAGCATGTTGAAAGCAACTCTGAAATCATTCAAGATCAAAAATTTGTATCTTCAAGATACTACAATAATCTAATGGATACTCTCTTATCTATGCAAGATGATAATATCCATGTAGCACATACTCCTCCATCTACCTATGAGATGCTTTCTATGGACGGACATGTAGATGATCTTCATCTAGAACAAGATTTTGTTACACAAAAAGAGCAGATTACTAATTCCTATAATCAAACAGAGTGGTCAATATCAAGATCAAATATGTCCCAAAGTCAGATTGAGGACATCATGAATAAAGATATCGAACATTATCCGCTCAAGGAAACAAGTCAGATAGAACATCCAGAGTCAGTAGAGCAACAAATGGAAATAATGCCATCTACAAGGGTCATTTATCAGAGAGTGCATTTTAAACAAGACATCTCAGAACAGGTAGAATCAAAGCATGAAGGTGATACTATCACCATACTAGGGGCAACTTCATCTCAAGCAAAAGTCAACATAGGGAGCACAAAGAATCTTTATGGTGAAACCATTGCCAATACTACAACCAGCCACGTCATGAATCTCCATCCACCCATCACCCCATCCATGAATTGGGACCAATGTCAAAAGGAAGATTTGAATCAAAGTATGAAAAACATTATCAAAGAAAAAGAAGCTGAGAAGCATAATGGACAAATCAAATATAAATGGATACTGAAGAATACAAAGAAAAATCATCCCTATTAAACTCCATTCGTCAAAGAAACTATGGGGCAAAATCAAAAAGGGAAAAGTATCCATCAAGAATGTCCGCAAAAGAAAACATAGGCTTTTCAAGCGACGTACAAAGTATATCAAGAAATTGGTCCTAATTCCATGCACACTTCCGTATCCACCCATCATTGCTCATCTTCCCAAGTTTGGAGAGTCAAAGATTCCAAACTATCAACCAATCCATCTCTTATCCCTAAACACACTCCATCCACACCTCCATGCATGATATCTGATTCTCACATTGACCATGTATTGGCAACAACCCTTTATCATAAGGATTCAGAAGGCACTCTCTCACAATGTGCGTATAGAGATAGAGTTAACCTTGGTATCAATGAAGCAGATCACGAATCCCAAAAGTTTCATTCAAGTGCATGTATCTTAGCAAAGCAGCTCCTTCAGGTAGGATATCAATGGCACATTATGACAAAGGCATCTACGTCAACACCACCAGGTGGTTCAGCATGAATCTTTCAAAAAAATACAAAAAATATCAAAAAATATGAAAATCCAAAAAAATTAGAAAAAGGATTGAAAACAGTAAAGATAAAAATCGTCCTCTAGTGAAAACCTCATGGGCGGCGCTTTGGGCAAGACCATGATGAAAACCTGGCAAACAGGTGTCATGTGTAGAATCGAGCATCTACGTGTGCCAGTTTAGTTGAAAGCATCTCATCCCATCCATAATAAATCAAGCATTCCATCCATCTTATCCATAATAAATCCACACATCCATAAACCATTTATCCAATCCATTCGCATATATCTGCATCCATAGTCTGAGTCATCTTGATCTTCACAAAATTTTGGGGCACGCTTTACACTTGCTTATGGTAAACATCTTGACATAGGCCATTTTCATTTATCCCATCCCATGCAGTGTTATCTGAGCCATGAATCATTATCCAATGAGAATTCTTTATCCAAACACCTTATCTTATCGTAATCTAATCCATATCCATCCATCCATATACTTATCTGAGCATTCACCCATCGCATTCCATACATTGCTAGACATTGGGGGCAGATATTTACATCTTGCTTTGGGAATAAATCTTGATCTATGTCCTCTGACTTATGTGGCAATCTGAACATTGGAGAACGTGAAATCAAATTGGTCCACCGCTTGTGAGAAAAATCCAAATAATTGGCCCATGGCATATTTTGACAGAAGGACACTCCTTATCAAGTCTTCATCTTTCATAAAACATCAATCCAAGCAATCAATATCAGTCACATTTAACGCATCCTTCAACATCACATCATCTAAAACATCTTTTGTTTCAAACCAAGCTTCATCAATCATGATCAATCAAAATCCAATCAAGAAATCATCAGGATATCCTTGTGTTGCTTAACACTATCCTTTCATTGTTGTGCATCCTCAACAATGATTATCATCATCAATCCTGATCAATCAAATCCAATCAATCCATCATCTTGGGATATCCTTCCCGATCATTGTGTTGCTTAACACTCTCCTTGCATTGTTGTGCATCCTCAACAATGTTATCATCATCAATCATGATCAATCAAATCCTTGCATTGTTGTGTATCCTCAACAATGTTATCATCATCATCCATCCATCGATCCAATCAATCAACCTTAGTTTGGTTTTTAGCAAAATCCTCAAATAGAGCACTGATATCACATCCATATCAAAATCATCAAAATCATGTGAAAATCCAAAAACATCAGAAAATCAGAAAATCCAAAAACATAAAAAAATCAGAAAATCCAAAAACATCAGAAAATCAAAAAATCAAAAAAGCATTCATAAAATCTCAGAAAACCCCAAAACATCCGAAAAACATCAAAATCCAAAAACAACCTCAAAACATTTCAAAACGTCAAAAACATCCAAATATTTGAAAAAATCCATCCGCCTCATCTCGCTTGCACCCACAATAATCAATCATCCATAATAACTGATCGCCATCTTCATCCTTTGGCAATGCAAATAGAAACAATCATAGCAGTTAGCAATAGCAAACTTCAATCGTAAAATCTAAATCGAAACAGCAAACTGTTAAAACAAAATCAAACTCTTGATTAGTCGCAAACATGTCAATCGACCTTATATCAACAACCTATCAATCAACTTATCAAACCATCATCATCCTATACAATGCATGTCCTAGGATATATCGTTTCGACAATGGGCATCATTTTGGATATCACCCTGGATCCTTATCCTATCAAAACAAATCCCTTTGGCTTAAGGTATGAAGAACATTGACTTGTTTGTGTACTTGATCTTTTCTTTTGATTTATCTTATTGCGCTCATTCCAAGGACCTCTCGATGATATCCGAACGAAGGATTTAGAGAGATAGGAATGGGGCAACGATCATTATTTTTTGTCTACTGTGCTTGTTGGACGTTCTTGTAAAATAACTTGGTGAATACTTGTTTTGTTAGGTACGCCCTAGCAAGGTTTCCGTATGTCAAGTGTGAACAAGAATACTCCTATCCGTTTGTCGAGTCAAAGTCCATCACACTAAGTACAACGCCATCTTGGTCCTTCATACCTTGATGCATCGTGCAAGTGACCCTTTGAAAATCCCAATTCTTGATAAGCAAATCATCCATCTATCATCATCTATCATCATCATCTCTAATAAAGTCTCGACCAATTATGGACTTGTTGGATCCTCTTGTCATCATCTCATTTCCACGCTAACATTGCATCATGAATAGTCCATCGTGCATCCATCTTGCATCCATTATGCATTTATCTTACATCCATAAATCATTAGAATTATGCATATCATCTCACATGCATCATCATCATAATATAGATATGTTAGTCTAAGCATCTGCATAAATCATCCATTGCATAATCATGGCATATCATATCATCCATCTCATATCATATCATCATTTAAGTTGTTTGGGATAATATAGATTTGTTATTCTAAACATCTTGAAATCATCTCATTTGCATCATCATCCAGAACCACCCATTTTGAACCTCTTTATCATGAGATCGACCCTCAAATCAAATCTTTTTGCTTGATCTCTCGAGGGGGCAATGTACTAGTGTACTTCTTTCCGCTGGGGCATCCAAAAAATTAAAAAAAAATTGATTTTGATCGCGGCAAGTTATTCTTTGAACCAATGCAACAAGTACATTGCTTCAAAGAGGGGAAAAATGTAGACATGCAAAATTAACATTATGCATTCGATCGGATTCAGTCAAATTAGATGTCGCATTAGGACCATTCATCAATTAATCAAATGCATCACATCCATTCACCTAGTAAATCAGGTTCTTATCATCAAAAGCTCAATCATAGTTTAATTAAATAAATCAAGCTTTATTTAACTAAAATCTCAAACATGCATCTTCCATCCTTTTCTAATTTAAATAAAACAAATATTTAAGTCTTAAAAGTCAAAATCATCTAATCAGCATTAAATCAACATAATCATCATCTATTTAATCTAACCCTGATTAAATACTAATCCCATCCCACTTGCATTCTCTAGATTTGGCCACTTGCACATGAAATTGCATTTAATTGATTTATCAAAATTATTTATTTTCAACTTGGCATAAAGGGAGAATATTCTCCAAGTTTGAATCTCCCCCCAAGTGGACATGTACACCAAATAGAGCATTTATGAGGCCTTACATGCCTCTTACATGTCCCCTTCCAAAGTCAAACTCAACATTTATTGGAAAATTTGAATTCAAATTCTCCCTCTCATGGGCACTCTTCCCAAATCTTGCACATGCATCAACCACTCACATGATGACAAGTGTCCTCAACTCATTGGCTTGATCTTTAGTCCCACATTGGTCCCTCTTCAACACTTAGCATTTAAAAATCTTTAAATACAAGCTTCATCTTTGAGCAAATCCTTCACAATTTTATGCAAGGTTACTCTCTTCATTTGATATTTGATCTTGTCCATTTCACTCCATCATCTCCATCATTTACACAATTTAAGCTTTGATCAAGGGTTGGGAAAGGGTCACTAGCACATGTGACACCAATCCACTATAAGATGCTAGTTTGATTCATTAGAATGATGCCCTTCTATGTTTGCTTGTTTCTTTGGCATCATTCTTGTGATTAAATGAATCTTATAGGGGATCTTTTGGTTTGCTTTGGTTTACTAACAATACTAATGGTTTTTGTTTTTGATCCAATGCAGATTTAGGGTCCTACACCATCTAAATAAATACCCTTTTTAAATATATATATATATAATCTAATTACATAATCAAATTCAAACAATTACACTGCATGAAATAAATCATTTAAATTATAATTCTATTTACAATAGAAATAAAAAACCAAAACTAATTGTTTAATTTCAATTTACTCAATCACACATAATAATAAACATCAAATTTTTTTATAAAATATTTCATATTAATATATCTAAATTGTGCATGTGTATGCACCTATTTGAAAATACATATAAATATTTATATTTAAATATTATAAAATTATATGCAAATTTTTTAATATATATATTTTAAATAAATATATATATTAATTTATATTTTAATTTATATTTTTCGGATTTCAGTTTTTCTGAAATTTTTACTGAAGGTGCACCACCAAGTCTTTGAACAAATATAATAACATCAGCTATACCCAGTTAATAAATGTTTAGTTATGATTAATTTAGTAAACCTCTTTCTTTGTTATTTTTTTTTTACAATTTTTTATATGAAAGATTCACAAATTTAGAGGTTTTTCTTAAATTCTCAAATATTTTTCTTTTGAATTATCTGTGATGTTAAAAATCATTTCCTACAGAGATCTAAAACTTTCATGAAAATTTACAAAAATTTATCATTTTCTATAGAGAAGAATAATGATTTTGACACAGAGGATTACAAATTCCTACAGTTTCAATTCCATTTTCATAGAGGCTCTAAATTTTTTCTATAATTTCCTTTAGCATAAATGTATTTCAAATAATCGATTTATAGAGAGGAGAGGATCTAAATTGTTTTCTACAAAGGTTCACTTTTCACGACAATCTTTTAAAAACAAAAACTTCTACAATAATGAAAACATCTTCTAATCTTTTCCAATTTGCATTACAATAATTAAATAACTCTTTCAAATCAAAATTCACAAAAAACAATTAAAGAACCTGTTCTAGAAGAACTACTACTTCAAGAAATGTTGTCGAGTTTCTTTGTAGCTTCAATTTTCCAATGTAGCCAAAGTTTCCTCCAGTACAATTTCCTCTTTCCAAAAAACACAACAAATACCACAACCATGAATTCTACAACAAAATTCTAATACAAAAACAAAAACCCCTCAGAGATCTACAATTTCCTCAATAAATTTTTCAACAAAATAAAAATTCTTTCTGTGAAACAATTTTCTTCCCTTTCTCCAATATTTCTTCTGAGAATTAATTTACAACAATAAGATAATCAATTTGTAACTCACATTTATCCCAACAAAATATATTTTCCCTCAATAGCCCCAAATATTTTTCAACCTCATGCATTTAAAATAAAATACAACAATTAATATATTTCCACAAATTTAAATAATCTTATTTATTTAATTCTCATATAATGTAATAATTAATTTTTTTTAATAACATAACTAAATTAAATTTATTTATTTATTTTATTGTAAAGCCTTCACAACAATAATTCAATTAATTAAATATTTAAATCAAATACACATTTAATCTACCAAATTAAATTTGCACAATAATAAAATACCCAGAACATCAATGATAAGGCTAAAACCAAAACTCAAACCGACGACACACTATACTAGGGTAAAGGTATGACTAAGTAGCCCGTTACTATCTCCCAATATTACTGTTGAGTAGTGGACATGCTCAAACTTGTGAATCCGGGTGGAGCTGATGTCCTGTCCCTGTTCACTCAAACATACAAATTAGAGTATGCATTCATAATAGTCGAGGCGCTAAGAAAAGAACTCTAGTAATTGTATCTCATTCTTGTATGTCCCCATATATTCAATGGTATGATGCCGCTCTTTCTATCTATCCTCACAACATGCTACTGCATCACTTAACTACTCAATAAATCTCTACATCATAATAATAACAAAACAATGTGCATCATACTCATAAAAGTACCATCAGAAACTCTTGTTTCATCTTCCTCTTCAGATTCTTTAGCTAGACTACCTACACATCCCAAGTGAGAATTGAGGGGCACTACATTCTCCCCCCTAAAAAACTTGACTTACTCCTGGAAGTCACAAGGCTCAAAATGGAAACATAAACACATTAGTCCCAAAATTTATCTAATCTATAATTAATGTACATCCTCTTTCTAAATCTTTACAATTAAAATCACTATCTGGCTACAATTTTGAAAATAATATCTTTCTAACCACCTTTATTTGAAAAATCCATACATTTCTTATAACAAGATACTTGTTTTCAATGCTAACAACTATAGTAAGTACTCCAATTAATTCATTTTTGTATTCCCAATACAAACATCTTCAAAATATCATACAAGGAAAACACATCATATGATTACTTGATATTCAAAAAAATATACTCACCATCTCATGTTTTCAAAAAACATATAAAAGTATTCAATTCCAAATGCATTACCATTTCTTTTCTTTTACCCTTCACTTACAACTCCTCATCTAGTATGTTGTTAAGCAATCAATACAATAGAATGCTACATTTCCATAAACATAACATAAATACACCCACAAACACACATTTTTATCCATTAACCATCATTGACAAACAAGACATTCCACTTCATTCATTTTACAACACTAAACATCACATCACAAGGCTACACAAGGGTCCATCTAGACACCGAAAAGCAGTATATTAATCCATGATAAATAATCCATGAGCTAAAAACCAATATCCATCTCACATGATCCATACCTCACACTAAGTGGCTTGATGGTGTTAGGCCACACACACATGGTGAGACCATCCAAACAAGACCACAATGACCTATCTCTTGTTGTATAAGGTGGTTAGCCTCCAAGATATAGTCATCACACATAGGTGGGTAGTGGGTCCTAGATGTATAACAACTTCACATACCCCCATCCTCAAGATTCCCTGCATCTACTTCTTCATATACACTCACTAAGTCTACCTCATACATACTTGGAGAGGAATCACAATACGACACATGGTCGACATCGAAAATAATAAGGATAAACTAGTTTAGCCACCAAAGTCATAAAAAAAGATCAAATGAAAATTCAATTGCAACAATAAGGAAAGAAATATGCACAATTTCAACATTAAATCAAATGTAACCACAAGGGCTACAAACAAATAAGATCACAAGGTGTGGCTAAACCATTACAATCAAATATAAAAAAGGTGTCAACGTTTACAATCAACAGAAAATCATAAAGAAAATACACAATCTTCGAAATTACACTATACAACACTATGTGACTAGATACTAGCCACCAAACGAGGAAGGAGGGAACAACGTTTGGCTATAATAGTAGCCCACATGTCACAAAGTGTACTCCTCAGCTACACTATGTCTCGCGTCGTCATGCGACATGGTCATACACTAGTTGGAGAAGGCACACATTGGTCATATGTCGCATAGCAATGTGTATGTGGCTCCACAGAAGTAAGCACGCGTAGATCATATCCCGCATAGTGATACCCCATGGAAAAGACACACACAAGTACTCACCGTAGCCAGAGGTATACATGGCTAGGACATACCCATATGCTAACTGACCCAAGTATTGTCAAAGCAACCATGGGTATCCCTCTACAAGTGTGTGAGGCCCCATAACGCTCATCACACAAGTAGGCTATCATAATATAATCTCATAGTGGACTTTCAGGTGTCTATGCACATGGAATCATGTCCTTGAGCCTAGCTCACACATCATCATCACCAACACTGTGTCAGAACATCAGTGGGGTGTGGCATCGTATCCATTGCATCATGTCAGAACATGTGCAGATATAGTATATACAATGCATATATGAGTATATCAATATAGGGCTACTCGAGCTTCACCTCTCATACGAACGAGGTTGACTCGCTAATGCCAGATCAACGCCCCTACAAGCGACTAGACAATGTCAGCTCAATGTCCCTATAGACGGCTAGGCATATACTAACAAACCAATACTGTAATACTCAAAATTGTGGGGATTAGGCTAACACATATGGATCAAGTACCTTGATCCATCATAAGGGAAAGTAGTGGGTACGTTTCCTCGGGTTCAGTTGAGCTAAAATCGCTCTGCGTCGCAATATGTGAACGTTGCACACTTCGCCCAAGGAACTTAGTGGATGCTACTATCCCTTCATAGATTGAGGGCTAGAGAACCAAAAGAAAAGAATCAATGAAACTATCTTTTTGGCTACTCTTACATATATAAATTTCAACCACGTGTAGCACCCCTCCATTTTGGCTCTTTTGATGGTACAGTGTTTTCTTTGTTATTCTTTGTTTTGCTATTACCTCAACTATAGTACTTGGTTACTTTTTACTGCTAACTATTAAGTGATGTGAACATTATATTTTGATGTGATGGTATTTTATTTTGATGTTATCATTATGGAATGCTTTGGATTAGCTTAGCATATATTTGAATTAATGATGCTTTATGCTTTTGATTATATTATTCATGTTAGAGGCGTCAGTTAGTAATACTATATTGGTGAAGGGGACAGGATTACATCACTCGCATGCAAGCACCCTATGATTATGCAATTTCCTCTTCACGGTGTGTCTACTATGTTATATGCATGTACAACATTCATTTTGTTTGTAGGACTGCAGGTACAGGACACCGACTCCACCTGGTTACACAGGTCTGAGCATGTCCATTGGCCAACGGTATTCGATTGGGAGACAATAGCTAGGTTTTCTGTGCCAAGTTATCACCTTGGTCATAATGTGTCATCAGTTGGTGTCTGGTATGTTGTTAAGTCTTGTCATCTTTGAAGTTTTGATAGGTTGTTTTCGATGGGAGTTTTATGCCAAAATCGATGTTTAAAAAGGTTTAAATGATTAGTTATGAATTTTAGATTAAAGTCGTTAAAAGCTTTAATTTAAATTCTTGTGGTGAAATAATTTAATTTTTGGTGGTTAAATTTATTATATTATTTAAATAAACTAAATAACTAAATGTTATTTTGTGAGCAAATAAATAAATTAACTAAATCTATTTTGTTGGAAATAGATTAAACAATTAAATTCATTTGGAAATTCAAGTTTTGATTTTAAAGATTAAAATTGCTTTGAAAAGTTCCTATGTAAAATAAATTTAAAGTTATTTGAAATTTCAATTTTGTTTTAAGATACTTAAAAATCAAAATATCTCAAGGAGATATTTTAGAACAATTGACTTAATTTGGGGGAGATTTGTGAGAGCTTTGACATTTTTGGATTTTGAATTTCAATTTCAATTTGGGGAAAGATATTATATTTTCATTTTGGGGTTTATTTTAAAGGGTGTGGGGAGATTTGGTTGAAAAAAGAAAAGAAAAGAGGGTTTTGTTTTTTTGGATTCAATCTTGGATTAAAGGTGGAGATCTTGGGAAGAATTTGTGGAAGAGTGGAATTTGCAGAGGAGCTCAACATCAATTTGTTCTTCAAATTTCAAGATCACAGGTTTTACTCTTGTTTTATTGTTTTGAAGTTTTGGGATTTTGTTCAATTAGAAAACTTGTGTGTAAACAAAATTGAAAACCTATGTGGAGATCATGGAAAAAGAAAACAACGAAAAAATTCAAACAATAGAGATTGAAAGGAAACAAAAGAAAAGTTTAAAATCTCTCTATGTATTTGGGGAATTTCCATAAACTGATATTATGAATTGGTGTTTAAAATTCTTCTTCTTAATTTTCTCCTGTAGAAAAATTGTCCAATCTGGTTTTAAAATGGAAAAATATATATATATTATTTATGTATGCAATTTGACTTTCATTTTGGGGAGAAATTCTATGGATTTTTTTATAAAATAAAAATGTTGTGTTAAATTTCGTTTGTAGAAATTTCCTAGGGAAATTCGTGTGTTCTGTTCTTAAAAATAAAAATAAAAATTAATATATAAAAAAACCCGTGGGTTTTTTGGGGGGGTGGAGGCTGCTCCACAACCGCCCCCATATGGAGGCGTTGGTTGTGGAGGCAGCGCCCAATGCTTCCCCCACAGGCAACATCCCCATAAGGGGAGGTTGCACAGCCTTCTCCACAACAGGGGTTGTGTCCCCTGCTTTGGAAAGGTTGCAGGCCTTTTAAAAAGTTTATTTTTTTATAATATAAAATTTTCATTTTATATTTATATATATATAATATATATTATATATATATAATATTTAATTATTATATATATAATATATATATTATATATATTATATGCATATATATTTATATTATGTTTTATTTATTTATTTAATATTTACATTATATATAATATTTGTCTATTATATATATAATATATTTTATGTTTTGGGATGTAAATGGTTTATTTTAAATATATATTTAAATAATATTTATATAATTAAATATATATAATAGTATATACATTAAGTATATATATATTTAATGTATATTTATATTTAAATATAAGTTAAATCTAAGATGGTGATTTTATTGTGAAGGTGCAAAGAATGATTTTATAATAAAATGATTTATTTAAAAGATTGATTTTGATCATTATGAATAAATTGAGAAAATGGAATAAACTTATCAGTTTTAACTGATTACTTGCACTATGCCATCGCTTTGCTTGGATTTAGGAAATCCTAACCATAGTTATTTAGTTACTTGAAATGCTTCCTAAGTGATGGTTAAAATTAAAGCTTTTATATTAAATTTTAATTCTTATGAACCATGTGAAAATTAAATTAGTTATAATTGTGTTTGAGTTGGAAGGTGTATGTAAGTTTTGATTTTAAAATTAGTGCTATTGTATTTTGGAAATTAAGGTTAGTGCAATGATTAAATATTGGTTAAGGGTTAGCATTGTAATTGAAATGAATATGGTTAATGTGTTTACAACGACCTGTTTGATTTGATGGAATCTTGAAGTTCTTGTAGAGGATTTGTTAAATGTTGGGATTATATACGTGATTACGTTATATGGATTATAATTAGAGAAAAATTGATGATATTAAATATGTGTAAAGAAAAGGGTTATTTTATTACGATGTTGTCATAATGGGTAGAATTTTATTTAAAAGTTATTGTATTCCATTGCCTTAAATGGTAAATGGGGAATGTTGTTTGTTTTCTAGATTGCAAGGAATAGATAAGGTTCATAAAAAAATTATATTGTTTAGAACTTATATGAATAGTTAAAAGATTAAGTATATGAGGTATATATGGACTTTGGTTCATGTTTTATGAGAAAAGATCGTTGTTGAAAGACATCTTTAGTTATTTAAAGAACGTTTATTTTTATGATTGTTGATTTAAGTGAATTCTTATTGGTATTGTATGGGAAATATTATTATGATTGTAAATTTATGAGTGTACTTTGGTAGTACTAAGTTTTGCTTCCAGAGGCTAGGGAAATCTTTGATTGAGTTATTTGTTCTTTTTGGAGTAATTTGTTTATGTAAGTCTTCCAAATGGGGTTTTCATTTAATTGTGTGGGTTGTCGTAATATGTTAGTCAACCGTTATATTTCCTTGGGTAGGGTGTATAGTTGTATCTGGTAGTTTTACCCAGCTTTCACAAACAAGGATGGTTCGTGCCTCCTTTGGAAGGAATGTTTTTTGTGTTTGTTGCCTCCAGTGTTTGGAGAGGGTTTTTAATTTTGTTGCCTC
>VDFB02105785.1:443110251-443130698 GCA_007258455.2 Sequoia sempervirens | reverse complement strand
ACGTTTACTTTTTCGTCGTCCTTGCGACGAAAAAATAGCGACGGAAAATTTTTGGCCATTGCGTCGCTCTTCCGACAGAGATTTGTCGAACGACCGACGAACGACCGTCGGAAAATGGTGTCAAATCCTGTAGTGGCACCATGAGTAGACTGGGAATCTACAACTTGCTTCTAGTGATGAAGCATGGCCACATAAATCTACTATTCTAAATAAAAAGGACGTACCTCAAAAATGATAATGAATTTGTGGAGCTTTGATGTGGTTTTCTTGTATGATCAATAATGGAAATGAGAAAGATGACACCCATAAATGTGGAGTAAGCAAGAGGTATGATTGATAAAATCATTCCACCAAGATATCTATCATGTCTCATGCATGGGTGTGGATTTTAATTCCAAAGGTAATGAATTTGAGTTGATGTGGCCTTGTGAATGAGTACCAATATGTTTAGAAAAATTGAGTCTTCTTGGGCTTGAGTTTGGAAATTTATTACTTATATAAAATTATATCAGAAAGTGGTCTAAAAGGATAATGTTTGACAAAGGGTCCACAAGAAAAGAATAATAATCGACAAAATAAAATAATGATTAAGATTACAACAAGGCTTTATCAAGATGATTAAGGACCTTTTAATTTTTCATTCTAAGGTTACTTCGTGCATACCATATAATAGGATCTTGGTAGTGACCAATATTGGTATAAAAGTCCCCAATTTATTACACATAAAGTACCATGCCTCTCTTTCACCAGTTATCCAATGCATAAACTATTCCCCACATTTATTATAGGTCACACAATCATATTAAAATAATTGAATATAATGCAAGTGGTGAAATGAATTGAATTTTTATTCTATCTCTAGAGGATATATCTCTTGACAACATCATTCAAAGCATAAATATTAATAACTCTAAAGGAATAGTTATTAATATTGAAAAGATCTTGTAACATTCACTTGGTGGGGTCAAATCCTTGGTCAAATAAGTTTTGATACCATGTATAAGAGAGAAACTTTACAACACCACCACAACTTGATTCATGGTTGCTACATAAAAAAATGACTATAAGGTTAGACAACATGACATGCTATAGAAAGAAAAAACCAAAAAAAATTAACCTCTTACAAACAAAGAATCTCCATACTTGGAAAATATTGTCAAGTATCATAAAATAATTTTGTGGGAGGTCCATCAGACCTCAAACATTCCAAGAGATATAATTCATGAATGAGTGTTGGGAGTCATCTGAACCTTGTTATCCAGTTCATATAGAGTTGAGTGAGTATTGTATATAAATGATTCGACCAATCTAAAGATACCTATTTAAATGGAAGGTTGGATATAATGCAATTCCTCTAACACATATTATCCTTCTTCCATTTTCCCTAGAAGACTACAAGATCTCCACTACATAACTAGGAGTGGGGAAGTATGTTAGGAAGTGTTGGATTTTCGGATAAAAAAACTGACACCACTGATGGTCCTTGAGAGAATTTTCCCTCACCTAAAATATCCCCATTTGGAGAGACAACAAATTTCCCCATGTTTGGATGTTTTAAAATTATGATTGTATCTCATCTATTCAATCTAGATGTCCTTTGTCTCCTTTAAATCCTTAGAGAAATCCAATTTTGCATAGACCCTTTTATGGGAATAATTTGAGGAAAAAACTATCTAGTTTGACACACATGACAAAGCCTAAAGTGGATGTTATTTGTGTCAAAAAATTGTAGCATGGAAAGGGTAAACTCTAGCTAGATAGGGACACACATAACTTTTTCATTGTAGTTGATGAACTCTATAGTCCAAAGTGAGGAAACAAATAAGGAATAGTAGAAAAACTAGGGACCATATTTTAGGATAGCTTCAACATGCTTGGTTTTAGTAAAACAAAACAGAAAAACCTTTGGTAAGGTTTTGCATGATATCAAGGTAAATTCCATGCATGACCTAGGCCTTAGTGACCTAGCATTTGAGCATGATTTCAAAGGGGGGGGGATCTTCCCACAAAATATCCTATTAAAGTAAATTTATCTTGCCAACAACATGCATTATCAAATTTTGGAATGGTGAGAACCATATATGGGGGTGTTTCAATGGACATATCTCAGAGAACGCCTTGGAAACAAACTTCCTAGGTCTCTTGAGTGAGGGTGTTATTGTCATGCATTGATGAACCTTCAAATCCAATAGTAACTATGGAGTTACAATAGGTTGTGGTTTTTTAAAGGGGCATAAGATGCTCATAGGTGTGGTACCTCAAAAGACATTGTAGTAAGTATAGAAAAGACCAACTTCTCATTTAGAAGAAACAATATGCTATCAAAAAGATGCTAACAAGAAAATCCAAAACCTAATAGAATTCCCACCAAAAACCATATAACATATTATTCAAATCAATAAAATAATACTTAAACTCAAATAATCATATCAAACATTTATTGAATAATATAAAATCCATTAAACTAACTAAATAAATAACAACATCAAACATAATTATATCTCAACTCATTTCATAACTAATTTTCCTGCCCTCCCTATACCTAATAATCAAATAATTATAATACTTTTGACTTGTTCATGCACCTTTTTAATACATCTTTATAAAATAACAACCAATAGCATAAACTTAAATGATTATATTTCAAATCATTTTATGACATCTAGTCCATACAATTAAAATCTAGTCCATAGTAATATAATTAGTGTTTAATAATTTTAAAAACTTAAAAGTAAGAAGCAGCCCAAAATGCCATATCTATGAGAGAATGATTTTTCACAAGAGTTCATCAAATGAAAAACTCAGAATTATATCAAACATGTGACATATTATTATGAATATCTCTGAAAATTTCAGATCTTTAATGAGTAGAGTAAATGTTTTGTTTGTTTGTTTTTTTCTGGAGGGAAAAACAAGGCCCAATGGCCCATCTTGAAGACTGTTAAACATTGTGGGACCATCCTTGTTGACCCAACAAAGACTTCACAGTATTCATTATCAGACCGGGCTTCAATCTTGATTGTTTTGCGTTGCTGCTTTGTTTGATCTCCAAGATGCGAGGTATTTAACTTCCCTCTGTATCTTCCTTCATAAGCAGACACACTGACAAATAAGAAGAAGAGAAGTACAATAATGTCATTTACTGTTTTGACACAGCTATTGGACACTTCTAGTCAAAATGCTTGAAACAAAAGATTCAAGTACACTGATCCTTCAATAAAGTTAAAGTGAAGCAACAGTAGAGCACCTACTATCATGCAAGGTCTGAGTTGGCCCATCATGATGGGAACAAAGAGGAGGCCGTATAACTTCCAACAAGGGCCACTGCGCACATGTGCCTTGTCTTCTCATATCACCTTCTTTACTGTAAGTTGTACTGTAAATTCCTTCAACAATGTGTTCATGTCTCCCACCTCACTGTACCAGTAAAAAATCAGAGATCTCTTTAGGAGGAAAGATAAATTGCAGTATGATAACATATGTTAAAGTTGAATATAAATGTTTTGGGTTGAAAATTGTGTTAAAATTTTTGTACCAACATTTTAGATTACATTTGAACTGTAAGAAAATCTTATCTATTGTATTAAAATTGTCAGTAAAATATAATAGGCACAGTGATGGGTCCTTTCATTGCTGTCCCTAAAGACACCACTATAAGGTTTTCAACTCCCTTGTATCTTTCTCTCTACTGTGGCACAACAGTATTGGGAATTGGGTATTTATGGACTATCAATATATATTAATGCTACGTACAAATTATCAGAATGGGTAATAGTTCCAACAACGAACATTTAAAGAATTCTTCCATCTAAAATGATGGTTGGTCTTTTCGAGTTAAGGGATTGGGTTACTGGTAGTTTTCAGAGTTTCTGTTATTGTTAGGTTTTAGAGTGTACCTTTTTAAATTGATGGCTTCAAGCTGTATTGAGCTGGTTGGTCTATCTTGGTTTATCGATGGTCTGTTCTGAGTTTTATGTTTGTGATGTAGTTTGATGATTGTCTTTTGGTCTTTCAGATAAATTCATCGTCAACAAATTCAAATTCACTTCCAATAATTTATCACCATGATAAATTCATCTCATGGAAAATTCACTGCAATGAGGTCATGGTGATGATAATTTTCCACAAGATGAATTTGTCATGGTGATGAATTGTTGGAGGTGAATTTGTTGGCAGTGAATTGTTGATGGTGAATTTCCCTAAAGCTGGTCTTTATAGTATTTACTCTGTGGATGTTTCATGATGTTTTGTTTAGATTTCATTGTTTGTATTTTTTGAAGTCTTTGTAAAAAAAGGTGAGTTCCTTTAAAAAAAAAAAAAGGGTTATTTTTCATATCTATTGAAATATCTATTCATTTTGATAATTGAAATTATTATTATTGGTAACAGTATGTGAGAGAGTTATAAATAGTCGATAGGTATATATATTTATAGTTTGTCAGTTATATGTACTATATATTTATATTTTTAAGAGTTGTGCAGAATTTGACCAGTACAATTATAATTTATGTCTAGGGTCATTTTATAATAATACCTTTAGTTATTGTTTCTAGTTTTCTAAAATTTTATTGGTTTGGTAATTTAATAGATTTTTTATAGTTTTATGAGAAAGAAACAACTTCAATGTATTTTTGTTTATTAACATTGATGATGTTTTCCAAAGATTAGCAGTCTCACAATAAGTATTAATCATACAAAGGATCAATTTATAAATTTTTAAGTCATATATCTTTCCATTGATACTATTTTTTTTTCTTTCAATAAGTCATGTTAATAATACAATATTCTTAGAAATTAAAAGAAAACATATAATTGTCTTATACACATTTGTCATTATTAGATGTATTGAATCACTTAATGGATGCATTCAAATGCTCAATATTTATTCTTTATCACAATCCATTTTTTATACAATTGTAATATGTTGTGTAAAATAAAAACGCTGGATACATAAAGGTTGTCATGACATAAAAATACATGAATGCCATGAACATACTAAGTTATAAAAGATCATATTAAGAAATCATATTATAGTTAGTTGTGTGAATATGACATCATATTAATAATATGTTTTATACAATTAAGATTGCATGGACACACTTAAAAAATAAATAAAAAATTCAAGACTACAATTAATAAATTGGTGAAAGACCATTGTAAGACATTCAAATTGATAATTTGGTATTAAGACATCATGAATCCTATGCAGACAATGATGACACCAAGATTATATTAAGTTTTTAGATGAAAATACTTGGGGTTTTCCTTCTTTTTACTAAATGACCTTATTAATTACATTATTTGACACTACCATGATAGGTCTTATTTTCTACTAACATAGACAAATAAGCAATGATGTGCTTCTAGTGAAAGAAATGCATAGAATAATTCAAAGTATAGCTTATACTTGTAATTTATTCTAGATGAATAGTGATCTTATATCTAATAATTTTTATTTACACTTTTTATATAGTTGCACGCGTCAAGAATCTTCTTCATAGACTCTTGATATACTCTTCAAATACATTTAATATTTTGGATGTTACACATGACACAAGATCCATTTTTCCACAAAAAAAATAACACCAAAGAATGGATCCTATAAAAAGTTGAATTTAGCCATCAAAGTGACAAATATAGTATTGAAGCAACATATGATATGTTATATTAACACCTTAGTAGGATCTATAATATGAATTAAATCTTGTAGCACATAAAATTTAGATATAAAATGCATGAATAGTTTGTAATTATACAAAATCTAGCAAAACAATTTAGAGAAAGAAGAAACTTTGATCTATGAGTTTGAATGAAAATAATTGACATGTAATAAAAATAAATATTATAGAAAAAATCAATATCAAATATTGTCCTTATCCCCCCCACAACCTCGTTGCTTTATGGAAAATGGTACACAATTTTTTTGTAAAGTAATAGTATAGGCTTAGTGTCACATTCCTCATGGTAGATAGTTTTCTTCTTGTCATCACATGGGTTGTAATATTAATAAAAAAATCTAAATAAAATAAAAATTAATGATGCATAGATAATAGAGAATATTAAAAGTGATTTGATATAAGTTTTTGTTAGGGAATTATCAAGTTGATCAAAACATTCCTACATAACCTTATGAGAGAAAAATATGCATACAAGCTTATAGAATAGCCATTTAATGCAAAGATCAAAGATATACCACAAGATAACACAAGATATATCTTGGAAAATTGTCAAGAGGGAAAAAGCTAGTCTCTAAAAGCATCCACACAAAAGGTAATAATCAACAATGAAACATTATATTAAACTTATATATTCCCCATTAAACTTATATGAAACATCAAGATGCTCCAATGTATCCTCCATATGTTCAAGAATAATGGATAATTGTTGTCACTTTGTGCCTCCTTTTTCATTTTTTTATCAATTTAACCAATTTGAGAAATCTTAATGGGTTCATCATGCTAAAATATTCCTTCAGTAGTGAAAGGAAGAAAATTTCCATTCCTATGTTTGGGAGATAGAACTAATTTCCTACACTAGGTGATCCCACAAAGCCAATTTATAATTTCTAGGAGATTTTGATTTTTGTTGAAATCACATATTTTTACAAAATATAATGATTTAATCCTTAAAAATTTCCATTTAAAGCATTCCAATTGAAGAGGACTTGATCAAACTACCTTAGATCAAACCCCCTTGGATAAAACCCCACTAGTTTTAAACCATACCTATAACGGAATCTCCTTTACACCTATCAAAATGTTGATAAAAAACCACTTTGATTTACCTTTTTGGGGATCAAATGAATTCATTTAAAATATATTTTTTGTAAGTACATAGTCCTTATTATAAGATTCCCAAAAAGTATAATTTTAAATAAATTTAATTTAATTATTATATTTATTTTTATTTCTTGTGAATGTAGGTTTTAACCAAAAATCAAGCTCTTTATTCTGCATATGTGGAAATATAGAAGATTATAATTTTTTTTTGAAAAATATGAGTGCACCAGATATTGAAGTCCTTGATCCAACAAAAAAAAAATGAATTTTGATACATACAAAAAAGTTGTGTTATACAGCCTGCCTATGTCTGAATTGTAATTGGTTTGACTTCAAAACTTGATTAAGGAAAAAATATTCAATAAAACACTATGAAACCAATTTGAAGCACTAGATATTGTAGTTACAAATTGAAATTCGAAAAAATTAGAATTTTATGCTTCATGGAAAAGAAGTTATGTGTTATACAGTGAGCGTCACTCCTTAAAAATGGTGTTTACTGAAAAAAACTTGTTTTCAAAGGAGATGGAAAAAGAAGTGCAATATGATTCCAAAATTTTTGAAAAAAATATATTTAGAATCTACAAACAAAATGTCACAAATCACTAGTTTGCATCATCTTCAAATTCCTCACTGTTTATCTACTATAGGTGCCTAAAAGTGAATATTTAGTTAGAAAAAATCAGTTTAGTGTCCAGTTTGGCCAAAAATTGTAAACCAGTATTGTGGGATCACCCCACTTCTCATTCAAGGAAACCCTAGAGATATCAATCCAAGGATAGAATGAGGGAAAGAGATCTGCAATAAGGTGTCCTAAAAGGTATAAAGGGGGGTTTCACCATCAAGCCAGAGCTTGGAAAGACTAGTAACATGCAAGACCTAATGATAAAGCCTAATGATATGCAAAACTTAAATAAATGACCTAAAATGAATGCAAATTGAAACAATAAACTGATAAATTAGAGAAGTGCACCTAGAAACCTATATAGGCTTGAATGAAGACCTGAAACCCTGAAAATGTTGACTTTAATGCTTACTCTGACTCATATGCCAGGCTAGGTGATTTAGTCCCAGATTAGGGTTTCTGGGCAGAAATAGGAATCTGGGAGTGACAAGTCTAAAACCCTAAAAAGGAGCTATACTAGGACTCATGCCACAAGTGGCATATCAGTCCCATTTTTTCTTTTTAGAAAGTTAAGATCTGAATCTGTTGTCTAATCTCTGCTCTTCCTTCTAAACCCAATTTTTGGATTTGAACCTATTACAAGACCTATAAAACAAAATATTATGTTGATTTGCTTATGGGGGGTTTATCTCGGTCAAACCCCTAGTTTGGTAGTTAAACCTTGATAGAAACAATGGATCTTGAAAGTAAAAGTGAATGCAAGCCCTAATCTTAAGTTCATCTAAGATTAGGTGATATAAAATGCCATAAAACCCTATTCTAATGTGCTAGAATAAGATGCATGAATGAAATGAAAAGATAATAACTCACTTTGGGAGATCCCTAATCACCCTAATAAGTCACAATAATTCATGTACCTTCCCTTAGGCTGAAAATAGAATGATAATAAAGGATGGAATCACTTAGGAAACAAGTCATTAGGCTTGGCTTGATGGCTAGTTGCATCTCCCCAACCTAGAATCCATCAAGATTCGCTATAAAAAACCATCATCAATCCTTGACAATGCTAGATCTTGAATGAAAGTGAGCTCGAAGGCCTACAAAAACACTATAATGTTGCTCCAAGACTTCAACTTTGCTTGCTACTTGCTCTTATGTGCTCTTGTGAAAGTATGCTTGAATTCTTAAGTTGATAATGAATGCTTAGACCTTGAATTGGTTTTTGTAGATGAAAATAATGATTTGAAACCTTGTTTATATAGGAACTTCATCTAATTTACCTTTTATTAGATCTCAAATGTCGACATCAACCAAAAATTTGAATTGAAAACCTTAATTTCTTGCTCAAACCCTAAAAAGGGGTCACACAGGACTCATACGCCACGTGGCATATGGGTCCCACCTAGGGGGACTCATATGCCCAAGGTGGCATATGAGTCCCATCCTAACTTTTCGGGGTGAGTAAATGTCGGGTTGTTAGAAAATTGAATGATTTTGTTGATTTTGTCATGATTTTAGTTGAAATAAGCCTTGAGATCCTAAATAAAGGGTCTTAAGTGCCTATTACTGATGATTCAAATGACCATAAATGCGAGGGTGTACTAAAATAGGTCCAAATTAAGTGTGAAATTGTACCATCTCCAAGAATGTACAATTTTCTACACTGCAGGTAGTAGCAATATCCCCTTTCTCAATCTTCAGTTAAATACCCTATTGAAAATCTCAAGGGTGGACAACTTTCCCCTTTTTCTTCAAAAATGTCCTATCAAGGTTTTTTGTTCCCTAAGGACATTTTGGTCCTCTCAGGATTTCAAGTTCCCTTTGGTCAAATTCCAAATTTCCAAATCTGTTCCCAATTCCCCTTTCCCCTTTTTCTTTAAAAATGTCATGCCAAGGTTTTTAGTTCCCCAAGGAAATTTTGGTCCTTTTGAGATTTTGGCTTCGCAAATGTCCAAATATGTTCCCAGTTCTCCTTTCCCCTTTTTCTTCAAAAATCACTTGTCGAGGTTTTTAGTTCCCTAAGGACATTTTGGTCCTTTTGGGATTTTGGGTTCCCTTCAAACATTTGTCCAAATCCATTCCTGGCTCCCCTTTCCCCTTTGTCAAAGTTTTTAGTCCTCCAAAGATATTTTGGTCCTTTTGGGATTTTAGGTTCCCTCCAAACATTTGGACAATGTCCATATGTCCAAATCCTTTCCCCTTTTTCTTAAAAAATGTCCTATCAAGGTTTTTAGTTCCCCAAGGATATTTTAGTCATTTTAGGATTTTGGGTTCCCTCCAGCCAAATGTCCAAATATGTTCTAGGTTCCCCTTTCCCCTTTTTCTTCAAAAATATCTTATCGAGGTTTTTAGTTCCCCAAGGACATTTTGGTCCTTTTGGGATTTTGGGTTCCCTTCGAACATTTGTCCAAATCCGTTATTGGTTCCCCTTTCCCCTTTTTCTTAAAAAATATCCTATCAAGGTCTTAAGTTCCCCAAGAACATTTTGGTCCTTTCAAGATTTCAAGTTCACTCGAGACATTTGGACAATCCAAATCCATTCCCAGTTCCCCTTTCCCCCTTTTCTTCAAAAATGTCTTGTTGGGGTTTTTAGTTCCCTAAGGGTATTTTGGTCCTTTCAGGATTTTGGGTTTTGCCTAGACATTTGGACTTTGTCCAAATGTCCAAATCCATTCCCAATCCCCCTTTCCCCTTTTTCTTCAAAAATATCTTGTCAAGGTTTTTAGTTCCCCAATGATATTTTGGCTCTTTCGAGATTTTGGGTTCCCTTCGAACATTTGGACAAATTCCAAATGTCCAATTTTTTTTTGCATTCCCCACTCCCACTGCCTGATGAATTTTCACATTTAACCCATAAATCACTATTAATGTTACAACAACTTCCCCAACTACTAGATATGATTCTTGGAGCTACAAGAATGATTATAAATGAATTTTTACCAACTCCAAGTGAAAAAGGTGTACATGCTTCATTTATTATTTGAAGATCAATTTTCTATCAAAGGCCCATCCCTAGTTATGATTTTGTTGCAAATTTTGTTGGTTTTTTTAATCTTCATTCATGGATTCATCATTGTAGAATCATGGCTATGATGTCAAGGCCATTTTAGAGGACCTTTAGTTTGAGATTTGGATGGACACATGTATATACTTGTAGCATCAAAAAATTTCACCCTTGACAATTTCACACTAGGTTTTTCTCCCCCTATGTGTTTGGGCCTAATTATGCATTAATCACCCATTTTATAGATATTCTTGAAAAATCAAAGATGGAAATCAAATTATAAATTTAATATTTTTCCTCCTACACTTTTATACCCCCCAAAAAGGTAGATCTATTCTAGCGTGCACTGCACCCTAGACCACCTAATTTGGCCCTAAAATTAAATATGTTAGTGTTAGTGTTTTATTATTTGAATTTATAATTTTAATTATTGGCTATTGATATTTATTTTTTGGGAAATTGGATTAATTTCATATAAATACATATTATTTTCACCATTTCAAATCCTAGAAAATATATTGAGAAAATTAAAGATCCTAGAATTAGTCAAGGGAAGAATTAGCAACATTATTACAACACTTTCATCAATCAAGTTCAAGCTTGTAAGACATCAAGTTGAAGGAAACAATTATTTTCAAGGAGCTATTATGATCAATCATACCAAATCATGAAGATGTAGTGAGCTATCCTCTACATGCTAGTTGTAGCACTCCACTATGTTTTATGAGCTAACCTTTAGCAGATTTATCAAGCAATCAAGGCATCCATCAATCAAATTTTGTAGCAACTTGTGTGACATAACTTCATCAAGAATTTCACATCTAGGTAACATTATCATTCATTATTTTAGTCAATTATTATTGTTTTGGCCTCTTCCTAACCCAGGGTATGCCCTCTTGATCATCAGAAATTACTATACATGGAGGTAAAAATACCAACATGGGGTTTGACTTAGGCAAGCCCTATACAACACAACATTTCCCATATTTTCATGTGTGCATGTTAGATCTCAAAGGAAATTAGTAGGTGGCAGTTTTAAGAAATAGAGTGTAGACCTTAATCCACATCTCAAAACTTTTAGATCTAAAAAAAGAGTCCAATCTAGGGCATAGGCTGTCTTATACCAAGCAATTCAAGCTCAAATTTTCATTATATGTTCCTCTCTATGCCTCTCTCTCAAATATGAAGTTGTTCTACAACTTCTCATTTTTTTTTTCCATTAAATTACATTTTTAGATTTAGGGTTATATGTCAAATAGGCTTGTCAAATCGCACACCAAATTTATCATCCTCACAAATTCAAAAACAAACATAAACCCTAGGAGGTCGGTCTCCCTTATGGCAACAAGTCAATCATAAACTCTAGGAAATTTATGTTTAATGTTGATTCAAGTGAAAAGGAGATAATCTTAGTTATCATAATTGGATCTAGGATCACTTTTCCACTCAATAGTACTTAATTTGCAGGGGCTTTGGCTAGGGTTTCCTTCCCAATCACATGCCCTATCTCTCTCCTATGACCTATAGATGATATAAGGCACTTTTGGTCTCATTATAAGGGTTCTTTCATGGATTTTCTCTAGAAAACTTATGCTACTTTTATATTTTGTAACTGTAAAATTGGCTTTCATCTCTTTGTGTTAATAAAATCACTTTTTTTACATCTTAATGCTTTTATCTTGTGTAAAATTTGATGCCTCTATGCATGCATTAAATTTCATCATTTTTACAAGTTCTATGATTATGCTAATTTTTTGTATGTGTTAATTGTGGGTAATTTACACCCCTTTTAGGATTTTTTAGACTCTAGCCTTCATGCTCTATTATAAATCTAGTCAAATAGAGAACTGTGTAAGATTCTTCAATGGTTTTTTTGATACTTTATGTAATCACATGTAGATAGAAACATAAAGATATCAAGTTTCCACAATCCATCAATATTTGTTCTAAAATATGACTCAAATTTAGTGGCTTGATAATCTTCCCATAGGTTGGAGCTTATTCCTTCATCGGTCTAATAGTTCCATTTCAATGGGACATAGTTCACAGTCCCATCAATGGTCCAAGAGTACTTTGTTTGATTGGCATTGTGTTATATCAACAGAAGGTGTTCATGTCGCTGGAACAAAATACAGTGTCTCCCTGATATCTCTATGGAGGGTGTTACCTTGGTGGTGTCAAAGGGGTAGTGCTCAGTCGCTAGGACTTCACATTGTGTCTCCTCAATAACCCAATGTTGTGTATCTTCATTGGTGGAACCTTGCTCTGTAGGCAGAACTCAAAGTAGAGTCTCCTCGATATACTGATGAGCGACTAAAAGTGCTTCATCGGAATGACTAGATGACTTCACCAAAACATGTAATATAGTATCTTTGAAAATTCGATAGTAGTGACATGGATGTCACGGTGGCGGTAGGGATCACTATAGTGTTATAATAGTTATCAGTGTGGCTCTCATGTATCGATAAAAGACATTAATTTGTCTTGTCGACATCTTGGTACAATGGAAGCTAGAGGCTTGTATTGAAATGATGTTGAGTGTTTGGAAGGACATGGTATCTTGTCTCTTCGACACTCTAGTGATTGAATTCCTTGGTGAGCTATGCATATCAAGGTGACTGGAAATCTTTAGGGGGACATGTTTTTTGGTGGGGTAGAATGTTGATAGTTAAATTGCTCTATGACCATTCATGGTAGAAGTTGTAATGATGGTTCCTAGAAAGATTGGAACATGTATGGCCATCAGGCGTTGTGGGTGATGTTTTGTAATGTAGTAAGAACTATTTTGTTCAATCTGTGAATGAGGTTGATCAGGGAAATTTCTATTGTAATTGACTGTGTGAATTAAAATTTGGAAGCATAGTCTATAACTTTGTATGTAATCACTATTTATTGTAATACAAAGAGATTTTTTTGGTGTGTGGATTTTTCTCCCGTAAGGATTTTCCCACATAAATCTGGTGTTCATTTTGTGATTGTGTTAAATTTTTCTACTCTATTATTCTATTAATGTGCATCTTAATTAACTATAACTTGAAATTGAATGACATATGTATCTACATTTCTCTTCTAAGAAATGGCATTAGGAAGGCATTTTTGCACTCAACTTTCCTTACAGGTGGTATCAAAGCTTGGCTAGTTGTGTTGTCCTTGTGGGTGAGTCAGGTTTTTGTGTTGATTTTGTCGAGTGGGAGTTTTGTTGAAAGGATCAATTTGAAAATTTGATTGCAGTTTTGAGATGGCAAGCACATCAGGAAGAGTAGACATTGAAAAGTTTAATGGTGGAAATTTTGAGTTATGGAAACTCAAAATGGAAGACTTGTTTGTGGATATAGACCTTTGGATTGTTGTTTCAAGATCAAAAGTATCAAGCATGAAGCAAGAAGATTAGGACCTCACAGATAGAAAAGCAAAATGGTTGATAAGACACTGTCTAGAAGACTTGGTTCTCCTGAATGTGCATGAGGAGAAGACTGCAGTTTCCTTGTGGAAGAAACTTGGTGACATTTATCAGGGGAAGTCTCTAGTGAATAAGTTGTTCCTAAGGAAGAAGTTATATTCCTTGAAGATGGAGGAAGGAGCATCTATTGCAGACCATTTGAATTCATTTAACATGATTTTTGCTCAGTTGGCATCTATAGGTGTAAATAATAATGAAGAGGATAAGTGTATTCTTTTTTTATGCTCCTTTCCTAACATGTGGGACCATCTAGTGATGGCTATTGGAAGCACAACAACCACTTTCAAAGATGGAAGATGTAGTTGCTTCACTTTTTCCAGAAGAAATGCGAAGGAAATCTTCTGAGATGCTAAAGGAGGCCCTCACTATTTGAGGTAGATCAAAGGAGAGAGGCAAGAAGAAAGACAAAAAGTCTAAATACAAGCCAGAGGGGAGATCAAATTCTCCTAGTAAAAATTCCAATGTGAAATGTTGGAACTGTGGGTAGGCTGGACATATCTGAAAGGATTGCAAAGAGGAGAAAAAGAAGAATAACAACAACTCTTCTGATAACGATTCTTCTCAGAGTGATGCAAATGCCTTCATTGTTTCCTTGGTGACCCAGGCATTAGATGATGTATGGATGATTGAGTCAGGTGCATCTTTTCATATGACATCTCACAGAGATTGGTTCACAAAGTATGAAAAGTATGTTTGTGGAAAGATGTATTTGGCAAGTGACTCATCTCTTGAAATTGTTGGTCATGGAAGAGTCAGAATTCAATTTCTTGATGAAAGAATCAAAGGAATTGATAGCATAATGCACATACCAGTTGCGGCTCGTAATCTTCTTTTTGTAAGTAAGTTGAATGATGTTGGCATGCAATTTTTTTTCTCGAATGGTGGTTGTAGAATGACTAGAGGCTTTATGGTGTTGGACAATGGTGCACACATTGGCAATTTGTACAAGTTGGACACATGTTTTGTTCAATGTAACAGTGTCTTTGCAAATTTAGACAAAGATACTCATGTAGGGAAGGAGAAAGTTGTCCCTATGGGTGAAAATTCCTTGGAGGTGAAACTCCCTATAGAGAAAACCATGTTGTGGCATCATAGACTTGAACACATAGGAGAAAAAATATTCAAAGACTTGAAGAATAAAAACCTAGTTGAAGGGCTTGATGATTGTAACCTTGAGTTTGATTTTTATGAACATTGCATCTATGGAAAGAAACATCATGTTTCTTTATACTCTAGTCCTCATAAATCTTCTAGCAATTGGATTATGTTCACTCTAATGTATTTGGTCCAATGAATGTTTCTTCATTATCGAAGTCTAAATATTATGTTTCATTTATAGATGACTCTTCGAGAAGAGAATTTTTGTATTTTCTAAAAAGTAAATCAAAAGTGTTCAGTTGGTTTAAGGAGTTTAAAACCTTTGTAGAAAACTAGACTAGAAGGAAAATTAAATGATTGATGATGGATAATGGCAATGATTTTTTTTTTCAAATTTTAAAAGGTATTGCAAAGACCATGGGATTAAAAGGAATAAAGATACACCTTACACTCCATAGTAGAATGGAGTTGCTAAAAGGTTGAATAGAATGTTGATGGAAAGGGCAAGAAGTATGTTGAGCAGTGCTGGTCTGGAGTAGAAGTTCTGGGTTGAGGTTGTGGCTACGACATGTTACTTGGAAAATAGATCTCCCACTTCAACACTCGTGGACAAAACACCTATGGAAGCATGGTCTGGTAAGAAGCCCTCTTTAAGACATGTGAGAGTCTTTGGCTATGAGGCATATACATATGTGCCTAGTGAGAAAAGATCTAAATTAGAACATAAGGCTATAAAATGTATCTTCATTAGCTATGGCATTGGTGTGAAAGGATACAAGCTTTGGAATCTAATTACTGAGAAGGTATTGTATGTACAATAGAAGTGTAATCTTTTGTGAGCTGAAACCTTCTTAAGTGGATTTGAAGCCAAAGATAAAAGTAAAAGAGAAGAACGTAGTTGAAATTTCTTTAACTCCAGATAAATAGGAACTACGAACTCCAAGTGTACCTGATACCGAGGAGAGCTCAAGTAGTTATGATAGTTCTAAACAAGAAGAAGAACCATAACCTCAACCTCAACCTATGAGGAGGTCTACATGTGAGAAGTAGCAACCTAAAAGGTTTGGATATTCTATGTTGGATTCTAGTTGTGTCTATGCTTTGATTACTAGCATTGATGAGCCTAGGACTATGAAGGAGGCTATTAATATGTCTTATTTATATTCCTAGTTGGAAGCCATGAATGAAGAAATGGAATCATTGAAAAGGAATGAAACCTAGGATTTGGTACCCTTTCCTAAAGGTCAAAATTTTGTTGGTTGTAAATGGGTATTTAAAAAGAAAATTGGTTTGGATGGCAGTGTTGAGAAGTATAAAGCTAGGTTGGTCACGAAAGGTTATTCCTAGGTAGAGGGAATTGATTATGGGGAAATATTTTCTCCTATAGCTAAGCTGAAATCTATTAGATTTTTGTTGTCACTTGCTATAGTGTGTGACTTAGAGATTGAGAAAATGAATGTGAAGACAATGGTTCTTGATGGAGATTTGGAAGAAGAAATTTATATGTGCCAACCAGATCACTTCATTGTAAAGAAAGTTTGGTTTGCAAGTTAAAAAAATCTCTATATGGTTTAAAACAATCACCTAGAATGTGGTACCAAAATTTTGACATGTTTGTGTTGTCATTGGGATTTGTGAGATAAAAATTAGACCATTGTGTGTACTATGAAACTAAAAATGGTCATTTACATATTATAGCCCTATATGTGGATGACATGTTATTCATTGGGAATAGTAAGGGTGTTGATTTTTGATTTAAAATCTCAGTTGTCAGCATAGTTTGAAATGAAAGATTTAGGTGCAACTAGGTATATTCTAGGGATGGAAATCATAAGGGAAAGAGGAAATAGAAAAATTTGGCTTAGCTAGAGAAAGTATATTAATTTTTTCCTTGAGAGGTTTAATATGACATATTGCAAGCAGTTAGTTATTCTAGTGTTGCAGGGAATGAAACTCTCTTTTGAAGATTGTCCAAAATCTCCTACTCAGATGGAGGACATGACCAGGGTGCCTTATGCGAGTGTAGTTGGTAGTTTAATTTATGCAATGGTCTGTACAAGGCTAGACATTTTCCAAGCAATGGGAGCACTTAGTCGATTTATGGCTAATCTGGGAAGACCGCACTGAGATGTTGTGAAAAGAGTTTTTAGATATTTGAAGGGTACTACAAAGTATGCCTTGTGTTATCATGGTAACTTTATTGGCTCATAGATCTTAGTTAGCATTCGTGGATATGTGGATTCTAATTGGGAAAGGGGCATTGACAGAAGAAGATCCACCAATGGATATGTATTCATGTTGTTTGGTGGTGCCATAAGTTGGATGAGAGAGCGACAGGTTGTAGTTGCTTTATCCACTACTGAGGTGGAGGACATGGTAGCAACTCACACCTGCAAGGAAGTTATTTGGCTTAGATTTTTGTGCTATGACATTGGTTTTGATGCAGGGAAAATTGTAATTTTCTATGATAGTCAAAGTGTTATTTGTTTGGAAAAGAATCCCACTTTCCATGCTAGGACAACGCATATCGATGTTCAGTATCATTTTGTTCATGATATTGTGGGGGATGGAAATGTTAATCTGGAAAAGGTGGATACTCTGGTAAATTTTGTTGATGCATTGACAAAGTCTATGAGCACAAAAAAATTTAGATGGTGTGCCATTTTGATGGGCCTTGGGGCCTATGACATTCAATAATTTTGAGCATTGGAAGAAGCCAATAAGTTCTTCATCAAGTTCCCACAGATTGGATCTTATTCCTTGGTTGGTCTAATAGTCCCATTAGAGCTTATTCCTAGCTTGATAATATTCCCATAGATTGGAGATTATTCCTTGGTTGGTTTGATAGTCCCATTTCGGTGGGACATAGTTCATAGTCCCATCGATTGTCCAAGAGTACTCTATTTGTTTGGCATCGTGTTTTGTTTACAGAAGGTGTTCATGTCACTGGAACATAATACAATGTCTCCTCGATATCTCTATGGAGGGTTTCACCTTGGAAATTTTTGTTGTAAGAATAGAAAAGAATGAAGGTGTTGTCATTGATGTCAACTGGTCAATTGGCTATCAACTAGTTGTTGTTTTCATTGATGCCATGGTTGTAGGTTATTAGCTATATATGTTGAGGATATTATGAAAATAGTATTGAAGAAAGGTTGCAAGTGTTCAGTGGTTGCTTCGGGTTTTTTGTCAAGATTCACTCCTATGTTTGTGTGGTTCATATATGTTGGTCATGGTTATTGGAAGCTGCTATAGCTAAATTTTTGGCTCTTGAATCATTGTACGATGCAAGTTATGTTCACCAGTTGTGAACTATGATTTTTTATGTTCTGGTTGAGGTTTGAAAGACAATTTTTTGGTCCGTATTTCTCTTTGATGAAGTCTTATGACTTGTGGTTCTAGAATTGAGTTTTTATGTTTGTATTGAAGACAATTTCAATATCTGGAAGGTTCATGCTTAATTGTTCTATGTGTTTTACACTAGTTTGGTCAACCTTGTGTTGAACACTATCTTCAGAATTGATGTAGCATGTTGGATCTATTTGGGTCCTCACCAAGCATGTGTTTGGGTCGCCCTCATTCTAATTCCACCCTAGGATGTTTCGAAATTGACCTAATTTGAATTTAATGTTGGATGGATGACTTTGGATATGTTTCAAAGTTGAAGATGGTATAAATACAAGATGAGTTAGTGGTGAAATGAAGTACACAAGAGAGATAAGGGAAAATAAATAGAAAAAATAGACATGAGATTGATACGAATCAGTGATTGTGTGTGATGCAAGTGTGGAAAATCAATATGAATCCTAAATGTTGATTTTCTGGATGTAGTGAGCAGAAGGTGTACTCTATCATTCATGCATGTCTATGAGTGGTTGAGAAAACTGTGGTGGATTTCTCTATTGCAATGAGATTGCCTTCTCTTTGTAAAATATCTATTCTATCTTCTTTGTATATCTATGGCAGTGATCCCTTCAAGTTGTTAGCCTTGTTGGACAGTGAGTCCTGATCCAAACAGTGAATCCTTGTTTTGGCAGTGAACCTTATATCTCAAGTAGTGAGCCTTTTGTAATCAGTTTTGATATTCTCTATAGTGTGAGTTAATCCTCACTGTAGTTTTTTCCCTTATTTGGTTTTCCACATAAATCTAATGTTGTTGTTGTGTGTTGGTTTTCAATTTTTGTGCTTACACTTAATTTTAATTCATTTAAGTAGTATTAAGGATTAGTTCCGGTGAATTATTTAAAGTTTTAGTTTTGTGAGAGTTGATTCACCCCCCTCTCAGTCTTCCTATCCAACAATTGGTATTAGAGCTTGGTTCCTTGGAGTAGAGCTTAACTGCTTAAGGAAGGTCTAGGATGGCTAGAAAAGTTACTTATGATTATCTGAGGTTTGATAGAACTAATTATGCTATTTGGAAAATATTGATGGAGGAATCTCTGGAGTATTATGGATATGATGTGGAGAAAGCTTACAAGAATCCTTACACTCCTCTTACTAATGGTCTGAGTACATCTAATGAGATCAAGGCACATGAAGTGAACAATAAGGTGAAGTACATTTTGAAGAATAGTCTTGTACATTCTTAGTTGATTAAGGTTCAAAATTTGAAGACTGCTAAGGAAGTATGGGATGCTTTGGAAAGGGCGCATGAAGATGATGAAAGGGTCAAAGATGAAAAATTGCAAAAAATGGAAACATAGTTTGAGCTCCTACATATGTCTGAAGATTAAAATGTTAAAGCTTATGTATAGAGATTGGATGAGATAGTAGTTGGAATGTGAGGACTTGGTGCTACTATAGGTAAAACCAAGATTGTAAAGAAGATTCTTAGAACTCTCCCTGATGCTTATAGCAAAAAGGTGTGTGTTATTGAACAAAGTATAGATTATAAAATCTACACTAAAGATCTGTTGTTGGGATCTTTGACATCTTATGAGATGAGAAAGCTGAATCTGAGGAATGGATACAAATCAGAGTCTTCCTTTAAGGCTACAAAAGCTAAAGATCTTAATGAAGAAAATCTTGATGAAATAGAAGCTAACGTTGTGACCAGGATGAAGAAAGGCTCCAACAAGTATGGAGGTAAGTTACCCTTTAAATGCTTTAGTTGTGGAGAAATAGGTCATTATGTTGCAAAGTGTCTAGAAAGAGCTAAGAGGAATACACAAAGATATGAGAAAGAAAAGAAAGGAAAGACTTGATCAAAAAGCATATTATGTGAATAAGAATGCTAGTATATCTGATGAGGATTTTGATTGTGAAGATCTTGATGACAATGAATGCTTGTTCTTGGCTATAAAGGATGAACCTACTTCTACTAATTTTGAAAAATAGGTGAAGGAATGCCCTCTAGAGAGGAAGAAGAATGAAGGCACTATAATCTCTTCCCTACATGCTAAATAGGAAAATAACTATTGGGTTGTTGATAATGGTTGTTCACATCACATGACTAGTGATAAGAGTAAGTTTGTTAAACTT